>JAVLUX010000035.1:2460000-2907500 GCA_032164185.1 Moxostoma hubbsi
AAAATACAATCCATGCAAATCGCATGTTAAATAAGCCCTAATAAAAGTACATTACACTATATATCCTTTATGCATGCTTCCTTTAAGTGCAACTTTCACATTGTCCTGTAGAGGGGGTCACAGAGCAAAACTAAGAGATGGACCAAATCTCTGAAACAGCATGTTGATTTCTTTCTTTGTAGCGTGTAGAATAATTCTGTTGGGGATATTACACTCATATAGATCTTAAAGAAAACATCTCTCACCGTAAGTAGATGACGCCCCACATGTATGTGCGGAACCACAGAGCCGTGCTCTCGTTGGCCTGGTACTTGCGGATGAGGATGGGATGGGGAACCGGCAGCAAACCCACCAGAGTCCCGTGCTGTAGAAACTTCAAGATCTCCGATTCATCCGTCAGACCTCTACAGGAACAGAAAGATCTTCATCACTGACTCATTTCAAACCTTCACTCGAGCAAGTGTGCACACGCAGGACACACTGAATATATGGACTTCAATAAAGTTAAGGAAAAATTAAAAAGGGATGTCCTAAAAAATTCACATACAAGCATATTGTTAATTCAACAGGGTTTTGTCGTTTACATCAGCTCCTTTTTTACAAAAATGTCATTTACTGTTATAGACTGTCCCAAACCTAGACTGGGAAATCCATTATAAAAACACAAATGATAAAACTGACGATCATCTAAACAAAGAGAAATAAACAAATTATTTCAAAGTGTTCTCAAAAGTTATTGTTGCTTGTTAACCAAGTGGACAAAAGTGTCATTGAAGAGCATACTTGAGATGAAATTAAGACAAAACAAAGAAAAATCGAAATCTTTTTATTGGATGTAATTTCCAAACAAGCTGGATTTTGCCTCATTAGTGTGAAAATATTATTTTAGATATGAAATAATATAAAATAATGATAATAATAATAATAATTATTATTCATAATAATTAACAAATAATTACAATATTATTTAATATTAAAAATGTAAAATATTGTGTTTACATGTTTTGAGGACTCTCCACTGACACAATGGTTTTTATACTCTACAAACTTTATATTCTACCCCCTAAACCTCACAGAAAACTTTCTGCATTTTTACATTTTCAAAAAACATAATTTAGTTTGATTTATAAGCTGTTTTCCACATGGGGACTGACAAAATGTCCACACAACGTCAAAAATCTCAGATTGTACTATCTTTATGGGGACATTTGGTCCCAACAATGTAGGTAATACCTGGACATACACATACACACACACACACACACACACACACACACACACACACACACACACTTCTTTACGTTTACGAGCAGGTTTGAACGACTGTATTTTATTCTATCACTACTGACTAGCCAGGTCAATTACAACATGTGTTAACGCCGCTAATTAAATACGTTGCTTTTTTCAGCAGGGCTAACAAACACAATTATAAATGTTCACAATGTATTTCCATTTTGATTTTCAAGATAATAATGAAATATCTATAAAGCAACAGTTTGACATTCAAGCATGTTTTTCTGTAGACCAATTAATGCACTAAGCTTTAAACTTTAATGCTGCCACTAATTCTGAATTGATAGAAAAATAAATAAATAAATACAAATAATAATATAAAAAATGTTCATCATAATAATCACTCGGGGACAAAAGTGTCCATTTGCGTCTCCTGGCAGTGATTTTGCGAACGAACATCACACTGCTGCATTTATACCCGCGATAGTACTTCTGGTTGGATGCCCACTGTAAGTGGTGGCATTTTTAAAGCTGTCAGTGTGACTCATAACAAGTTGCAGCAGGACATGTGTGTGTTTCTATCTTACTTGTCTATGCAGATTTTCTCCAACTGTGGCACGAGCACCTGCAGGAGTCTCATTATAGTCTGCAGAGGAAGTTTACTCTTCCAGGAAAGGACCTGATTGAGAACAGCCACATTAATGAACACTAAGTATGATCAGCTTTATGTGTTGCTTCATGTGTGAAACTGACTTCGGACTAGTGCGGATGATTCTTCCAGAATAAGGTCCTAATTAAAATCTAGTGTCAGTGTAGTGTTAAAGTGTAATATTCATAAATATCTTCATTTAAAAACAGATGTTTACAGTATATGAGTCTTCACAAGTACAACGTATGTTTTATGACTGACCCAGTGTGGAGAAGGAGACCAGTCTGACAAAGAGGACACACTCAATCGTCTTGCATCACAATCCCCATTTAAAGACTTGATACAGATACAAAGAACAAAAAAGCGACATAAAAATATCATAAATACATATTTTATTGGTATAAGCCATTAGAGGTTAAAGGTTCGAGGGCATCAGGTGATGCTGTACCTTGTCATCTCCACCGGAGGTCTGCTCAGTGTCTTTGACTCCCGTTTCAGAGCTGCGATCTGATTGGCTCTGAGCAGTGTCACTAGGATGCAGTAACACTGTAGTCCCGTCCTCAGAAACATGTGACTTTTCTGTTACTTTATCGATGCCTGAAACACAGATGATAAACAAATGAGCTGTTAAAAGATGTTCAAAGTACTTTCTCTTATGTCAGTTTAACACGAGGACACTACTTCTACTTAAACTACTTATAGGTTGCTTCCCACATTGGATGTCAACACTCTGACTGAAGACCAATTCACACAAAGTATGTTTTTTCGGCGTGAATGTTCATCGTGAATATTGAGCTTTGAATTGGAACAATGCATTCCTATGGTGCTATACACACCGGGTCCAACAAATCGTCCGGCGACAATTCAACGTTTTTTTACGGACTGTTATGTTAACTTTTACTACATATATATGCACTTCTGAGAAAACGGACCACAAATGTTGATGCATCATGCATCATATGTTTGTCCAGTCACATGCTCTCTGGAAAGAGGAACCTTCAGGACGGCACATTCTTTACTGCACAAATATAGTCATCATATTTGTGTGTGTGTGTGTGTGAGAGACCGAGAAAGTGAGTTACATGGAGTCGCCTTTAAGCTCGCATTCAGAGTGCCCGTCTGGACCAGTGTGGTTTTATACGGTCCCTCACTGGAGGCGGCGCTATAGGGGATGTTGATCTCCATAAAGGCAGCATTATGAGTGCTGTTGCTCCGGGTCTTTCTCTGCAGGGCTTTCTGTATCGAGCTGATGTCTGTCGGCAGGTTAGCCAGCTGGTGAAAGAGGCTGCGCTTACGGATGATCCCGTACACCAAGTTAAAGTTACCTGAGTGATAGAGAGAGAGAGAGAGAGAGAGAGAGAGAGAGAGAGAGAGAGTGTGATCCATTTAGAAATACACCTGTATTGTTGCTCGGAGAGAAGACGTGGAAGTTGATGATATGGTTCCGACACTTGCCATCAAACTGGTACTGAATGATGTTGTTAAAAACTTCTAGCAAAAAGAAAACCAGGTGATGGTTCGCTGGTGAGCAGAACAGAAACCAGTTGTTGGAGAACACTTCCAGCAGGTGTAGGAGTTTGTTGGCGGCTACCATAGACAGACTCTTCAAGTAAGGAGACACTGCAAAAACAATGGTGAAGATCAACAAGTGAAAAAACACTTTTCTCCGGAACATCGAAGCAAAACAAACTCACTCACCGTTGACTATGACAGTGAGCAGACAGTCATAAAGGGGCTGCAGTCGCTGATGTCCACTGGTGATTATCCTATGGAAAACCTGTCAATCAAATAAACACGTTTGCTGCATTTTTCAGGTTTTTAAGCGGTTATTCTCTCTAAAATCTCTTTTTGTGTTCCATGGAAGAGAGAAAGTTGTACAGGTTTGGGACCACATGAGGGTTAGTGAACTCTCCCATTAATCCTGAAACTTCACTTTGTCAGATCTTACTAGCAATGATAGATTTATTAGCAAAACAGAAGTCAAACCAGGTGTTTGTGTATGCGTGTCTCACCACTATCAGCAGGTCAGCGTGTGTCCCAGCAAACACTGCGATGTCCATTGGCACACGCACAGTATACGGCTTATTCAGACGCACCCCGAAATTCCTCTCTCCACTAAGCAGCAACAAGATAAACACACTGATATGCAACAGTCCCACACGTGCTGTAAACACACACACACGCACACACACACACACACACACAGTCATAGTTAATGAGACACACAATTAGCCACACCCACTAAAATGGCCCATGAATTTAACAAGAACACAAAAGAACAGGAATAACATTCATATTAGCATATTTATGAGATTGATAACATTGATTAGAGGAATACAGGTCATTACGGGCACGGACAGCATTTGTGGAATAATGTCAATTACTGAAAGAAAAATGTAATATCTGGACTCGTCCCTCCTTACAGATTACAGTGAGGCACTTTCAATGGAAGTCAATGGGGCCAATCTGTAAACGTTAAAATACTCACCGTTTCAAAAGTATAGCCACATGATGTAAACAATATGTGTGTTAACATTGTTTTAGTGATAAAATCACTTACTAACCACATCTGTGGAAAGATATAGCCAATTTTACAATTTCGTTACAATGGTGACAATGTCGTAAACCCAAAAACGACTGTTAAAAAAGGCTATTTAAACAACTTTACAGCTCAAATAATACACACATTAAAGTGTCACATTTCTGCCTTTAAACCCTCCTAAAATTGCCCCATTTACTTCCGTTGTAAGTGCGTCCCTTTAACCCCTGCTTTTAAAACGTTGCTTTCCCCGGGGGTTAAAAAGCGGGATTTTAAAATTTTACCCAGGCTTAGTGCAGTGTGAAAAACACTTTTTATACAACACTTTTCTAATCCTTTTATATTTATTCTACATATTTTTATATTATAATCAACAAACTATATGGAATGTAACTGAAAAGGTGTTTAACGCTTGTGCAACTTTCAGGACATTTTTGTCTTTTTCATTTTTGTGTTTTTGATAATTTTGTCTGTGTTAATGCCATCAGCAAAAATTTTGCCAAAGGTGTGTATTTTTGGGGAATTTTGATATTTCAACCTCAGTTCCTATAATACATCTATAATACATCTATAATATAATATGCACAAAAGTTACACTCAGGACCTTCAGGACAAAAATTGAAACCCCATTAAAATGGCAATATTTGATCCCAGTGCCATTAAAGCATAAAATCATGAATTCTATGACGTTATGTTTTCATTCCGGAGCCCTGCCATCAAAATGTACATTTTTTATATTTTCCACCAGATGGCGCCATTTTCTCATGTTCAGCCTTTTCCTATGGAGCAAATACAAACTTTTCCCCTATTTTCTGTCTGCTGTATTATAGAGCGCTGCGGGACAACTGAATAAATTGTGCAGCTAAATTTGTGTGTGTTGTCTTGGTATGAATGTCAGGGTGTTTTGAATGTGTGTATTGAGAAAAGTGTGTGTGTGTATGTGTGTAAAAAACCCAAAAATTGTATTATGTAAACAATCTAGCATTTAAAGGGTTAAAATCCTAAAAATGATGATGCACCCCTTGTGAATTAATTTAGTTTAAAAACTAAACCATGACTAGTTCCAGCTCCTAAAATATACAAGTTTCCTTTTTAGGTTCATATCCATGTTTTATGTCAACACTTAAAACACATACTCCTGATTTTATTTACAAAAATTTAATAATATATATTTTTTTTAAATAAAATTATTCCAGAAATGGATATAAAGATTAGATGAAGTGTTTATATGACATGAGATATTTATTCTGTAGACAGAACAATTAATGCTCCAGTCGCTCACACTGATTGGCTCGAGCGTCGTTCAGATAAAACAGAATCGGCACCAGAATCTCCAGCACATCACTGCTCTTCAACACGTAGAACAAGAACTTCTGAAACACAGAGATGAAGAAACAAAACAGATATAAATATAACACATGCATACACATATATGCAGTTACTAAACTTAAAATACCGCTAAATGCAAAAGAAAGGTTGTAAGGGTTAATGTGCATGCAAACAATAGATGTAAAGTAAACATGTGCATGCACGTGTGTTTTCAGGCACCTTGTTGAGGTCACAGAGTTTCCAGAAGAGCACCAGCAGCTCTTGGTGAAACTGGATCTTCTTGCAGGAATGAGGCAGATACGTCTGCGTCAGAGGATTGTTGAGCAGTCGACTGATACCCCGCAAGATGTAAAGAAAATCCTACAGACAAGAACAAAAACCACCCAAAATAATATTTAATGCATACATATCATATTTATAACTATAATAATGTTATATATGAGAATACAGATCATGAACAGGTCATTTAAAGGTCATTACACATGTTTGTTGGACAGAGTGCAAGATGTGTGTGATACTTATTGTTTGTGTGCATGAGTTTCATGGTGTGTGTGTGTTGTGTGTTTTGGGGGTGGTTGTGAAGGTTATAAGTGGGGTTTAGGGCATGTGTGTGTTTGCCCACAGGGTAGTGGTACTCTTTGTATGGGTGGGGTCGAGGGTGTGTATGTATGTTTATAGCAGGGTTTGTCTCACCTCTTCTCTGTGAATTCGGAACAGGTAGTTTACAAACAGGTTTTCAACTTTTGTGGCCTGTAACGCACATGAACATCATCATTGAGACTGAACTTACACAAGGTCTGTTCCAAAACCTAGAGAGCTGCCTAGCTAGAGAGCATTTTTGGGCATGGCTACATGTAGTAATTCAAGTATATCTGCACGAGGTACCTTGTTTTCCTCAGCAGAGCTGGTGTCAGTATTTGTGCTTGGGTTTGAGCTGATGTTTGTGTTAGAGTCGACAAGCTCTTGCTCCAATGAAACGATCAGTGTCTGCAGCGCTAGCTCTGCTAACGCCCCCCGCTGGTCAGAAAACATCAGGTGATTGTACGGGATACCGTAGCCAACTGGATCATACGTGCACACCACGTTAAGAAGAGAGGTGAAGAGCGGCAAAGCATGTCTGTGAGAGACAATGTAAATGTAAAGGAATAGTTCACCCAAAAATGTAATAAAATGGGCCATATATGATTTTGAATGATTTCTTTAAGTGTAGACTGCACCACCAAATCACGAAAACAAATGCGTGCATCTGGTTACCTATTTTCTCTAGAGCAAAAGAAGGAGACCCAAGGGTTGAGCTTGTGTGTGTCAGATGGATTCTCGTACATGTCTTCAGAGAAACATGTCAATAACAGCTTCAACAACTCCAGTCTGAAAGTGAGACAGCAAAGCATGGATGTATAAGTAAATGATGTAAAGAGGTGCATTGCAGTGCGAACAGGGCGGAGCTCTGACCTGTTGGCGTCGTGGGTGTGATTAAGAGGCAGAGACTGAGCAAATCCAACTCCAGCTTCCCAGATGAACTCACAGCTGTCTATGGACTGAATATCACCAGCGCCATCCTGGACAAAATCAGGCAAAAGGTCAAGGCAAAGAACAAATGACTGGAATATGACAAAGTCATAAATGTCAACAAATGACATGCACGAGCTTATACGGATTACACTATTAGGTCATGTAAATGCCTCAAAATGGTTTTCCTTTTATAGGGATGAGGTCTTAAATCAATCGGCACAGAGTTTTGCCCATTAACCTGATTTTGCATCGCATGTAAACAACTTTACCAGCTTTTCACCTAGCCATGCGGCCTGCCTTTATAAACATTTGTGAAAGAATGGGTCATTCTAAAGAGCTCACTGAATTCGAGCGTGGTACTGTAATAGGATGCCACCATTGCAACAAGTCAGTTTGTGAAATTTCTTCCCTCCTAGATATTCCACGAATTACTGTTAGTGGTATTATTGCAAAGTGGAAGCGTTTAGGAACCACAGCAACTGACCTTTAGACGGCCGCGCCTCCGTCACGCAGTGGCCCCGGGACACCAAACTTGGGACCCCGACTCACCTCGTCGAGGAGCGTCCTGCGACGCCGGCTCCGACACGCTGGACCCCCGGGAGCCCGAGATGGCGTTTTGCACTCTCGCGGCCCTGGCTCCCGAACCCCTGCGCCCACTCGCTCGGGATGAGGCCCCTCGAGACGCTTCCGAGGACCCCTGGCTCGCTTCTCTGGCCCGCCGGGAACCGGAGATAGGGGCCCCCCGAGAACCGCCCCTTCCACCCGGCTTCTCTCCCGAACCGGACCGAACTCGGGGTCGGCACCGGTCTCGTTCAACGGGGCTTGCCGAGACCTCTCCAACGACACCCGCCCCGCCACCCTGGCCCACCGTGGACCGGAGATGGCGTCCCAAGTTACAGAGCGGGGTCCCGAGTGCTGAGGCGCATAGTGCGTAAAAGTCGCCAACGCTCAGCTGACTCAATAACTGCAGAGTTCCAGACCTCCTCTGGCATTAACATCAGCACAAAAACTGTGCGCCAGGAGCATTGTGGCATGGGTTTCCACGGTCGAGCAGCTGTATGCAAGCCTTACATCACCAAGCACAATGCCAAGCGTGTTGGTGTGGTGTAACGCACGCTGCCACTGGACTCTGGAGCGGTGGAAACGTCTTCAGTGGAGTGACGAATCACTCTTCTCAATCTGGAAGTCTGATGGACGAGTCTGGGTTTGGCGAATGCCAGGAGAACGTTTCCTGCCTGACTGCAATGTGCCAACTGTAAAGTTTGGTGGAGGAGGGATAATGCTTAATGAGGTTGTTTTTCTGGGGTTGGCCTAGGTCCCCTAGTTCCACTGAAGGGAAACGTTAATGCCTCAGCTTACCAAGACATTTTGGAAAATTCTATACTTCCAACTTTGTGGAAACAGTTTGGGGAAGGCCCTTTTCTGTTCCAGCGTGACTATGCCCGAGTGCACAAAGCAAGGTCCATAAAGGCATGATTGGATGAGTTTGCCTGCACAGAGCTCTGGCCTCAACCCTATCGAACACGTTTGGGATGAACTAGAACGGAGATTGCGAGCCAGGCCCTCACAAATGCTCTTCTGGAAGATTGGGCAAAAATTCCAACAGACACACTCCAAAAATCTTGTAGAAAGCCTTCCCAGAATGTGGAAGCTGTTACAGCTGGAAAGGGGGGACCAACTCGATATTAATGCCTATGGATTTATAATGGGATGTCATAAAAGCTCCTGTAGGTGTCCCAATACTTTTGTCCATATAGGGTATTTTTAAATACATTTTTTTTTACCAGTCTTTTCTCCAGTTTCACAAGAATATACCATGTCACCTAATCTTTAAGAAATAATTTGAATGTGCTAATTTGGTACCCAAGAAACTGCTTTTTATTATTACAACAGTTGAAAACGGAGTATTTCAATCTCACTTTACACTAGCAAATAAAATTTTGGCTTTAAAATAATATCAAAAAGAAAAATTTCTCCTGAAATTCAGTCTACTGTTCTTTTGAGAGATGAAGGCTATTCCATGCACTACTGCCGTCTAAAGAAGAAACCAAACTGGACCGAACCAAGACAGAGAGAGAGAGAGAGAGAGAGAGAGAGAGAGCGAGAGCGAGTGAGATAGGGAGTGAGATAGAGTGAGTGAGTGAGTGAGAGAGAGAGTGAGAGTGAGAGAGAGAGAGAGAGATAGGGAGTGAGATAGAGTGAGTGTGTGAGAGAGTGAGAGAGAGAGAGAGAGAGAGAGAGAGAGCGAGATAGAGATGGGCAGCCAAGATGCACAACAAGGAGACAAGTACATCAGAGTCACTATTTTGAGAAACGGACTCCTCACAGTTCCTAAACTGGCAGCTTCAGTGAACAGTATATGCCGGACACTTGCACAGATTCTTGGATGAACAGCAAGTTTGAAGGACACAGCATTCATTTAAATTAAAATAGTCATTTGTAGCATTATGAATGTCTTTATTGTAATTTTATGGTAGCGTATAGGCCTTTGCACACCATAAGCGAAGTTTTGGCACAATTTCTCGACGCGACCAACATTTTGAATTGAAACAATGGACCTCTAATGAGCCGTTCTCGTTGAATCAGCGGCAACATGTCCAACAGGTGAAATGAAATAGTCTGCGAAGTGTCTCGAAAGTGCTTGTCAAATACCACCACTGATTGTAAAGGCCTGAATGTGCTAACAAAGTCTTCGCATTATATGGGAAAGTGTTATTCGCCGTCAATTCGCCTCTCGTAATCGCGTCGCGTTTGGTGTGAAAAGGCCTACATGTCTGTGAAATAATCAGCACTTTTCATTTTTGGCCAGACATAAATTCAGTTCCTATAGCTCAACTGGCTTTAGCATCATGCTGATAAAATAATGTCGTTTTTATTATGCAGTCACAGAAGTAGGCTAAATGTAAATAGCTACACACACATTGTCCTCACTCGTTTCTTTGGTGTTCTCTGTACAGTCTTTTACAGAGTTTGCTGTGCCGTTATTTGAATGTGCTACCATTCGGTTAATCAGTGGATTAGTATTATGCATCACCGTAAATACACTGTATCTGTCTCTAATCATCATGTTACAACAAAACACACTGTTGCTTTACATGTCCGTCAGATCAGATGCCATCTTCCTGTATAAGTGGCACGTTCTTGGACAGAAGAAATTACAATATGGACCAGATGTTATGCTAACAGCTTAGCACTGAAAGACTCGGAGGGATGAGGAGAATTGAACGAGAGTGAGAGATGGTTACCGAACTGGTCTTGGAGTGACTCTCTATGGTGAAATCTGGACAGAACAGCAGATCAGCTATAGCTGTGAGCAGAGACTCCGCCAATGGCCGTGTGGATTCATCATCACTTTCATCCTGTGCCAACACAAAGGTTAAATGTGTTATTTTCTTCATTAAAGTACCAGTTTAATATGCAGATATTTCCTGAAAAGTGTGAAATCTGTGATGGGCGCTTTATAAAAGAAATTGCTCTGTTTGAACGTCCTGACCAGACCGATAAAGCAATATTGGCACAGCCAATGTGAGTTTGGGGCGGGACTATCTGTTTGTTTGACCAATGGCAGATGGAGGAAACAGTTAGACAACGGTCATTATGGTGGTCTGACGAATCCAACACGCTGTTATTCTACAGACCAAAAGGATCAATTCTAACTCCTCCAAGAGCTATCAAGCTGCATCCACCAAACTTGGCACAGACCTTCAGACTGTTCTAACTCAGGATGCTATGACTTTTCTAACTTATCAGAAGGATGGTTTTTGAGAACTCCGATTGTAAATGAGAACTCAAATTTCCTTATGCCGTTTAAGGGATTAGGAGAAAGCGATATAAAACACACCTAGGTTTCTTCTGGAGAACACGGCTTAATGTGGCCATGCAAACACAGAACCGGCGTTCTAACAGGTAAGAAGGTTCTTCTCACCTTCTTAATTGTTATACAGAGTTACTGTAGATTTATGACTCAGGTTCAAGAAGATGGCTGCACAGAGTTGAATTCAAGGTCAAGAAGATAAGGACTTTAGAGGCGGTTGCATTGGGGAATTACCTGGGAATGTCCAGATTCGGGAGATGGCCAATTTGGCTATAAAAGACTGATGCACTGAAAAGAACTTCAGATACAGTTTAGACTTATCTCCGACCCTAGATGCCTTGCTGATCTTGCCTTTTTTTTATTTTTTTACTTTGTATTTACCTACAACATTTTGGCTGCTAGAAAATAAATTGTAACTAATAAAATAAATTTGAGTGAGTAAAAGAAATGTGCCTACCGAGGCTTTGATTATTGATGTTTTGAGATTGTGTGAAAACATTCAGATGTAAACAAACCCACACGAGGCTTTTAATCTGCTAAAATACTTCCGGAAACCAAGTGCGCGGGCACTTTTGCACTCAATTGGCTTTCTGAGGAGGGTTAAACCCAATTACATCAACGATACTTTCATCACACTTCTGTCTCTCTTTAATCACAGGATATTTAATACGCCATCTTTCTTCAAGACAGACACAATCAGAACAGTGTTCAGGACTGGTAACAGGAGACCACAAAAATGCACTCAAGAACAACCTCTCTCTCTCTCTCTCTCTCTCTCTCTCTCTCAGCTAATGTTTTAAACAAAGCCTCATATCGCACTGTGCATCTTAAAACCCTGTTTGCACAGTGTGGTTCTGGCAATGTATGCAAACTACAATCAATCTTCGATCAATCTATCCATTCCTCTGTGTATATTTCATTCAGACTAAAACAATTTGGTGAATAGGTTTTGGATTCATTTTCAGTGTAATTCTCACCTCACTCTTGCCCGCTCTGGGTACAGTAGACCAGAAAAATCCGCGCCAGTCCGGATCTTCAAAAATGTATGGCAGAATCCGCGTCAACAGACGAGTACAGCTCAGTACGATCTGTCTGTCTCTCTCACACACACAGCCGGAGTCTGCATTCAATACAAGTCTCTCCACCGCCTGCAATACACAAACAAACACAAAGACTCACTTCATGCACATGCACTTTTGATTGCAGTAAAAAAAAGTCATTGATGGGAGACACGTGTGAATAAGGGTTTTCTACAATGGCAAACTGCTGAATGTACAGTACGCACAGATGGGAGACTGTACCTTATAGCAGAGGGTTGCCAGATTGGAAGGTGATTCCTCCCTTACAGCACGGATCTCAGCGGCAGGAACCAGAGCAAAAAAATCCTGTGTTGTCAAGTTGATGTCAGCCCAAAACTGATCCCAGAACACTTCATCAATCGCCTCCACGGGCTGCGAAACCACACAGGTGAGTTGTGGGACCTGTTATGATTTTTGTCTTTGCATTGTGGCATTATTAATTACTAACTAAGAATAATTTGATCCAAAAATGCACTTGATTGTAACACATCCAGGTATTTTACTTGCAAGTTTTTACTTGCCCATTTTCAGAGGACAGTCCCGTTTTTTGATAGTCTGTCCCTGAATGGAGCTGTCTGCGGAAATGTCCCGTTTTTACTGCATGTTCAAAACAGTCCGCAAAGTGAAAATACGTGGAAAGAAAGCCGCTATTGTAGCCCACCGGCAAACAAGATTAATCGTGTGGTGCTTATTTCGACCAGTAGAGGGGGCTCCTCGCTATAGCAGCTTTAAGTCATTCACCTTCCTTTATTAATTACTTGTTCATGCCAGTTTTGCCATTAAGAACTGGACCAGAATCATCATCATCATCGTTCGACGTGAGGCACATACTATCTGTGTTATAAAGAAGTTATATTGTTATGTATTAAATAAAAATAATACATTTAAAATAAAAATACAACATTAACAAAAATATGAAATGCATAATAAAGTATCTGCAAAGAACAAAGTTAAATGTACTGTAAGTCAGCACATTACAGCACAGATTACATTGTGCCTTGCTGGGAAAGAAGTGACTGTAATGAAGCATCATAATGGATAAGAGTTGATCAAAATAAAAGGTAAAATTAAGAAAAACTGGTCCATGTGATATGCTATTTGAGATAACTGATAATGGTTGTGTGAAACAGTGTAATAATAATTAGGGGTCAAGCTATTATTCATCTTATTCTGCTCTGGAGTCTATGGTAGCCCATAGAACCGCTTGTGGGAAAGTTATGAAATTTGGAAAACAGATAGAGGACAGTCTAGCAAATTTGGCATCTCTACCTCAAACTCTCTAGTGCCACCAACTGCCCAAAATTGTCCTCATGTTTATGTTAATAACATTTGAACTGCGAGTCCTAGAAACTAAATTCTTCTCAATTTTTTCCTCTGATTCCTTGCCTAGAGACGATCTGATTGCACCCTATGACGTCCTAATTTTTTTTCCCGCCATTTAGAATTTTTGGAAAAACCTACTTTTTCGAATCCGTCCTAGACCGTTTGTCTGATTTGCATGAAAATTGGCCTGCATCATATAGAGGCACACACGACAAAAATGAAATTCACAAAATTTTGATAAACCATACCATTTTCGAATGGCATTCAACTAATTTTAAAAAGAACGTGCAAATTTGAACTTGAGGCTGTATCTCCGCCTCGCTTTGAGGGATTGGGACGAAACTTGGTATGCGTCATCACCATTACGCCCTGAGGTTACCTGCAACATTTTGGCACACTGCCCACTACTGCTCAGGAGAAGCTATTTTGGCTTATAACTCTTGAACGCTTTCCTGCATGATAACCATCATGCCCAGATAGTACCTCACCAGTTTCAGAACAGTGCCACATACGTGACAAAAATTCTAAGAACTAGCTATTTTAAGTTATTTTTTTTTAAATAAATGGGTTTTTATGATTGAAAGTTTACTTTTTCTAACTCCTCATACACCGTTCATCGGACACTTAATCAAAAACATGTCAAAAAGCTTCTTTTGGTGGCCATAATTGCCTTGTACCTGGAATCGCTGCTTGCAGCTATATTTATTATTATTATTATTATTATTATTATTATTATAATACAATACTGAATATCGTTTGTCTCATGGAAAAAACCCAATATGAGGCATCTAAGGAGGGTAATTCACCCCTCAGAAATAAATTTCAGGCCCTAATACAGTACATAGTGGAAATGCTTAATATGATTTCAGCTGTGATGCTGAGAGGAATGGTAGTCAAGGGAGCTCATTTCTTTTGAAATTCCTCTGCCAGTTTGCCAGCAAGCAAGTTGGCAGCCTACCGTCTTACTTTTTAGGAAAGTGCAAGGTAAAGGTGAATGAAAAGAGGAGAAGGAATTTTAGAAGAGAGAAAGAAGAGTGTGACCAAAGGCAGCTGTATTGCTGTACTCCGAATTGCCCCCCCTTTTTTAATTCATAGATAAGTAACGTTAAATTGTAATGACATATTTAGCACTGAACTAGAAATGTCCCCGTTTTTCATTTCAGAAATCTGGTCACCTTAATACTATTGTGGCCTTATTTACATGATATTATAGGTATGCATTTATGCATAAACCACATTACCTGCTAACTTTATTTCCTTTGCAATGAGCTGTCTTTATTACAGAAAAGAGTTTCGGCAGAACTATTATTATTTTTATTTAAATATTGCCATGTAGAACAATGTTTTCACTTGGGAAATGAATCATAGATCCACATTAAGTAAGCATTTACCTTTAAAATGCATGAAAAAAAAACAGAAAAAGGTGGGCAAAATGTATTTTAAACAAAATACAAACAAATAGAAGTACTTTTAAAACAGTGTTGTGTAAGTTACTCTAAAAAGTAATTAATTACTAACTACTAATTACATTTACAGAGTAATTAGATGAAAAATACAAGGATAGACATGAAACTGTTCTTTTAATTCTTTCAAATAAATCATATAAAATCAAATAAATTATGCATGAAATGGCCAAAGAATTTATGGGTGCGGCATTAAATTAGAAAACATACATTTTAATATTAGACGTTAAATTTAGATTATAAATTCACTATTGTTTTATATATCGTTCTAGTATCTAACACAATTACATCAGAAGTAACTGTAATTAAAAAATTAAAGAGTAATTGAAAAATGAAGAGTAATCCCCTACTTAATTAAGTAATTAATTACAGTAATGCATTACACCCAACACTGACATCAACAATACCGGAGGCTGTCTCGTCTCAAATTAATAGGCTAAAATATATGCATAAACATATTTAGTTTCTATGCAAACATTTGAACGCTCTTTTGACAAGCTATGAATTAAGATATAAAGCTAAAATACCCCAAAGGAGTTTCTAAATTTATCAGGTGGGACTTGCGCAACAGTCTTCCAAATGCAAGTATAGCCTACAGTGAATTAAACATTTTCCACACACGTATATAAAAACGTCACATACGTCAAATAAAATAAATCTGACCTGTGTTTTGGTTGTAAGTTGTATCACAGCTTTTCTAAAGTGCAGTTTGGAGTCTGAAGTCCCCATCGCGCTGATTCAACCTGTCTGTGATCGCGTCCAGCGCGCACCTGCGACATCAAATCACCAATCCTACTACGGCAAAGGTTTAGCTCATGAATATTAATTACGCCACGCCAAAGTTGCTTCGTAAACTTGCTAGAGTGTCCAGTGAGGTAAGCGTATCAATATTCATGAGCCACGCCTTCGATTCGCGAGATCAAAGCGCATAATTACATACGTCAGGTCATCCAGTTGGGCACACGCCCCATTACTTCATTAATATTCATGAGGCTGGCCTTCACAATAGTAGGATTGGTTAATGTGTGACCAGGATGCAAGCAGGGGTGATTTCCGTGTGCGTTAAGTACATATTTACTAACCGATTACTCTTAAAAAGCCAAATGGCTTAAGTAGACTGTGAATTAATACTTAAGCCATTACTTTAGAGGCGCGTCTGGAAGAGTTTGGCCAACACTGAATACAATGCAACTGTATTGTGAGAATAATAAACTCCGTCACCAGTCCATAACATACTCTATTGTGGAGTTTTGGTTTGTTTGTTTGTTTGTCTAGCACATGATAAACTATGGTTTGAATGAACACAAGCACGTGAGTAATCTCTCTCCAGTGTACATTTATGGCTCACTTTAACGTGTTTCACAGAGATAAAAAATGATGCTTTACTACCAAATAAATAAATATAATACGAGTGTACATTATTGTAGCAGAAAGATGGAGCTGCCACAGCAAAATAAATAATAATAATAATAATAATAATAATGTTAGCTGCCTACAAATAAGAAAAAATGTATCCTATTGCAAATAGTTATAGATACTGGTTAAAAAACTGAAATGAACATTTAAATGTTTTTTGGGGTCTTTAGGGAGACAGTCAGTTTGACTGCATGTGATGATGCATGACGTCATGAAGAAATAGAGAAAGAAATACTTTGAACATGCGTGACAGCGCCGTCTGGTGGCCAAATATGTAATAAATAAAACATGCAGTTTAGTGTTAAGTCTACTGACAAGCACCTTTAACAATATATATATATATATATATAAGGCTATTAGTAGTTGACATACAGTATAATGTATCCATGGACTTTTTATTTTAATCAATAGTGATAAATATTAATAATTTAGGTAAAAATTGATATGAATGTAACAAGTCAAAACTGTAATTTTTTTACAGCATTTTTAAACAATCTTTTGCCTTTATATTTAAAATGAGCTGTGACAATAAATTTTACGCTTTTTAATTTCATAACAAAATTCCATCAAATTGAATTGTGCAATCTTTACAAAAATTAAATTAATAAAACTTGAATACATTTGAGTGTTATTATTTAATTTTGTTAAATATTGCGCAGTACAATTTGATGGAATTGTGTTATACAATTAAAATATTTAAATCTTAAAAATAGCTTAATTTTTTTTTGTTTTTTTTGAGTGTAACAATTATTGTCACAGTTCAGGTCTGTTTTAAATATAATACAACTGTTCAGTTTCAATGAAATTCTCATTTCATTCTTATTACTGTACAAAAAATGACTATATATTTTTATATTTCAAGGCAGGACAGTAAATATGACAGTGATGTATAAATACTTACAAATGTAAATATATCATTATTTTTTTGCATTGAAGTGATTAAGTGAAGTAATTGTGCTTAATTGTCATGAAAATAATGTAGAAATGTATATAATCATTATGGTCCTAAATAACAAAAAGTTTTATTTCATTAAGCACATTTTCGCTTAACTTAAATGCAGTACAATACATATTACCATGATGTATAAATACTTATACAAAACTTTTACAAATAAAACCTAAATTATTTGATTTAAACAACCATTGCAGTAATATATATATATATATATATACGTATATATATATATTGCATTATGGAAATGAAAGTTGGGAATAAATGTGCTAAAATAATGTGTAAATCTTAAAAATAGACTAAAATATTTTTTTGAGTGTAAAAGGAGTGCAAATATTCCACCTAGTCTCTTAATATGAGGTCAGAAAAGCTGCATGCATAATAATGATAATTTTTTATTTTTTTTTACTTTCAGCTATTGTCTAGTGTAAGTGTTTTTATCATATGGAGAATTTCCTGATAAACCACATTCCTCGCGGGTGGTGCAGCGGTTAGCACTGTCGCCTCACAGCAAGAAGGTCGTGGGTTCAAACCCTGGTTGCCCCGGCCATTCTGTGTGGAGTTTGCATGTTCTCCCCGTGTCTGTGTGGGTTCTCTCCGGGTGCTCTGGCTTCCTCCCACCATCCAAAGACATGCAGGATAGGTTAATTGATGTCTCCCAAAAAATTGCCGTGGGTGTGAGTGGTTGTCTGTATATGTGTGGCCCTGCGATGGACTGGCGACCTGTCCAGGGTGTACCCCGCCTTTCCACCAATGTTAGCTGGGATAGGCTCCAGCCCCCCGTGAACCAGAACACAGGATAAGCGGTTGACGATGGATGGACCACATTCCTCGAGAGAAACTTTCATTGTCAAATACTGCAGTTTTATTGAATGTTTGCTTCAGGCTGTTTCTTTCTGAATCTGTATGTAATGCACTTCAAATGCATAAAATGTTTTTATTTTAAATTCACAATGGCAAAAGTACCACAACTATCAACTGCAATTTAGAAAGATAATTACAAGAACAGCTGCTCAGTTCCTGCTATACAGTGCATTATCTCCTCATCTGTCAATCAACCAAATTTCAGATAGCTTGGCTGAAATGATTGATTTTTCTGATTGAGTTCTTGTAAAATCTGACCTGAGCAGCAATATACTCCCTCAATGATCTAATCTGTGAATATACTATATTCTGCTCTTACAGAACTCACATATCCTGTTCTTAGTGTGCATCAATAACTCCAGACGGACTCCAGTTTCTCCTTTTCCTTTCATTTACTCATGGCCGAGAGATGTCTTCAAACACAGTATAGAGACTCCCCGATTAAAAGAATTCATACGTTTATGTACATGACATTGCACGAGACCTACACGTGAATATTGATTTGTTAAAATGAGAGCCAGTCTGGTGAAATGAGTCCTTCTGTACACACTGGAGAGATGCATTTCTGGAGAGTCACTGCAGGAATTCACTCAGATTCTCCAAAAAAACAAAAAACAAACAAACAAAAAGTTATATTTTGGACATCATTGACATATAATGCAAAACAGTGTCACAGATCTTCCTATCTCTGTAAAAATAAAATCATGATGCAGACACCTGTCTAAGTTTATTTTGCTTTTTACCTGGAGTTTTGCACCGAGTTTAACCTGGAGTTGACACAGTAAAAAGCGGTTTTTTTTTTTTGTCCTTTTGGTTATAACTAAAAATAACTGCCCTGCATTGAACTTGTTGAGATAACTCACTTATCCAAGTAATCATTATTGTGCATTGCATGTAATATTTGAAGCCTATCCGTGTGTCTTTTGTGTGTGTGTGTGTGTGTGTGTGTGTGTGTGTGCATGCTGTACTGATTATTTGCATGCATGAATGAACAAAATGTATGGGTATTTCCACTACTGATGACAGACAGTACAATGTGGCCGTGTGTTAAAGTGAGCTGCTCTCATTCTTCACACGTCTTCATTTAATAAACCTGCTGCGTGTGCATCTGTGCACATACATGTTTGACATTTCCTGAACTGATTTGATCTTGATTACTTTTACTGTTGCTGGAAGAAAGCTTGCATTGAACTCATTTTTTTAGCTATAAAAAAATAAATAAAAATATATACAAAATTCTAAATCCATAATTAACAGTGATTTAGATGTCAAGAAGCTTTATTGTAGCTGAGCGCGCGTGTGTGTCTGCTGTGTTTTACAAGACTGCACCTCTCCATTTGTTCGTCACAATTCTGATAAACTGCAACAAAATAACACCGTCATATTTTCAAGCTCTAAATGAAATGAAAACAGGCTCAACCTGTTGACAGAACTGACAGTTATAGTGATAATAGTGATTTGCAAAAGTTTGGCATCATGTTACTGCATTAACTTCCTCAGTTGCTCACAGAACAATATTCCTAAGAACTGAGCATACACCGTATATAAACAGACTGACTTTCAGAGTGATGCCATAAAATACGGCTGACAGAAAAAGAGGCACATCCGACACTCAATACAGGTACGGAAATCTTGTTTTAGGAAATAATTGACTTTGCACCATTAAACTGTGAAGTTTTACAACAGTTACATTTGATGCATTATATCAGTAATTCTTTCTTTTTTTAAAAAAACTACATTAGACATTACCTTTGAAATGGCTGGAAACCGAGGGAAGCAATGGGTTCTTCTTGTTTCTGGATCAAAGGGCTGGACAAATTACAGACACCAGGTTTGCTTGTTTATTCTCCACTAGATACACTCTTTAGCAGGACATATGATGTTACATGGTAGGTGCCAGGCGGGCAATTAACATCCTACATATCTTCAATCACAAACAAGCTAGAGTGATGCCATTTATTCATGACATGCTCAGTGGAGTTTTCTCAATGCCTCAGAATAAGAACCTACCATTAACATCCCATTCAAAGCGTCTAAAAGTTAGTTAGTTGGCAACTGCTCCTTTTTTTGTATTTTACTTGACGTAGGCCAACGTGTGCCACGCATATCAGATGATGCGTCGGAACGGAATTCCTGATGAGCAGATCGTGGTGATGATGTATGATGACATCGCTTACAATAGGAAGTGAGTGATTTGCAGCAGCTTTTCTTCATGCGGTTCAAGACTGCTCCTCATCTACACCGATGCACTATTTTAGCAGATTGACTTGTAGCATGTATTAAAGATGTATGCGTATATACAGCATGTTTCTCCTATTTCCTGCCTCCACAGAAACCCATATCCTGGAGAACTTATCAATGAACTAAACGGGTCAAACGTCTATCCAGGGGTTCTGAAAGACTACACTAGAAGTGTAAAATGATTTTAATGTCCAACATTATTTATATGCTTTTGTCCTGTATGTGAGCACAGTGATTAATGTCTTACAGGATGTGACACCTGAGAACTTCCTGGCTGTACTTGAAGGTAATGCACGTGCTGTGAGAAAGACTGAAAACAGGGGACCTGAAAAAGTAATCAAAAGGTTTGTTTGAAAGAATATAAATAACATTTTCTTTTGGACAATAATGGATTTTTTTTTTATCATAATAATGATTTAAGCCTAACAAAAATAATATATGTTTTTATACAGTGGACAGAATGACACAATATTCGTCTACCTGTCAGATCATGGAGGTTTTGGCACCTTTAGTTTTCCGAAGAGCACCGTAAGTTATTTCAGTACGTTATTTAAACATATCTGACCCTGTACATTTAAATATTTACCTCAATAGTCACTAAAATATAGCCGTTGTCCCAAGTGTGTATTACTATTATGGAGCAAAAATAAACATCACTCATGCATGAATGTGAACATCATACATGAGTGATGATTATTACAGTCAATTCATCTTTAAGCAGACAGGTAGGGTGTTTGGGCGAGCGAAGACAGACTAAGTGGGTATGGCATCAATCTAGTACAACTCTCTCCTTGCAGTTACATTCTCCCTTCCCTCTCGGGCCATGCCGAAGTCAGGGTAGATTAGATGACAAGCAAACAATCAGTTCTCGTAGTCAATGTGTTGAATGCGGGAGAAATGGGCAGGTGTAAAGCCCGTGGAGGGTGTGTGATGCTCTGGGCAATGTTCTGCTGGGAAATGGCCCTGCGTCTGGCCATTCTTGGGGATGTTAATTTGACACATCACCTACCTAAACATCGTTGCAGACCAGGTACACCCCTTCACGTCATTGGTATTCCCTGATGGCAGTGGCCTCTTTCAGCAGGATAATGGTCCTGCCACACTGCACACATTGTTCTGGAATGGTTTGAGGAACATGATAAATAGTTCAAGGTGTTGCCCCGGCCTCCAAATTCCCCAGTTCTCAATCCGATTGAGCATCTGTGGGATGTGCTGGACCAACCAGTCGGCTCCACCTCGCATCTTACAGGACTGCTGTTAATGTCTTGGTACCAGATACCACAGGACACCTTCAGGGGTCTTGTAGAGTCCAGGCCTCATCAGATGGAAGACCAACAACATATTAGGCATGTGGTCATGTTTTGAAACATCAGTGTATATCACCATTGCACGAAATACCAAAACGCTGCGCTTAATACTTGTGCTCTTAAAATAGGGCCCATTGTGTTTAATCATAGAACATGCTGACCTCTAGACAGTAAATTCATTATTTTTCATTGCAGCTTTATGCCTGTGATCTCATTGACACAATCTCTAAAATGGTGAGAGCTAAGAAATTTTCAAAGGTATGTATAAAAATGTTCACGTACAAAATATTTGAGAAACTGTCTGCAAAGATATGAGTTCTGTTCTCAAAACACACACTCTCTCTCTCTCTCTCTCTCTCTCTCTCTCTCTATATATATATATATATACAATAAAAGAAGTGGATGATTATAGATTAACCTTGTATGAGAAATGTATGCAATATCACATATTTGCTAGACAATGTGTATTTACAGAATACTCTAAATTTTCACAGTACTCCTTAACCTTTTACAAAATATCTATGGAAAGATCTGAATGTTCCTCATTATTCCATGCCTAACTTTTTCCATATGTAGCACACTGCTAACGTCTCAGATTTTGGAGGGGACTCTTTATTCCAAAGCTGCAAAATTGTCTTTTTAGCTAATATCATACCATATTGGATTGCCTGGATCTGACCTTGGCTGTACGTCTTTGAGTATGTTAAACGACCTAGAACAGCAATGACAGGTATAGGTGGGAAATCACTTATAAATCACAAAATAAAACAATTAATGGAGCATGTTTTAATCCTCACTCTCATCGTTTACTCACCCTCATGTCATCCCAGATGTGTATGACTTTCTTTCTTCAGCAGAAAATGAAAATAAAGATTGTATTTCTATAAGAATATCTCAGCTCTGTAGAGCCATTCAATGCAAGTAAATGGTGATCCATATTTTTTTTGCTCTTAAAAACTAAATCTCCACTTTCACTTTTACATGTGAAGGTCACATGTGGTTCTGGTTTAGTTTCACTTTGAAATCTGAAAGTGAAAGTGGAGATTTAGATTAAAAAAGGACATAAATGTTGATCTGTTTCGCACCAACACCTATCATATCGCTTCTGAAGACATGGATTAAACCACTGGATTACTTTTATGTGATATTTGGAGCTGCAGAGGTCTGGTCACCATTCACTAGCTTTGTATGGGCAACAGAGCTGAAATATTCTTCTAAAAATCTTAGTTTGTGTTCTGCTGAAGAAATAAAGTCATACACAGGGTCCAAAATCAACTTTTTAGCCCACCAACAAAGATGTTTAATTTACCAGCCAGTCAGATTTCTTATCGACCATTTAAATGTTTGTTTATTTATTGCATTTGACAAGTGGGTTTTACAGAAATGAGAGACAAATAAACAGTACAGTAAGCACGTTTAAAAGTGAACTGCTTTTTTAAAGAATTGTATTGTTTTATTATTAAAGAAGTGAGTGAGTCAATGAATTCAGTCAGCTCCAACTGATGATTTATGATTCACTAATAAAAGCCGGCTCATAGATTTACAGCTGGATGTCCCCATACAATTATTTCGTTTTTTAAATGAGTACCGAAACTTCCTCTTCAGTACTCACCGATATAGATACCTGTATTGTTTTCTGAAAACCTTATCAGTTTATTTCAATTTTATCATCAAAATAGTGTCTTCAATGAATGAATTAAACCTTTAAGTGCTTTTATTAAGAACGTCGCAGCTGAATCCAAAATACAACATTGGAGTTGTCAAATTAAGTTCTCCATAACCGGTTGAGAATAACAGTTGTGAAAAATTGCTTAAATATTATACAATTGCTATTGATTTATTTATATTATTATTATTATTATTATTATTATTAGTAGTAGTAGTAGTATTGCAGTGAATATAACTTAACTATACAGTTGTGATACATTTCTAAATTTTTTTCTATTTAATTGAGCTTTTATTTTGAAACCCTCTCCGTTTCTGTGTATTTTTTAACGGAAGTTTTCACCTCTAGAAAAGCCGGTTGCTACATGACTCAAAGTCATTATTAAACTGAGGCTGCTATTTAATTAAATAAATGTGTAGACTGTATAAAGTGACTTAGCGCTCTGCTCGTTGTCATCTGCTACAAACATAGTACGCGAGTGTGAGCCAAGGAGTTCGTAAGAGTCAGCACAACACTGGCTCCTTCACAGGCACTCACATTTGAAGAGCACAAAGACACAGCAAATACAAACTATATACAAATATCATAAACATATGATATGCATATTGTGTCTATGTTTGAAAGTCAGCGTCATAACTCATTAGCGCCACTCTGTGTCTGATTTCAATCAAATTTCTCACAGACGGCTAGGGTCAGGAGTCAAACAAGCCCAACGAGTTTGTGCTTATCGGCCTCCATTAACCTTGTCTAATAGGTGCTCAAACTTCATTGGCCGATGGCGGCCATGTTTTTTGAGATACGCCAATGTCCTCATAGACAGTCATGGCATATTGGACAAAGACACCGCATGAAGATTTTCAATTCAATTTGACTAACGTTTGTGTAGTTATAGCCAGCTTCATGTTTTTTGGTATTATAGCGCCACCATGTGGCAAAACCGTGCCAACTTTTCTGGATGAACAAAGATTGACCTCTTACAGAAGCACGCCCAGTTTGGTGAAGATATTTCATTTCCTTCAAGAGTTATAGCCATTTACGTAAAATTGGCCACTCCTACATCCGATGTTTTCGCATAATGTAGCTAGCTGGAGTCGAAAGTTAAAATTTTTTGGGATAATTGAGACTCCATATAATCGTTTGGCACTGGTTTGGTCCCAATCGGACAAAACCCCTAGGACTAGTTTGCAGTTCTGGAGGTTTTATGAAAAATCCAAGATGGCGGAAAATGTGTATATAAGTTTTGTAGACTGCTGTAGACCCCCCTATGGACTGATTTGGCTGAGTCCGTGTTTCTGATTAGCGAGCATTACTACTACCATGTGACCAAGTTTCAAGTCTCTAGTCCTTACGGTTTGCTCTACCCGATCAGTTTTATAGCGGAATAATAATAATAGTAAAAATCCTAACAAAAACAATAGGTTTCTACCCCTTCGGGCTTGAACACCTAATAAAAAGAGAAACTCTCTGCAATTCATTTAGAGGATAATTTATTCTTTAATGGCTGAAAAGGTGAAGTAAATGGTGAAATAATCAGATTAGTTGAACTTCGAACTAAAAAAAGTTGAAATGTCAAGAACCTGGATAAGATTTATAATATAGCTCTTAGATCTTATAATAGATTATTTCTCCATTGTCGATACAGATGGTGATATATATGGAAAGCTGCCATTCTGGATCAATGTTCATCCACCTCCCTAAGTATGTTCAAGGTAAGAAATAAAAACGACATGAAGAACACGACTCAAGGCCCAACTATATGACAGAGTTCCTACAGAATTCTGCAGTCATAAATGTGAACGGTTGTGTCCAGCATTGATTTGTTTGAACGCTGAACTGTGTGATTGTCCTCCAGTGTACGGAGTGTCTTCAAGTAAAGCTAAGCAGACCACCTCTGCCTGTTATTATGATAAAGAAAGAAAGACGTATCTCACTGATGAATTCTCAGCTGCCTGGATGTTCTACAATGAAACGGTTTGTGTTTGCAGGGTTTCATTGAGTTATTATCAAACCTGTCATTGTTATATGATTGACACATTAACATTCTAATAGAATTAAGTTCACAAATCAGACATAGAATAAATGATTTTCCTTTTCTCAGACTGATCTTGGTTCAGCTACGTTCCAGAGTCAGTTTGATTTTGTTCAGAGAAACGTCAGCAGTTCCAATCCTTGCAAGTTTGGGGACATGGTAATAAAAACATGACTAAATGTACTCACTAAATTCAACACTAAATACACTATTCCTTAATTTAGTCAGTCTTTCTAATAGAATACTGTACATACAAATGCATTCATTTACAACATCCCGTGTATATAATCTGTGTTCTGTTTTTTCCTTCATTACTAGACAATCACTAACTGTCCAATCAGTGAGTTTCTGAGAAACACCCCCAGATCTGTTTGGAAGACCAGGAAATATCAGGAGTTTATGTTAACTGATTTGACCCCGAGTCACGAAGTCCCGATCAGAATCTTGAAGCACCGAATTGACACAGAAACTGATGCAGACAAGAGACAACATTTGAAGAAAAAATATAAATCTCTTCATCAGGTTTGATAATAATATAGTGTGCCAAAAGATTGTGGCGCCAACTGAATAACAGGTTTGGCCACTTCTGAACTTCCAGCGAAAACAAACGCGAATGCAACGTCATTCTAAAGAATTGTGTTTCCCAATTTGTTGCGACAGCTTAACGAGAGCCCTATTCTGCTCCAAAATGACAATGCCCCTGTGTGCAGAGTGAGCTCTATACAAATGTATTATTTAGTGGGTCTGGTAAGGAGGAACGTAACTGGCCTGCACAAAGCTCAGACTTGAAGTTCATTGAAAAAGTTTGGCATGAATTGGACCAGCGGCCCAGACCCATTTGGCATATTTGTATTAAAATGTATTACCATTTCAAGCATTTCTTTAGAAATAGACTATTGTTCATTGTTAGTTCGTGTTAATTCATAATGATGCTGCACATCAATAATGTTCACTTTCAATATAAAAAATATATTTGCTCCCTACAACACTGGCATCTGAAAAATGAACTTTATTATTCTTAATAGTTTTTTATTTATCCCAAATATTGTATAATATGTTATATAATATTTGTATGAAATGTTATGGTTATTTTCTGATCCTATATTCATTTTAAACAAACGCTTTTCAAGCCTTTCTTTAGGGGGTCAGTCTCCCGTTCACATTTGGCAGGTTTGGTTCGATTAAATCGAACACTTGAGCGATTGCTCTGTTAGTGCAGTTCATTTGAACAAGTGTGAACGCTGGCATCCGACCCCACCCCTAACCCAAACCCCAACCCTAACCCAAACAAGTGGACCGAGACTGCCTGAATAGTGGGTCTCAGTCCACTTCCAAACAAACTCTGGTACGGTTCGAGTTATATTTGAACGCAACATGCACCAAAGACGTCTAAACGGACCAAAAACAGGAAGTAATTTGCCTAATACTGACCTCAAGCATACCTGGTTCTTCCAATCATAGGAACTATGTTGCCCATTACAGTTCAGTAAAGGCATCGGGCCTTCCCGTCAGCCGTCATTGCAGCATATCTTCATTTGTGTGTGACAACGGAGGAATTCCTGCCACTGTTTTGACTCCTTTACACATTTTATTAACTCTTCGTTTGTTCTCAGCTGGTAAAAATACCACCATATACATGGATAAATATAAAAAGCGCATTTCGCCCCACAGCCAGCATTGTTTTGGATGTTCGGCAAGTTCTGTCAAAAAAATATACGTCATAAAAGCTGTCCAATCAGGTTGTGAATTTTTCCTGATGCCATCAGTTTGGTATTGTTAGGTTCGGTGTTAAAAATGCCAGTGTGAACGCTAAACGAACCAGGACTAAATGTACATTTTTTGGTCCTGACCAAGAGGACCGGGAACCGAACTACAAGTGTGAACACACCAATTTCTCCTCACAGAATTTACTGGAATAGCCAAACCTGTTAATTAGATGTCCACATACTTTTGGCCATACAATGTACTCTCACCTAAAGGATTATTAGGAACACCATACTAATACTGTGTTTGACCCCCTTTCACCTTCAGAACTGCCTTAATTCTATGTGGCATTGATTCAACAAGGTGCTGAAAGCATTCTTTAGAAATGTTGGCCCATATTGATAGGATAGCATCTTGCAGTTGATGGAGATTTGTGGGATGCACATCCAGGGCACGAAGCTCCCGTTCCACCACATCCCAAAGATGCTCTATTGGGTTGAGATCTGGTGACTGTGGGGGCCATTTTAGTACAGTGAACTCATTGTCATGTTCAAGAAACCAATTTGAAATGATTCGAGCTTTGTGACATGGTGCATTATCCTGCTGGAAGTAGCCATCAGAGGATGGGTACATGGTGGTCATAAAGGGATGGACATGGTCAGAAACAATGCTCAGGTAGGCTGTGGCATTTAAACGATGCCCAATTGGCACTAAGGGGCCTAAAGTGTGCCAAGAAAACATCCCCCACACCATTACACCACCACCACCAGCAGCAAAATTGAACAGGTGTTCCTAATAATCCTTTAGGTGAGTGTATATATCAATATGATTAAGGAAGCTCCCAAATTTTACAACCAATGCATAGATGAATGTCAGAGAAATGGAAGTCTTGTCACGGTCACGCTAATACAAACCAATAACACATTGGGCCTTTTTTATTTTCTTTCTAATCCTTTATTCTTTTATTTAGAAACAGTTCATTTCACCGGAGTGTTGTTGTTATATTTGTACTTTGGCATTTTGTTAAATTCTTTGCTGTTTACATCTTGATCAACTATGTGAAACCCACCAATCTTTTTATAAATGCATCCAAAAACACCTTCACTACCAGTAATTCTATAAATGAATATGTACTGTAAATGCCCATGATGTTGTGATTACTGTACACTACCCACTTTATTAGGTACACCTGTAGACCTACTTATAAATGCGATTATCTAATCAACCTGTGGTAGCAGTGCAATGCATAAAATCATGCATATATGGGTCAGGAGCTTCAGTTAGTGTTCACATCAACCATCAGAATGGGGGAAAATGGGATCTCAGTGATTTGGAGCATGGCATGATTGATGGTGCCAGATGAGCTGGTTTTAATATTTCTGGGATTTTCACACACAACAGAATCTCTAGAATTTACAAAAAACATGAAGTGAGCGGCAGTTCTGCGGACAGATGCTCCTTGTTGATAAGAGATGTCAATGGAGAATGGCCAGACTGCTTCGAAATGACAGAACTGGCGCTCACTAGATGTTTTTTTTTTGTTTTGGGCCAAATTTGGAGTAAATTCTAGTGACTGTTGTGTGTGAAAATCCCAGAAATACTCAAACCAGCCCATCTGGCACCAACATGGTCCAAATCATAGACTGTAAAAAAAGATGGACGACGCCCCTTCGCTCTTTTCCATCGGAGAGAACTGAAGCCGCCAGTGTCCCGATATGGCGCTGACATCTTGGAACTTGAGTCTGCGCACTTGCGTTTTCGGGACCAGTCATGCGCAGTAGTGAGCAGGAAGTAAAGCCGCGAAAACAAGGCCCCGCCCTCACTCTCGCAGAATCAATCGCAAGCACACGCCCCTGCCAGATCGGTTAGCACATTCTACTGCAGAACAACCCATTATGTCGGTGTGAAATAATTAATTATAGAAATTTAGATATGTAATTTAAAGCTCCAATCTCCTCAATCCTCCGAATATCCTGAAAAAAAGTCCGTTGGTGCTTCAGTGACTACTTCGCTCAGAGAACCTGTCAATCACAGCTGTCAATCATAACGTAACAGCACCGTTTTTATAGCATCAAATAACTAACTAAAAACAAACTTATTTTAAAAACAAACACTTGAAATTACATCAGCGTGATAAAAACTACAGTAAATGACAGAAACTGTCTTTGGAAAAAAGATATGTGAAGTGTAATTTAATTGTTTAGTTGGTCTCACGTCCCGTTGAATAACATGGGGAGGCGGGGTTTATGACCTATACTAGGACCGGCCTCTGGGGGGCGATCGAGACGTTTTGGCTTCACTTTTGAGGGCTTGTGCGGCACGCTTGGTCCAAATCAATGAGATCAAAATTTTTCCCCATTCTGATGGTTGATGTGAACATTAACTGAAGCTCCTGATAAAATCAGCGTGATTTTATGCAATGCACTGCTGCCACATGATTGGCTGATTAGACAATAGCATGAATAAGTAGGTGTACAGGTGTTCTTAATAAAGTGCTCAGTGAGTGTATAATGCTACTTTCTAAAATGAATATTTGAATGTGAATGCTTTCTGATTAATAAGACAACCATAACGTGTTGATACATCCGTCACCATCTTCCAGACAGAAGCTAAAATTCATAGAGCATTTGAAGAGATCAGCCAGCGCTTCGCTCATGAGGTTGCAGGAGGTGAGGTTGAAGTGGATGGAGATTATGGTGCTGCAGTTGATCTACATGAGTTCAAAACTGTAGCTGAGCATTTCAGGACAACCTGCTTTGACTGGCATGAGGAAGAGGTGATTCAAATCGTGAAATACTTTCATTTACATTACAGTGACATGACTAGCTCACATTCTTTTTTGCTTTGGCATGTATGCATTTATCTCTCTTTAGTTTCATTTATCTCTCTTTTTCCTCCCATAGTTTCAGATTGCTCTGTCACACATGCATGTCTTTGCTCGTCTTTGTGCATTTGGAGTAGGAGTGGAGAGGTACATTCATCACAATACTGTTCAGCATCAAAACAACAACATTATTTATTTTAAGTGTTGATAATTACTCTTGTTTTATAGCAATGGTTGCTAACAGGCCCACAATTAGGGGCCAAAAACTAAACGTGCATGGACACTTATTATATTTGTTGGTTTTTCCTTCCATGTAATGGGTCTCCATGACCACCTCAAGAACCATATGGTAAAAATATTAAACCTAGCATGCTGATTTGGGAGGGTCTGACTCTGAAATACTGTTTTATGTGGGTTAAAATCTGTCATAAGTGTCCATTGTCTTAGATTTTAAAAGTGCACTCTGTCAAGCTGACATCTAGCAGCGCAGATGTGGCATCAAAGGGGAAAAAAGTTATCAGAAAGTGTCAAATTACAGTAGATTGAGATGCACAGACATGCCACAACATTAAAACCACCTATCTGAAAAATCCCAGGAGATCAGCATTTACAGAAATACTCAAACCAGCAATCATGCCATGGACCAAATCACTGAGATCACATTTTTCTCCATTCTGATGGTTGATGTGAACATTAACTGAAGCGCCTGACCCGTATCTGCATGATTTTATGCACTGCACTGATGCCACGTGATTGGCTGATTAGATAATCGCATAATCACATGGATGACTGATGGTGCCAGATGGGCTTGTTTGAGTATTTCTGGCATTTTCACACACAAACAGTCTCTAGAATTGACTCCGAATGGCGCCAAAAACAAAAAACATCCAGTGAGCGTCAGTTCTGTGGACGGAAACTCCTTGTTGATGAGAGAGGTCAACAGATAATGGCCAGACTGGTTTGATCTGACAAAGTCAACAGTAACTCAGATAACCACTCTGTACGATTGTGCTGAGAAGAATATCATCTCTGAATGTTGTTGTGAGATGTGGGTTGAAAATCTTAATTTATTCAGCAGCAATAATCAAATTGAGTAAGCCTTTACTTTTCACTACTGTTAATAGTCATTTTTAATTTAATATTGACAACTTTAAATCAATGGATGTCACTAAAGCATCTAAAGCATAATTAAATGTTCCTTGTGGCAGTTGTTTCTGTATTGTCATGCAGTGAGTTTTTGTTTCGTTTCAGAATCAATGAGGCCACAACTGCAATCAGAGGCATGTCCACTGTGTTCCAGTAAACAACACCTTTCTTAAGGGATCATGAAAATGACAAATGATGACTCAATGCTTTCCTTTCAGCTATTCTGACTTAATATATATTAGGTTTCATGTTAATGTAAAGGTGCTCTCAGTAGTTTTGTATGCAAGTTGTCATGGACTTACACTGACCCCTAGTGGCGTGGATGCAGCATCATTTAAACACAATTGTTTTCAGTTACTGATGTCATTGTAGAAATTCACGATTCACTCTGAGCCATGATTCATTTAATCCATGAGTGAAAGTGTCCAATACCAGGGTGTTATTTGGCAGGTCATGTGATAACATGGCAGGGGACTCTCTTCATGTAACATAAACAGTTGCCAAAAGTGATTTTATACATGCATTTTAAAATTACAATGCATTTCTTTTTTTTCCTCAAGAGCATCATTCCCTACAGATTGTATATTTTCCTCTCAAGTGATGTGAATGAAAAGGTTAATAAAGTGCATTAAGTGGAAAATTGGAAGTGGTTGAATTGGATGTAGCAATGGCATAGGATGACTATTATTACCTTATGGATAAGATCACTTTCCTCTCTACTTGTACTTCTCTGAGCAAATTTCAAACCTTGCATTGCAGCTGATTCGCTGAAGCCCTGAACCGCACTGTGAAAACAATTTTATTAGGAGATTTGTTTTATTTTATTAGGTACCTTATTGCCTTCATGAGCCTACAACAATTAACATTTTTTATCTCTAAAAAGTTTTTTTTTCTCTCTCTCTCTAAAAAGTACTTTTTTTCTGTAAAAACAAAATTTCTCTCTAAAAAACATTTTTTCGCTAAAAACATTTTCAAAATTTTTTTTTTCTGTGTAAACTATTTTTTTCTAAACATACTGTATAATGTTAGAGTCAACAAATACATGCAATTCTACAATTAAATGAATAAACCTCACATTACATGTTTCACAAGGCATTCGGTCATATTAAGATAATTTAAAGAGGTGTGAAAAAGTCAAAATGCTTTTTTAAATTTTTGAAAGGGTAGAAACATTTACGAATCTGCTACTGTTGAAATGCTGTAACTGAATTTATAACATTGTAAAATGATTATATATTTTGAAATTGCTTTGACCACATCGGTGATACTTACTAAAATAAAAGAACAAAAAAAGAAAATAAAGAACAAACATGGGAAGAAAGAAATGTATGATGTGCATGGCATTTATTAGACATGGAGGTAAGTGACCAACTTTAATTTATTTACATTGTAAAAGTCTGCATAAATCACTCTACTTCTCATTTAATAGTCCGTCATGAGTCCGGACTGTTCGACTCTGATTCCGAGAGCCAATTCCAGCCCAATTTTTCGATTCTTTTTTAATTCCATAAAAACGGGAAGGTTAAGAAACATCTCATAATAAACAGTGCAATATTACGTTTTCTTTGCCCTATTTATGATAGTATGAATGAAAAAAGATCTTGCATTTTTATAATAAAAATAATTCTAAAAATAAATGTGCCTATATGAACATTCCTATGCGTGATGCTTAAGTTCCATAGGATGAATTTGAGGGCAGTTTGGCTGAGCCAAAATTACATTCAGGTGTCTACAGACACTAGATGACAACTGATGACCCAAAATAAAGCCTTTTTGGTCCTCTGATATGATACTAGGGAGGCAGGTCTCAAGATGGTGTGCCAACACTTTCACTAATAGCTTGATGTCATTGTTAAGTAAACTGATGGGTCTATATCTACCGCATAAATTAGGGTCCTTATCTTTCTTTAGTGTAAGAGAAAACAAAGCCTGGTTCAGCATTGGTGGTAAAACATCCTGTTCTAAGGAGTCATTAAAGACATCTAATAATAAACGAGCAAGCTGCGTGGCAAACCTCTTATAGTACTGGGGCGGGAGTTTTATTATTCTGCATCAGAATTATGCAGGAAGTGATTTCTTCTAAGCCCAGTGGTTCTTCTGAGCTTTCTGCCATTTCTTCACTTAAGGTTGGTATATCTAAATGATCAAAGGTGCATCATGTAACAATTTTCATGAAATATTCGCCTTTTTTTTGCCAATATGTAAATGGCTTGCAACACAACTTAAAAAAATTAGCCCCTCCCGGACTTCCCTAGGTTGCCTGATTTTCATGCGAAGGGAGCGGGTCGCTTTTGCAGGTGTTGTGCCTAATTCCGACTGCCCGGCTAAAATCTACCCCCCGTAGTGTGCACGCGCACAGTACCGCTGTGCTTCCACTAGATGGCAGTAAAATGTGGGAATTTCGTCTTCCCCATGCCATCCGAAAGTTAAGTTTGGATGATAAGTTGTACATTTTCCAGTAGATGGCAGCACAGATTCTGAAATTTAATTCAAAGGATTTGAAACGTCATTGCCCTACGCCCTTCTGATCCTTATGGAAACAGTGTTTCTACACAACAAGTCGATTCTAGGTCTCTTTTGTCTACTATTTGAACGTTAAATCACTGGCCTACTGGTAGATTTTACACTAAGGTGTCACATGCTTAAAAAAAGAAAATTAGTTCACACTCAACACTTGTTAGGCCTATGTTATGCCCAAGTGTTATTAATAATGTTATGGGTATTATATCTAAACACTTGTTAAAATTGTACATGTAGTAGATGTAGTAAAGTTCTCTAATTGGCTCTTGGTGAAAATAAATAATATAGACTATCTTGATTACTACTGCACCTTTCAGATTTTAAGCAAAAAAGTTTTAAACAAATTAATAAGAGAAATCTACATAAATGAATAACATAAACAACATAAACACACATGAATATCATATATATATATATATATATATATATATATATATATATATATATATATATACATATGCTGTGTACTGACACAAGCAACACTGTTTGTCCAATAACGTATTCTATTCACTTAAACAGTTTTTCTTCTTGGTTGTTTTGAAAATGTTTTAGCATACAATATAAATAAATAAATAAATGTTGTGCACACACAAATCCCACATCAACCCAAATAATAATGCAATTTCTTTATATTATTTGAGCAGGCAAGTCATAGAAACACAACAAAAGGAAAAGAGAGCATTAAACATGCACAATTAGAAAACAAACATGACAGTAAAAAAACACATAAATAAAATAATCATAAAAAAATTAAGCCCGTCTAGATCCTGCCTCCCTCATTATTCTGCATGGATGCCAAAATAGTCATAAAAATAAGTGTAGTGCATTGACACAAGAAGCACTTTATGTCCCATAACCCTTTTGATTCTATTGACATAAACACCTATATTATTCAGGGGGGTATTATCTAGGCAGGACTATTGTTTACATCTCTGCCTGGATTCTACCTCCCTAGTTATTCTGCATGGATGTCCAAAAAGTCATAAAAATAGGTACAGTGCATTGACACAAGAAGCACTTTATGTCCCATAACCCTTTTGATTCTATTGACGTAAACACCTATATTATTCAGGGGGGTATTATCTAGGCAGGACTATTGTTTACATCTCTGCCTGGAATCTACCTCCCTAGTTATTCTGCATGGATGTCCAAAAAGTCATAAAAATAGGTACAGTGCATTGACACAAGAAGCACTTTATGTCCCATAACCCTTTTGATTCTATTGACGTAAACACCTATATTATTCAGGGGGGTATTATCTAGGCAGGACTATTGTTTAAACCTCTGCCTGGAATCTACCTCCCTAGTTATTCTGCATGGATGTCCAAAAAGTCATAAAAATAGGTACAGTGCATTGACACAAGAAGCACTTTATGTCCCATAACCCTTTTGATTCTATTGACGTAAACACCTATATTATTCAGGGGGGTATTATCTAGGCAGGACTATTGTTTACATCTCTGCCTGGATTCTACCTCCCTCATTATTCACCTAAACACCTATATTATTCAGAGGGGTATTATCTAGGCAGGATGTGACGGGGTGCATAGCTACCGTCACGGTAGCGATACGCTACCTATTCTATAACACAAAGACTGAGTGCAAATGTGGCCTGTATGTGTTTGTCTAGCGTGTTAGTGTTTTCTCTTTATCTTCATATTGTTTCAAATCAGCGGTTAATCTAGCCATTCACGACAAAATCTCATATCCCGTAGCTTTTGTGTGCACACTTTTAACATCTAAATACTACGGTGATTTATATGCTATAGCTACTTCTATCTATACATATCTTGCTGTTTTAAACCATGTCATTTACTTTATAGTCATAACCAGTTACAATAATCATGCAACACATGTCTTTGTTAATTATGTATCTGTTTATTTAGTTTAAGAGAAACATAGCTTTGACATACCAACTTTGAGTCTTGCTGGCATCTCTGTTTTGTTTGTGTAAAGGAATATTTCCCGCTTGGGCGGGGTTTATATGACGCCATGACTTCCGGGTCAATAGGAAGTGACCCGGAGTTTGAGTTATTAGTTTTTAGCTGTTAAATATGACTTGTGGCTTGCCAATTGTTAGCTGAAACTATAGTAATAATATTTTGTAATTTTTCTAGTTTTATAGAGGTAGTATTTAGGCTGTTTTTAAGCATTCATGTCTTTGTCATCTGAGCCACCCCTGTATTGTAATCATGTGTTGGTATGTTCCAATTCCAGGGGTGCCCTCAGGCCTATAAAGCCTAGTATCTTCATTCTTTCTAGGGAGAGGGGGTGAGAGGACATAAGTCTGTCCTTGCTCTATGTGTAGTGACTTGTGTAAAGGTCAATTTCTAAACAGCTGTAAAAGTTTTTTTTTTGTTTGTTTTTTTGACTCTCATGTCAATTTACTTTATTTACTAACTAGTGTTTTTTTTTATTGTTTTTTTCTCTTGTAAATTTTTATTTGCCTTTCACTGGCCTTAATTGGGATAAATAAAAAGATCCCATTTGTTCAAACTCATCCAACCTCTCCTGAGTGCTTACATCTGCTCACGACGACTCAGTCACGTCTACCCTTAACATTTGGTGGCAGTGGTTTCCGGGTAAACAGTGTCCGAGCAGCACTCGGGGAGTCAAGATGGACAATCAAGGCAGAGGTATAGCACCCCCTAGAGATGTTTCAGCTATGGGTACTAGGCCTAAGTCCTCAGAGTCATCCAAGCATCACACTCTGGTGGTCGAAGACAGGACAGATCGCTTGGAGAGGATGGTAAAAATGATGATGGAGTCTCAGCGGCATCAGCAAGACCAGGTAGAGGCAGAGGCGCTTCGGCAAGAGCGGAGATGGAAAGGTATGGAGCACCAATTCAAGCAATTACAGCAATTGGTGAGAGGTGACCCAGCATTACCACAGGTGACAAGACAGCCACTCGTCGGACTGCAGCAGATGGACCTGCCCAGCTCCCGCCCTTCGACAGCCTTTGATCCACTCAATATGCCTTTTCTGGATGTACCAACTCCTCAGCCACATCCAGATCAACACCCAGCATCAGGGATGCAGAGCTCCCTCAACTCCACTGCCATCGGCCTTGCCACACCTCTAAACCTTCAGCGGGGGTGGAAACCCCCTAGGATGTCCTCGTATGAAGAGGACGAAGATATTGAGCACTATTTGACCACCTTCGAAAGGCTCGCAGCAGCAAGTCAGTGGCCCCATGAGACTTGGGCATTGTACCTTGTGCCCTTGTTGAATGGTAAGGCCAGATCTGCCTATGTAGCCATGTGTGTTGAAGACAGCCAGGATTACATGAAAGTGAAGCAAGCCATTCTCAACAAGTTCAATATCAGCACAGAGACTTACCGGCAGCGTTTCCGCTCCAAGTCTGTCAAGGAGGGTGAGACGGCGAAAGAACTTCAGGCACGGCTAAAGGACCTGATGGAGAAGTGGCTAGTTCCTGAGACGCGAACCAGGGACCAGGTGTGTGACCAAATCGTACTGGAGCAGTTCCTGGGCATGCTGTACCCTGAGCTTCAAGTATGGGTGAGAGAACGCACCCCGGGTTCATCAGCGCAAGCAGCAGATCTGGTGGAGACATTCATGGCTGCTAGACAATCCAGAAGAGGCTATAATCTGGGTCCACAACAACAGGACTGGAGAAGACCCTACCAAGCAGCCCAGAGAGAGCCAGAGAAGACAGCCTCAGGTAGGTCTGCGGGTGGTAGCAGTCGGGTCTTTAGACCATCTAACAGCCCCAATAGCCCCAATGTTAACCCCACTCCAGCTGGAATACCTAGAATACCTATATGTCACGGTTGTGGTCAGCATGGTCACATTAGGCCCAATTGTACACTGAAGAAAGTGTCTGATTCCAGATTATGTTACCTACCTGGCCCTAGCAAGCACTTACCTTGTGTGTCTTCTGATGTCACTGTCCCGGTGAAGATAAGTGGAAAGATAGTCCAGGCTTTAGTTGACTCAGGAAGTAGTCAGTCTTTCGTTCTTCGATCTTGTTTAAGGTCTGATTTCCAGCCCATGGGCAAAGTGAGGGTCCGTTGTATCCATGGTGATGAGTCGGAGCACCAGACCAGTGAGGTTCTCATTGATATTAATGGCCAAAAATATTTGTTAACCGTAGGGATTTTGGATAAATGCCCTTACCCAGTGATTCTAGGCCAAGATGTGCCAGTTCTTACAGAGCTGTTGCAAAGTGTTAACACAGTCAGTGCGTATGTTACAACTAGAGCACAGGCCAATACCAAAATGGACTCTAATGTTTGGTCAGAGTTACCATTTGAGGGTTGTCTTGGTGACAAACCTAAAAAGTCCAAGGCAGAGAGGCGTAGAGCAAAGGTGGCAGGTACATTGGTACAGGAAAGTCTGTCCTGTCCACAGCTAGAGGACACTGAAGTCTTTGAAGACTTCAAGAAGCTTCAACAGGAAGACCCCACACTTAGCTCTTGCTTTTCTTCTGTTAAGACCGATGATGAGGCTAGAGATGCCATGAGGGAGGGTGACAGGTGTTTTGTTATCAATAATGAGAAACTGTATCGAGTGAGTACAGACACAGAGCAGTTAGTGGTTCCTAAGATTCTGAGAGCCAAAGTGTTACACCTAGGTCATAGTATTCCATGGTCAGGACATCTAGGTAGGGAGAAGACTGAGAAGAGAATCCTGCAAAGATTTTATTGGCCAGGTGTCAACAAGGACATAGCAGAGTACTCTAGGTCTTGTCCAGAATGCCAGTTGTCTGCTCGCTCCAAAAGAGGCTTAAAAGCTCCCCTTATCAGTCTCCCAATTATTGACACACCTTTTAGTCGCATTGCTATGGATGTAGTTGGTCCCTTAGAGAGGAGTAGGGCAGGGCACCGCTATATCTTGGTAGTTTGCGATTACGCAACACGTTACCCTGAAGCATTCCCCCTCAGAAATACTAAGGCAAGGCAAGTGGCCAATAGTTTGATTCAACTTTTCTCCCGTGTGGGTGTCCCCAAAGAAATCTTAACCGATCAGGGAACTAATTTCACCAGCAGGGCATTGAGGCAGGTGTATTCCCTGTTAGGGATTCGGGGCATTAAAACCACACCCTACCACCCGCAGACCGACGGTATGGTTGAGAGATTCAATCAGACCCTTAAGTCGATGCTGCGGAAGTTCGTGTCGGAATCAGGAGCTGACTGGGACCAGTGGCTTCCTTACCTATTGTTTGCCTACAGAGAGGTACCGCAGGCATCCACCGGGTTCTCCCCCTTCGAACTCTTGTTCGGACGGGAAGTGAGAGGCCCACTTGACATTCTCCGAGAGAGTTGGGAGGGGGACGCTCCTCACCAGCCAACCAACATCGTGAGTTATGTCCTGAAAATGCGAGAGAAGTTGGACCAGCTGAGCTCCAGGGCCCACCAACACCTGGCCCAGGCCCAAACGAGGCAGAAAACGTGGTATGACCGGACAGCACGCAGTCGCACCTTTATGCCTGGACAGAAAGTGCTGCTGTTGTTGCCATCATCAGAAAGCAGTTTGCTGGCGAAGTGGCAAGGCCCTTTCAAGGTACTTCGCAAGGTCGGCGAGGTTACTTATGAAATTTCAACGCCAGACAGACGTCGCTCCAAACAGATCTTCCACGTGAACCTTTTAAAACAATGGTTAGACCGACCATCTACTATCCAAGACCAGCTGTGGGCACAGACTGTGGAGGAGGAAGAAGAGCCGTTGGAGCAGTACTTTCCTACTGTGGGCGGTGAGTCAACCTACCCCTCCGTTACCCATTTGACAAATGAACAGCAGGAGGACCTCAAGAAAATCATCCCAAAAGGCCTGTTTCGAGACCAGCCGGGGCGAACCGACGTCATCACCCACGACATCCGGCTGACTTCTCCAGGCCCCATCCGGCAGACCACCACCAGGGTTCCAGCACGACTGATCCCCGCGCTGAAGCAGGAGGTGGTGGCGATGATGGAAATGGGGGTGATCGAGACATCACGCAGAGAGTGGTGCAGTCCCGTGGTCCTGGTGCCGAAAAAGGATGGGGGGCTCCGCTTCTGTGTAGATTTTTCGAAACTGAATACAATCTCAGCTTTTGACCCATATCCTATGCCTCGCGTGGACGAGCTGATTGAGTGCCTGGGAAAGGCTAAGTTCCTCAGTACCTTAGACTTATGTAAGGGGTACTGGCAAGTGCCACTTAACCCCCAAGCAAGAGAACTGACCGCCTTCAAAGCCCCATCTGGCCTGTTCCAGTTTAAGGTCATGCCCTTTGGCCTTCATGGCGCAGCAGCAACATTCCAGCGTCTCATGGATGAGGTGCTGAGGGGCGCTGAGGACCATGCCGCTGCTTATATTGATGATGTCATCATTTACAGTTCGTCATGGGAAGAACATCTTCAACACCTCAGTGATGTCTTCCGAAGGATTCGGCAGGCCGGGTTGGTAGTGAATGCCAGCAAATGCCAGCTTGCCCGGTCTGAAGTGTGCTACTTGGGATATGTCCTGGGTTGCGGCACTATACGTCCTCAGGTCAGCAAGGTGGACGCCATCCGCAGCTCCCAGCCGCCTTCTACTAAGAAGGGGGTAAGATCTTTTCTGGGGTTGGTCGGATGGTACCGGCGCTTTATCTCCAACTTTTCAAGCCGAGCAGCTCCCCTGTCAGATCTCACTCGTAAGACGAGCCCCAATAAGGTGGTCTGGACTGCGGAGTGTCAGGCAGCTTTCCACGACCTCAAGGAGAGCATGTGCCATGAACCAGTGTTGCAGAGTCCTGATTTCTCCTTACCCTTCACGGTGCAAACTGACGCTTCAGGCATTGGACTCGGAGCAGTGTTGTTGCAGGGCGAGGGGGAGGACAAAAGACCCATTCAGTTTGTGAGCCGCAAAATGTTCCCTCGCGAGACTCGGTATTCCACCATTGAAAAGGAGTGTCTTGCCATCAAGTGGGCTCTGGACACTTTAAAATATTACCTTGTTGGCAAAGAGTTTGTCTTAGAGACAGACCACAGGCCCTTGCAATGGCTACATCGCATGCGTGACTTTAATTCCAGAATCACCCGATGGCACCTGTCCTTGCAGCCATACAGGTTTTCTGTGAGGTATAGGGCGGGAAAGGACAACGTTATTGCTGACTTTCTTTCACGTCATGAGATGGACCTTGACGTTCTCTCTTAAGGGGGGGGGTGTGTGACGGGGTGCATAGCTACCGTCACGGTAGCGATACGCTACCTATTCTATAACACAAAGACTGAGTGCAAATGTGGCCTGTATGTGTTTGTCTAGCGTGTTAGTGTTTTCTCTTTATCTTCATATTGTTTCAAATCAGCGGTTAATCTAGCCATTCACGACAAAATCTCATATCCCGTAGCTTTTGTGTGCACACTTTTAACATCTAAATACTACGGTGATTTATATGCTATAGCTACTTCTATCTATACATATCTTGCTGTTTTAAACCATGTCATTTACTTTATAGTCATAACCAGTTACAATAATCATGCAACACATGTCTTTGTTAATTATGTATCTGTTTATTTAGTTTAAGAGAAACATAGCTTTGACATACCATCTTTGAGTCTTGCTGGCATCTCTGTTTTGTTTGTGTAAAGGAATATTTCCCGCTTGGGCGGGGTTTATATGACGCCATGACTTCCGGGTCAATAGGAAGTGACCCGGAGTTTGAGTTATTAGTTTTTAGCTGTTAAATATGACTTGTGGCTTGCCAATTGTTAGCTGAAACTATAGTAATAATATTTTGTAATTTTTCTAGTTTTATAGAGGTAGTATTTAGGCTGTTTTTAAGCATTCATGTCTTTGTCATCTGAGCCACCCCTGTATTGTAATCATGTGTTGGTATGTTCCAATTCCAGGGGTGCCCTCAGGCCTATAAAGCCTAGTATCTTCATTCTTTCTAGGGAGAGGGGGTGAGAGGACATAAGTCTGTCCTTGCTCTGTGTAGTGACTTGTGTAAAGGTCAATTTCTAAACAGCTGTAAAAGTTTTTTTGTTTTTGTTTTTTTGACTCTCATGTCAATTTACTTTATTTACTAACTAGTGTTTTTTTTTTATTGTTTTTTTCTCTTGTAAATTTTTATTTGCCTTTCACTGGCCTTAATTGGGATAAATAAAAAGATCCCATTTGTTCAAACTCATCCAACCTCTCCTGAGTGCTTACATCTGCTCACGACGACTCAGTCACGTCTACCCTTAACACAGGACTATTGTTTAAACCTCTGCCTGGAATCTACCTCCCTAGTTATTCTGCATGGATGTCCAAAAAGTCATAAAAATAGGTACAGTGCATTGACACAAGAAGCACTTTATGTCCCATAACCCTTTTGATTCTATTGACGTAAACACCTATATTATTCAGGGGGGTATTATCTAGGCAGGACTATTGTTTACATCTCTGCCTGGATTCTACCTCCCTCATTATTCACCTAAACACCTATATTATTCAGGGGGGTATTATCTAGGCAGGACTATTGTTTAAACCTCTGCCTGGAATTTACCTCCCTAGTTATTCTGCATGGATGCTCAAAAAGGCACAAAAATAGGTGTAGTGCATTGACACAAGAAGCACTTTATGTCCCATAACCCTTTTGATTCTATTGACTTAAACACCTATATTATTCAGGGGGGTATTATCTAGGCAGGACTATTGTTTACATCTCTGCCTGGATTCTACCTCCCTCATTATTCTGCATGGATGCTCAAAAAGTCATAAAAATAGGTACAGTGCATTGACACAAGAAGCACTTTATGTCCCATAACCCTTTTGATTCTATTGACTTAAACACCTATATTATTCAGGGGGTATTATCTAGGCAGGACTATTGTTTACATCTCTGCCTGGATTCTACCTCCCTAGTTATTCTGCATGGATGCTGAAAAAGTCATAAAAATAGGTACAGTGCATTGACACAAGAAGCACTTTATGTCCCATAACCCTTTTGATTCTATTGACTTAAACACCTATATTATTCAGGGGGTATTATCTAGGCAGGACTATTGTTTACATCTCTGCCTGGATTCTACCTCCCTAGTTATTCTGCATGGATGCTCAAAAAGGCACAAAAATAGGTGTAGTGCATTGACACAAGATGCACTTTATGTCTCATAACCCTTTTGATTCTATTGACTTAAACACATATTATTCAGGAGGGGTATTATCTAGGCAGGACTATTGTTCACATCTCTGCCTGGATTCTACCTCCCTAGTTATTCTGCATGGATGCTCAAAAAGGCACAAAAATAGTTGTAGTGCATTGACACAAGAAGCACTTTATGTCCCATAACCCTTTTGATTCTATTGACTTAAACACCTATATTATTCAGGGGGGTATTATCTAGGCAGGACTATTGTTTACACCTCTGCCTGGATTCTACCTCCCTAGTTATTCTGCATGGATGTCCAAAAAGTCATAAAAATAGGTACAGTGCATTGACACAAGAAGCACTTTATGTCCCATAACCCTTTTGATTCTATTGACGTAAACACCTATATTATTCAGGGGGTATTATCTAGGCAGGACTATTGTTTACATCTCTGCCTGGATTCTACCTCCCTCATTATTCACCTAAACACCTATATTATTCAGGGGGGTATTATCTAGGCAGGACTATTGTTTAAACCTCTGCCTGGAATTTACCTCCCTAGTTATTCTGCATGGATGCTCAAAAAGGCACAAAAATAGGTGTAGTGCATTGACACAAGAAGCACTTTATGTCCCATAACCCTTTTGATTCTATTGACTTAAACACCTATATTATTCAGGGGGGTATTATCTAGGCAGGACTATTGTTTACATCTCTGCCTGGATTCTACCTCCCTCATTATTCTGCATGGATGCTGAAAAAGTCATAAAAATAGGTACAGTGCATTGACACAAGAAGCACTTTATGTCCCATAACCCTTTTGATTCTATTGACGTAAACACATATTATTCAGGAGGGGTATTATCTAGGCAGGACTATTGTTCACATCTCTGCCTGGATTCTACCTCCCTAGTTATTCTGCATGGATGTCCAAAAAGTCATAAAAATAGGTACAGTGCATTGACACAAGAAGCACTTTATGTCCCATAACCCTTTTGATTCTATTGACGTAAACACCTATATTATTCAGGGGGGTATTATCTAGGCAGGACTATTGTTTAAACCTCTGCCTGGATTCTACCTCCCTCATTATTCACCTAAACACCTATATTATTCAGGGGGTATTATCTAGGCAAGACTATTGTTTACATCTCTGCCTGGATTCTACCTCCCTCATTATTCACCTAAACACCTATATTATTCAGGGGGGTATTATCTAGGCAGGACTATTGTTTAAACCTCTGCCTGGAATCTACCTCCCTAGTTATTCTGCATGGATGCTCAAAAAGGCACAAGAGTAGGTGTAGTGCATTGACACAAGAAGCATTGTATGCCCCATAACCCTTTTGATTCTATTGACGTAAACACCTATATTATTCAGGGGGGTATTATCTAGGCAGGACTATCGTTTAAATCTCTGCCTGGAATCTCCCTCCGTAGTTATTCTGCATGGATTCTCAAAAAGGCACAAAAATAGGTGTAGTGCGTTGACACAAGATGCACTTTATGTCTCATAACCCTTTTGATTCTATTGACATAAACACCTATATTATTCAGGGGGGTATTATCTAGGCAGGACTATTGTTTACACCTCTGCCTGGATTCTACCTCCCTAGTTATTCTGCATGGATGTCCAAAAAGTCATAAAAATAGGTACAGTGCATTGACACAAGAAGCACTTTATGTCCCATAACCCTTTTGATTCTATTGACTTAAACACCTATATTATTCAGGGGGGTAATATCTAGGCAGGAACATTTAATCATTAGAAAGGTATTATGCTATAAATGTGATTTATGTAATTTAAATTGCTTAGAAAAACATACTAAACGATGTTTTATTGAAAATATAAAAATGCAGAAAGTTTCTTATGAGGGTTAGGGTATAGAATCTATAGTTTGTACAGTATAAAAATCATTATGTCTATGGAAAGTCCCCAGAAAACATGGAAACCCAACGCGTGTGTGTGTATGTGTGTGTTTATATGCAAGTACACTGTTCATGAAAATCTACATGTAAATTTAATTTGATAATTTAATCTGTATATTTATTTATTTTATGAGCTTTTATTATACACAGTTTAGTTACGTTTAAATTTACTAGAAAATTACTATTCTTTTTAGCTGACATTTTTTAACTGGATTTTTATTTAGTATTTTAATTAAGATATTCAATTATTACTCTTCATTGTGAAATTATATAATGAATCTACATAAATGTTTTTTTTACAGATTAACAATAAATAAGAAAATAATTGGGTAGTGATATCACATTTGATACAATAAACTAGTGTTCAATATTTTTAATTTGTCCAATAATAGCTACATTAATGAGTATTTCTCATAATTATCTATTGGATCTGCATACTACACTTTTATTTCAATAACACTTGAAAGGTAAATAATTTCAGCATATTTTTCAACAACTAGCCCACAGCAAAACAATTGTTTAATCTGCAGAAGTGAAGCCTTATGTTCTGTCCATGTGCCGATGAAGTAATCGGCCAATCAGGACTAGGGTGCGATGATGCCGTGTGCAGAAGACGGGGTGCTTAGTGGCTAAAAAAAAAAAAAGTAATCTTGTAGCAGAGCACAAGTATTGTCCATGCCCTGATCATGCAGGAGATCGGCCAATCAGGACTCGGCATCAGGTGCGATGACGTATGCAAAAGAGGAGGTGCTATTCGGTACACCGAAGAATCCCATGAAGGTAATCATATAGTCAAATAATTCGGCTAATATCTTTAAAGAATGACAAATTGTGAACGACATTGCAGAAATGTAACATATTTCATTTTAGAAACAAGTGTTTTTTTTTTTTTTTATCTCTCTTTTAATCGCAGGTTAATATTCATGTGTTAACAGTAGAACGAGAAGAAATCGAATACCCCCTCGAAATTGTCACTTTTTTGAGGTAAAAAAAAAGTTTATTATTTATTACTGTCACTTATTTTTATTGCATCCAAATTATAGCCTCACTCACTTACATAAGGGCGGATGAGGGTTTCTTCAAACACAGCATTGAATAAAGCTTAAGTTATTTGGTAAAAATACCTTTAATGAAACATTTGTGTATGTACAGCTAGGCATTTTGTATACGGTTTGTTTGAAGGTAATTAAATGTTAATTAATCTCTCTTTTCAAAATGTTTGTCAACCAACCATAATCATACGTTTTCTGCACATGATATTAGTCCACTATTATTTGTAAATCTTAGATCAAAATAATAATTATACCAATATCTTTTAACTAAAATTAAAATTGTTAAAATCTTTCTCTGGTTTGTTATCTTCACATTGATAGATTTTAACAATTATATACCTGAAAGAATCACTATAGAGCAAGAAACTGAGCATTTATTTAGATGTTACATTTCTGTGAAAGTAATTAGAAAATGACAAAAAATTAAATCTGTTCCAACCAACCTCAATCTCTCTTACTCAGTCAATTTTTAACTTTTTGTCTGTAGGATATGGATCCCGCATCATACCGTGGTATTGTGACCTACAAAACAGGTGGTGGTTACCCTCAGGGACTGTCCAAGGATCTAAAGGCAAATTTTCGAAAAAAAAAGCTGCTCTTTATGACATTGAAGGTGAGTAAACTTAATCAAACAACTCTGTTAAAACTGTATTATTATTTTGTAAACTATTTACAGAATAACAATATAGCAATATATTGGGATACCATTTTTTATACAGGCTACATTACACTTTCATTTTAAGTGTACAAGTGTTCAAGTCTTACATTTTACAGTACAATCAAACATATTAAACAATTTAGGGAATCTAGTTTCATGACTCTAACATTATTTTTTACTTACAAAAACAGGATAAAAAGAAAAGAGTATTACATAAACTTTTTACATTATCAAACATAAAGTTAAACTTTAAGATTATTTTTATTCATTCAAAATGTGTTTATAGGTAAATATTTAAATGCACAGATTCAATATTTTGTCTTTGGAAATTAAGTTATAATTGTATTTGGTCATAAAATTAACCACTTTGTCTTAAACGTAGCTAAATATTATATGTAGATGTCTGGAATCAGCACTGTCCCCTCCCACTTTGTTCATAAATAAGACCTGCCAAACAGAGTATACTGAGTAGTGTTGTATTGGAGTGAAGTGGTAACACAGCGAACAGTGCCCCACTCATGCAAGTTTGAACTGTTATTATCAGTTTAAGCTTAAAAACATGATAGCAAATGTTTCTTCTACAGTTTTGATTTAAACAATTTAACATGATGAAAACTTAATTACAGTCCTTAATTGTTATGAAGCCAGACCGACAGAGACAGATTGCTTATTGCAATTTTTATAGTCATATTTACAAAATAACAGAAATTGCAAAACATTAAGTGCTATATTTTCACACATATTTGAAAAGTGTATGATTTTATAAGAAGGGGAAGGTGGATTAAGATGTCCACTGAACCTCATCTCAACATATCTAAGCGGTATTGCCTTTTTCTTTTTTATCTCAAACTATTGGTTTATCAGCTGATTTAGCCATGCCTGTTTTGACCAAGCTTTCAGATTAGAGCTCCAGAGAGAAGCCCACTTAAAAAACAAACAAAAAATTAAAAAAGCAAATAAATTATTAAATATTTTAAATTATATAATTAAAAAATAACATTCAAACAAATTTAACAGTATTTAAAATTGGTTACCAATAGTAATAGTACTAATAGTACCAATAATACTTAAATAAATGTTATCAAATTACATGTAACTGCATTATGCATATTACTACTTCATCCTTTTCTTTTAAGGCTCAAGACTGCAGATTAGTATTAATAATGTGCATTTACATTGAAACTTAATCATACATTCAAACAATTAGGCAATTAATTATGACAGATTGAAACAGGTCTAATAGTTAAAAACAATGTATTGTCTCTATTTGTTTGTACAGAGAAATGTCATGTTATACATTCCTGATGCTTTAATTAATGCCTTATTATTATTATTATTATTATTATTATTATTATTATTATTATTATGATTATTATTACTACTACTACTACGTAAATGTATGAGGGAAAAGAGGAGGAGATAATCGGCTGGACAATACAAATAATATTTTAATGAAAAACTTAAACAAAAAGACACAAACACTCATGTATCGGACAGCTGCCCGTAAATGCTCTCTCTCTGTCGCACCGCGTCCGCAGTCTGCCTTTATCCCTCTTGGAGGCTTGATTAGCCTGATAAGGGGCTGGCTCCGCCCTCCGCCCTGTCACACCTGGGGGCAGTGGTGGCTCAGCGGTTAAGGCTCAAGCCCCAGCACTGTCAAGATGCCAATGTTGGGCCCTTGAGCAAGGCCCTTGACCCTACCTGCTCCAGGGCCGCTGTTTCATGGCTGACCCTGCGCTCTGACCCCAGATTAGTTGGGATATATAAACAAATGATGTATGTATAAACAAAAATGTATGTAAATTGTGTGGCCATAATAAAGGCTTCTTCTTCTTCACATACTACTACTAATAATAATGAATTTATTAAACTTATCTTGCAGATGGTGAGCTGTACTATACTAGATATAAAGGCACTTCATGTAAACTCAAAGTGAAGGTTGTTTGTGGTGCAGAGGATGCCAACAAACTTTTTTTGGAGTTCCATGCAAGCAACATTGGTGCACATTGTGGACAGAAAAAAACCAAAGATGCCATATCAAAAAGTTTTTACTGGCCAGGGATGTCAATAGATCTTGACAAATGGGTAACACTATTAATTTGTTTTATAAAAATTAATAAAATCTTTACTATATCTTGTAAATGTAAATGGGTGCTTTTAAAGCACTTAGCATGCTTAAAGAATTAAGAAAGTTGGCACACATATCTAGTTAACACATTGGTGGGGGGGGGGGGGGGGGGTGCTTTTCAGTGCCACTTTTTAACTAAAGTTAAAGTTCATGTGACTGGCAACACATTTCGGCAACATTATGCCAAGACATTGTAGATGCTAAATTGTGAACCGATTTTTTATATATTGAAAAGTGTTGCGATGGCAAGGCAAAATACCTTAATGGCTTAAAAATAATACAAAAATAAATAAATTAAATAAAAAAATTAAAAATATATATATATATATATATATATATATATATATATATATATATATATATATATATATATATATATAAGCATCCCAGGGTCATACCTCAATACGTTGGTTGAGAAAATGTCAAGAGTACATTTCTGCAAATTCTAGGCAAAGAGTGACTACTTTAAAGATGCTAAAATATAACAGTTTTTTATTTAGTTTGGATTTTGTTTAGTCACAACATAATTCACATCTATTTTTGTTATTCCATAGTTTTGATGACTTACTATTAATCTAAAATGTGAAAAATTATAATAAAAATAAGTAAGTGTTTCAAAACTTGAAGCCTACAGGTGGAAATGAACCCATGGTGCTTGGGACCATCACAGCTATGTTTCAGTATTGTTCACTCATTCCATCTAGAGCAATTTTAACAACCGTTATAGTCTCTGTCCTTTTTATTGCTGAATGATAATAAGTTCTTAATTAATTTTAGATTGCCTGCGACTCCTGCAACCGTTGGTACCACCAATCATGCGTCGAGGGGAAATCAAATGTTCATTTTCTGTGTCCTGCCTGTTAAAATTCTGATGCGATGAAGAACACATACAAAGAGGCTTGTGTAAATTACATAAACAAGAAAAAGACTTAAATTTAATTTAATACCCTTGTTTTATATGTAAAATAAGTTACATTGTACATTGTTCACTTGTTCAACACTGGCTGTTATTTGTAAATTAGGATATTTGTACATATTGTTTCTTCTGATGTTTATTTAATTGGAATGCTTGGGCAGAAAATACCCTCTACAGTGCCATTGGCTAAATTTGTTTGTTTGTATCTCTCTCTCTCTCTCTCTTCAATATATTTATCTGTGAAATTTATTTATTATTCATTTGTATATTGTTAATATTTATTATGTTTTTTCATTCAAACACTGAATGCTATTGTTAATAAAAAAAATTTACGTGTTGATAAGTATTCTGTTTCTCCTGAAAGTGGGATAATGATAAATGTTTGGGCAGAAAACAAGTGTTTTAAGTTAATAGGATCCAGTGTGTTATGGGACATACAATGCTTCTTGTGTCAATGCACTACACCTATTTTTATGACTTTTTGGGCATCCATGCAGAATAACTAGGGAGGTAAATTCCAGGCAGAGGTTTAAACAATAGTCCTGCCTAGATAATACCCCCCTGAATAATATAGGTGTTTAGGTGAATAATGAGGGAGGTAGAATCCAGGCAGAGATGTAAACAATAGTCCTGCCTAGATAATACCCCCCTGAATAATATAGGTGTTTACGTCAATAGAATCAAAAGGGTTATGGGACATAAAGTGCTTCTTGTGTCAATGCACTACACCTATTTTTGTGCCTTTTTGAGCATCCATGCAGAATAACTAGGGAGGTAGATTCCAGGCAGAGATGTAAACAATAGTCCTGCCTAGATAATACCCCCCTGAATAATATAGGTGTTTAAGTCAATAGAATCAAAAGGGTTATGGGACATAAAGTGCTTCTTGTGTCAATGCACTACACCTATTTTTGTGCCTTTTTGGGCATCCATGCAGAATAACTAGGGAGGTAAATTCCAGGCAGAGGTTTAAACAATAGTCCTGCCTAGATAATACCCCCCCTGAATAATATAGGTGTTTAGGTGAATAATGAGGGAGGTAGAATCCAGGCAGAGATGTAAACAATAGTCCTGCCTAGATAATACCCCCCTGAATAATATAGGTGTTTACGTCAATAGAATCAAAAGGGTTATGGGACATAAAGTGCTTCTTGTGTCAATGCACTACACCTATTTTTGTGCCTTTTTGAGCATCCATGCAGAATAACTAGGGAGGTAGATTCCAGGCAGAGGTTTAAACAATAGTCCTGCCTAGATAATACCCCCCTGAATAATATAGGTGTTTAAGTCAATAGACTCAAAAGGGTTATGGGACATAAAGTGCTTCTTGTGTCAATGCACTACACCTATTTTTGTGCCTTTTTGAGCATCCATGCAGAATAACTAGGGAGGTAGATTCCAGGCAGAGATGTAAACAATAGTCCTGCCTAGATAATACCCCCCTGAATAATATAGGTGTTTATGTCAATAGAATCAAAAGGGTTATGGGACATAAAGTGCTTCTTGTGTCAATGCACTACACCTATTTTTATGACTTTTTGGACATCCATGCAGAATAACTAGGGAGGTAGAATCCAGGCAGAGATGTAAACAATAGTCCTGCCTAGATAATACCCCCCTGAATAATATAGGTGTTTATGTCAATAGAATCAAAAGGGTTAAGAGACATAGAGTGCTTCTTGTGTCAATGCACTACACTTATTTTTATGACTATTTTGGCATCCATGCAGAATAATGAGGGAGGCAGGATCTAGACGGGCTTAATTTTTTTATGATTATTTTATTTATGTGTTTTTTTACTGTCATGTTTGTTTTCTAATTGTGCATGTTTAATGCCCTCTTTTCCTTTTGTTGTGTTTCTATGTCTTGCCTGCTCAAATAATATAAAGAAATTGCATTATTATTTGGGTTGATGTGGGATTTGTGTGTGCACCTACTGTATGCTAAAACATTTTCAAAACAACCAAGAAGAAAAACTGTTTAAGTGAATAGAATACGTTATTGGACAAACAGTGTTGCTTGTGTCAGTACACAGCATATATATATATGATATTCATGTGTGTTTATGTTGTTTATGTTATTCATTTATGTAGATTTCTCTTATTAATTTGTTTAAAACTTTTTTGCTTAAAATCTGAAAGGTGCAGTAGTAATCAAGATAGTCTATATTATTTATTTTCACCAAGAGCCAATTAGAGAACTTTACTACATCTCAGAGAGCTGCACGTGTCCGATTTTGTAAATCCGCACCCGCCCGTACCCGCAGTGCTTAAAACCGCATCCGACCCGTTTTCCGACAGCAGCACTAATTAAAATCCGCAACCCGACACGATCTGCTTAAAATTGAACCGAGACCCGACCCGCACCCGAAATAAAATCAGTTTAGCCAATCACATTATAGACACACTTTTTTTCAAATTTTTATTGCCTTTGGCAGATTGCCTTAAGACAAGGACAACAGCCGAAGCTGTCAAAAAGCCGATAGCCTATACAGAACATGGCTAACGTTACCACAAAACAATGCAATTTCGTCTAGCACATCAGACAATTTCACACCACACATAGGCCTACTTAACAGTTTTAAATTAGACAATAACAAACAGTGTAGGCTATGTGATAATTTTAAATGAAAGAAAAGTCCAGTTGTATGCGAATCCTAAACGCTACATACACCGGCAACTAGGTATAAACAGCCTTACAATTAGGGCTGAGACGTGAAACTGTCCCGTTTATGAATCCAGTGCGAGGTGATTAGATCCTATTTGTGGTGTTTTAAATTGCTGTGTAAAAAAAGCACATCGTCCACTGTTGACGGTTTCAGCTGACTCCTCCGCTCTTGGATAACGTATCCAGCACAAGAGAAGTCTCGCTCACTTGCAGCGCTGGATGCAGGGATGGCGAGGATAGACCTCGCAATCTTGGGGGCAATATTAGGGAAAAGGTGAGCATGGTCTTGCCACCATGACAAAATGTCAAAATGGTCATTTTTTGGCGATTTGTGATCGATGTAAGCAGCCACTTCGTCCTGATACTGCGGGCCCTCATCACTGGAATCTTCCACGTCAGATAAAGTGTCCGCCGACACTCGAACTCGCTTCTCCGGTGGGGGGTGGTGGCACTGCTCCTCCTCAGGACTTCTTCCACGCTTATCCTTAAGGTCTATAATAAATGTAAACAAATATTGCAAAAATTTTATGGACGTGACATTTGCAGTCAAAACTGCATTTTATAAATGAAAATGCATTTAATACCAATATATGGAAACGTCTGTTTATATATCCATCCATACTCCCTTAATAAAGGAAAAATATCAGTCTACACATGCGTTTTATATTTAATATGAGGGAAATACACAATGCCTACGTGTGACACAAAAAAATCTGTAACTTTTAGGTGGCAAATCATTTTTCTTTCGTTCATATCCCACTCCGACATAGAAATTATTTAGGATAGGCTACTGTAGGCTATTAGGCCTACGTGTGGTAGGCGCTAGGCATTAAAGAAAACATTTAGTTTCACAATTTTATATATATTTATATATTATTTCATCAATGTTGATTATATGAGGCGTGAAAAGCATAGTAGCCTAAGATCATAACTTGTGCAATATGTCGGGAGACAGAGTGGGCAGACGTTATTGACCACTTCATTAAGTTTCGTATTGTATAAAGCATTTCTTTAAAGTGAATTTCGTTTTGTATTAATTTTATCTTAATTTTAATCAATGTTTTATAACCAATTGTCTGAATTTAATAAATAAGAAGTAATAGCAGGCATCAGGACACGGAGCGGAGGCAACGGCGCATGAACTGGAAATTAACGAAACTCAGCGTATAAGCTACTGCTACATGCATCACAGACCTGATAAATATATAGAAAGCTTGAAATGTGTACTTTTAAACAAAACAAATTTCAAAACGAAAGAAAACAGACTGTTCTGTCTCCTGGCTATATTTGACATATAGGCCTATTCAATAATCATTATGCTACTTTTGCCGTTTCTTTGTGACATTTTTCATGAACCTCTCAATAGTTAATATTGTTATTTGGTGTTCAGTTTATACAGGTTTTCAAATGTTATTTTAAAAAAAATATTATTTTTTTTCCCCTGTGGCTGTGTTGCATTAATACTGACCTTTCACATGGCGCCGCATCTCACTGTGCACGCTTGCCACTTCACTGTCAGCAGCAAGTAGCTTCATACTTTTTAGTTTAGGATGCAGGAACATTGCAAGTTTGTGCAAACGATGAATTTCGAACTTGTCCTGGAGGATACTGAGGCATTTCTCCTTCAGTGAGGAAATGGTCATGCTATCATTTGAAGAAGCTCGCAAGTGGCGTCTGATGCGCTCATACCAAACAATGGTTAGATGGAGGGTCGGGGTTTTCGATGCCTCTAACGCTTTAGTGGCTTCCTTAAATCGCTCCAGGAATGCAACAAAGTCGGAGAGGACCTCTTCATCCAAATTTGTGAGGCGGTCAACTTCCCCTCGCTCTTCCAGAAGTGTGCGGATGTCTTCATATTGACTGCTGATAGACTCTAGCATTGTATGCAGGGAATTCCAACGTGTCTCTACAGAGTTTTTAAGAGTCTTTTTCAGCCGAGCCTGGAGGTTGGTCTGCTTGAAATATGTCACCAGTGACTTGGCCGAGTCAATCATTGCAGTTACTTCTTCCCCATACATATCCTCCTGGGACGGTTTGAATGTAGTGTACAGGACAGTATTAAAAATATGGGCGGCGCAGCTCAATCTGGTCACTGTATGCAGGGCTGCAACAATATTTGCGCCCCTATCTGTCACATACACGAGTTTGGAGTAGAATTCATCAATGCCAAATTTACGCAATGCGCTGATGATGGCTGGTTTAATGTTGTCAGCCGTTTTACGCAGTGAACTGTCCCACTCAGAGGTACACAGCACTCGTTCGATAAGCTCCCACTTATTGTTAATGTAGTGCAGAGTAACACAAAGGTAGCCGTTTTTTCTGTAATCGTCAGTCCACATGTCCAATGTAACAGCTCCATTACTCCCCTCCAACTGCATTTTAAGTTCTGGGATTAGTTTTTGGCGAATCTCCTCTGCATATTTGTTAACACTACGAGAAACCGTCGTAGGGTCAGGCAGTAGTTGTTTAACATCCACACGACCAGCCCGAGCACCTTGTGCTAATGCAAAAAATCCCTCGCCGTGTACTGCATCAAAGGGTCTAATATCATTGCATACAAAGTTCACAGACAGCCTGGTTATGGTGTCCTTATCATCTCTACGAGGCACCTTCAGTTCTGTCCCCTTTGAAAGATACTGTTCGATAGAACTGGTGTTCGGTTTGTTACTGCAGGTACTGCGTGCTTCCTCAGCGACGAAGTTCCATATTTTCGGCTATCGAACACGAAAACTTTAAGGCAGGTTTTGCATGCAGCAAAGCCTTTCACAATGTTGCTTTCTTCATCAGAGATGACTCCAAATTTGCTCCCACACACTTGACTTGAGTTTCGATGAAGTATTGTCGACAACTTTATAATCTCCTCTAGCTATTTTTTTTTCAACTCCTCACTATCCATCTAGACGTCTCATGCAGCAGTTCGAGTGGTTGTGTGATTTTTTAAAAGTGAATGTAACGTTAGGCCTAGAGACTCATGGGAGGGCGCGGGCTCAAATAAACTAAAAACAAATATTTTATCAACTTGAAATACAGGGCAGGCATAGTTTTGTAGATGTGTTCCTAAAAATATGCATTTATTTTTACATTTGCACGTGACTGTTTTGAACCCGTGTTTAGACCCGCGTTTCCCCGTGTCTGACCCGACCCGCATCCGTATCCGACACAGTTGGATATTTTTCACCCGTTTGACCAAAATTTGCGGGTCACCCGTCGGGTACCCGCGGGTACCCGAACCCGTGCAGGACTCTGCTACATCTACTAGCTACATGCACAATTTTAACAAGTGTTTAGATATAATACCCATAACATTATTAATAACACTTGGGCATAACATAGGCCTAACAAGTGTTGAGTGTGAACTAATTTTCTTTTTTTAAGCATGTGACACCTTAGTGTAAAATCTACCAGTAGGCCAGTGATTTAACGTTCAAATAGTAGACAAAAGAGACCTAGAATAGACTTGTTGTGTAGAAACACTGTTTCCATAAGGATCAGAAGGGCGTAGGGCAATGACGTTTCAAATCCTTTGAATTAAATTTCAGAATCTGTGCTGCCATCTACTGGAAAATGTATAACTTATCATCCAAACTTAACTTTCGGATGGCTTGGGGAAGACGAAATTCCCACATTTTACTGCCATCTAGTGGAAGCACAGCGGTACTGTGGCGCGTGCACACTACGGGGGGTAGATTTTAGCCGGGCAGTCGGAATTAGGCACAAACACCTGCAAAATCCAAAGGATGTGACATATATGCGCGCTCCCGAAAGCCTTGCCTCAGACAGTAATCGCTTCTCTTCTGCTCTTCAACAGCGACAACAAACTGCAACACTAGGTAACGTTATCTTAGAGATGGAATATCCCCTTTTATCATCTATATACATAAATGAGGTCAAATAATATAGTAAAGACCTCACAATTATAATGTATGCTATAATGTATGCCAGCAACCAAGTGTTCAGTTTCCACCCTCCTTGATGTCTACGTGAACCTGAAGGGGGCAGAGGTCTAATACGTGAGGGGCATGATTGGAATTTACTATAGCAGAGTATTCTGTAGATCTGACAGAGGGTAGAAGGGCAATAATAATAATAAAATAATATGAGAATAGACTTGATGGACTGTAGAGAAGTAAAATAAATCTTTAGCAGAAGGGTGAAAAAAGCACCAGGAGTCAACACCCCCATTTGATCAATAAGTGCTGATCAGGTCATAGACATTGCTGTTGGTATAGTTGATTTTAACTGTGAATGGTCAAGGTATGGGTTAACAACACAATTGAAATCCCCTCTAAATATCAAATGATGAGTGTCCAAATTTGGTAGGTGGGAAAATATTTTAGACATAAATCTTGTGTAATCCCAGTTTGGTGCATACACATTAACCAGTACAACTGGTGTTTGGTAAAGAATACAAGAAACTATAGCGACCGTCAGGGTCAGAAAATACATGATCTGTGATAAACCTGATTCGTTTATGTTGTTAAAATTGCAGTGTCTCTGGATTAAGTATTAAAATTAGAATTAAATATTTATCCAACCCATGGTTTATGGAGCCTGACATAGGTGTGTCTCCTGTAGAAAACAACTCTTGGTGGAGAGGTTCTTTAAGTGTGAGAGTACTCTGGAGCGTTTTAAACTGCCCCCCAGGCCTCATATATTCCCGGTAATAATTTGAATAGAATTTCCAGTTACTCCACCTGACATTCAAGTTGCGTTAGTCATTTATAATACACCAGGCAGATATGACTCCATAGCTTTGGACCCATCAAGATAGAAATAATAGAAACAATAGCTTCCCAGAGACCCCCCCCCCCCCCCCCCCCCCCCCCCCCCCCCACAAACAAAAATAATAATAAAAAGTCTGTAAGAAATGTCCCCACCTCCCACAATTCCCACATGACCAAACTGAAAAAGTGTAGAAGAACATATGTCTGATGCTCGCCAATACAAAAGCTGTGAGAAGCCAGAGACAGTTTACATTCAACTGATTTAGAGTGTTGCATTATACATACCCTGTATATTATAAAATGATCAGATAGAGAAAGTGAGATAGAACAGTCTGTGAAAGATGCATCAAAACCGCAAACCACAGGATGGTGAAGCATAACGGCACAGAGGTGTTTTCACAGTTCAAACAGTGCTATGCCAGCTAGACTGTATATTGCTGAGTAGTCAGGAATTTTTAAAGCTAGGCTGGCACTAAACATGAAATAGTATGGTAGAACGGTTAGGTCCATTGTTACTGTAACAATGAAACATACAAATAACAACTTTTACAGGAGACTAAACAAGTCCAATAGCATAGCTAGCTGGCTAACCAAAACAGTATCACCTGGAGGAGATAAGATTTCACTTCACTGTTGAATCTTCCTGGGTTGGAAATTGCTGCTGGTAGAATGCCTCGGCAGTTTCGGGAGAGTTGAAAATGTGCTCCCTGTTGTTGTAGGTGACTTGGAGATGCACTGGATACAGTGTACCAAATGGAACTCCCTGCTTGTAGAGAAGCACCTTGATCGAATGAAATGCTGCGTATCTCTTTGTGTTTTCACCACTACTGTGCTGAAATCGTCATAGATCTTAATAATGTATTCTTTGTAGGAGGTCTGAGTCTTTGCCAGCTTCAGAATTATCTCCTTCTCAATATAACGATGAAATCTAACAATGACAGGTCGTGGAGTTTCCTCTGGCAGTGGTTTTGGTTGCAGGCTGAGGTGAGCACAATCACAAAAAACTCAGGTGGTTCCGGGAGCAATTCTCCCAGTATAGGCTATAAAGTCTCTAGCATCCTTCCCCTCCAAATTTTCCGGCAGTCCCGGTTGTCTATAATAAAGTCCCAATCATTTCAATTCTTCCACTTTAGCTTTGAGCACATTTGTGAACAAATGTCTCCTCCAAATTATGCTGGATGCATGGCGGGGTTAATTCAACCAGCTAATGCACACACTACCGAATTTAACGTGGAATTTAACAACCTGTGGAATGGTCATACAGACGTTCTCTAACGATACAACTGTTAAGCAAGGCCCAAATGAGACTTTTATCTCTTTTACAGGGTGCTTTGCAGAATCATTCAAATAATTTGTGGCTGCTCGAGGGGGTCCTGACTTGTCTATTGTTTTCTCCCGATTATCGTTATTTCAACATAATTTATGTAACCAATGGTTTTTGGTCATGTCCAATTAGATCGGAAGATCAATATCGATTTGCATTCACCTGCAACGGACAACAATACACCTGGACGAGATTACAGCAAGGGTAACATGACAGCCCATCTCTGTTTCAAGGTGTCATTGCAAACGCTATCACAAACTTTTTCCAAGTCTTGTTCACCTTCAGTAATTATCCAATATCGCTATGACCTTCTTCTCACTTCGCCCGACAAGGGACATCATTTGGCTACATTGCTCTCGAGGTCGCTTTATGAAGCAGGATTTCTGCTAAACAAAAAGAAAGTGCAACTTTTTCTCACTGAGGTGACATTTTTGGGACAGCGCTTTGGTTCCAAATGGTAGAAAACCATGTCCAAACCATTCCATCTATGGACTCATGTTAGACCTCACACCTACAATTGTGTGTTCGATCAAACAAAGGTGACAATAACTTTAGTGTTAATGGATATTACTCCACCTTGATTTCATCCTTGATGAAAGGACAGATTAATTGTTTGCTGGCTCTGGAATGTGCAGAGTGGGCCTTGAAGGTAACTGAACTGGTTGTGGAGTATACTCAAGTCATCCTCCACATACCCCATCACTCCCTCTGCCTACTGGGGGAGACAAATATGAAGTTTCTCTCCAAGCAGAGGTGTGCCAAGTGAGAAAATGCCCTCACCAACCCACAAATGACCATCTGCACTGACAACAAAATTAATTCCACCTCTCTAAAAATACAGAATCTTCAAATGACTGTGTTTATAGTGTTGTCGTTGACAAAGGACACTATGTGCTCGATGAGCCATTTAAAGACTCAAAATCACTGTTCGTTGATGGAAGCAGCTTCTATGAAGGTGACACATGATACACTGGACGGGCATTGGTCGAGGGGGAGTTGGGCACTATTCTTTCTTCCAGGTCGCTTAGTGGAGGTAGTGCCCAGGTGGCAGAGCTATACTCTTTGAAATCAGCTCTAAATATTACCTCTAAATGAAATTGAACCAGCTAATATTTTCACAGACAGCGCATATTGCTATTATGTCATTCACAGCTAAGGCCCTGTGTGGAAACTTTGTGGGTACCTAACCACAGGTGGTACACTAATTAGTCACAACCAGTGATAAAAGATTTCCTCAAGGTTTGTGGTAAAATCCAACCAAACCAAAACCAAAGCTGATAAGCAAGCCGAAAAGTCACAGATTGCAGAGTGGCTGCCACTTTTCCTGTTCAACCTGATTGTGCAGAGTCATTATCTAAAATGTACAATCAGGATGAAATCAGATCTGTCAAAAATGTACTGCCACATTATCAGATAAAGGATAATGGGTTTTAAATGTTAAAGTCATCACGCCAATGGGCTATCATACCTAGTTGATTGATTTGTATCATATGTTGGCTCACCAAGGCGTCAATAAAACACATGCAAGGCTGCTACAGACTTGGTTCTGGCACGACATGACATATAAAATTGGTTCTGGAACGACATGACATATAAATTTGGTGGATACAAAATTCCAATTGACCACAGCACTCATCCGAGGGGGGATTTACACACTTGCAACTTGATTTTATATCTTTGTCCTCATATCATGGCTGAGAAAGTAGCAGAAATTTTATTGAGAGAAATATTCCCAAGATGGGTAAATTTTAAGTCACTGGACAGTGATAATTATCTTTCCTGAGGTCCAGTTGATATGTGGGTTATTCTTCGTAGCCAAGAATGTCCTAGGACCAGAGGAGATGTAGGTGAGGATATTAAATAAAACTGAATGTACTCATGGTGATTTACAGACAGGACCAGGAGTAGTGCAACGGTGCGATGAGTGATGCGAGCTAAAAACTTTCCGTCCAAGGAATTCATGGTGATAGGAGTGTCCATGGGTTTAGACAAAATGCTGGTTTGGGACACAAGCTTGACATCCAGAAAGCTGTCATCCGCACTAGAATCCACCAGAGCTAACAGAGGAAGGGAATGCTGATTAAAACACCAACAATCATGCCATGCGATTAGCTAATCAGCAAATCATGTGGCAGCAGTGCAGTGCATAAAATCATGCAGATATGGGTCATGAGCTTCAGTTAATATTCACATCAACCATCAGAATGGGGGAAAAATGTGGTCTCAGTGATTTGGACCGTGGCATGATTGTTGGTGTCAGATGGGATGGTTTGAGTATTTCAGGGATTTTCAAACACAACAGTCTATAGAACTTACTGAAAATGGTCACAAAAACAAAAGACATCCAGTGAGCGGTGGATGGAAAAGCTATTCCGAGATGCGAATTGGTGACGTTTTGGTGACTCGAGTGGACCTACGCAATATTAGGCAGGTGGTTTAATGTTGTGGGTGGTTGATGTCATTGCACTGTATATCTAAGGTAAAGTAAGTGCTTTTGGATCTCCAAGACTGGTGGACAAATTATAAATAAAGTTTTCCTCCTTTTTAATAGTCCATGTTCTGTTCTGATGTTTAATATTAGTAATTAAACTGGACAATAAATATAATGGCGAATCTATTTTTAAAAGGGTTGAAAGAACGTTAGTTTTTTACATCAACATCAAAAAAATGTCACTTGATAAATTCATTTATACTGGAAAACCATGAACAAAACTATGCAAGATAAAAGAAAATATGACCCATGCAGGATCCATTAAATTCAGGTTGTGGGTTGCACTTGATGTCCAGGGTAAAATTTGGGTCCCAAAGCTCAACCATTAGAACCATTAGAACTACTGCTCTAAAGAACTTCTTGTGTCTGGGAGCGACAGTGTGTCATTGTGATGAAGTTCCTACATAAATTATTATGCACAAATTTACTTTTTTTAAACAGTTTGTCAATGTATGCATTATTTTATTCGTCCAGAAATTATAACATTATTTACAACTAACATTACCAGTTGTACACACACATCACAACAAAAGGACAGACATTGCAGACGTCGCAATGTCTAAGAGATGCAAAGTTCTCAGTGCTTCCCCAAGTCATTCACATGAGTCATCCCTTTAAACACGGAACTGAAAACAGAGCAAGAGGTGTCGCAATGGTCAAAATACATCTATCTAGTGCATGTTTACATGAGCTAAAAAAAGAAATAATAAAAAAAAAAGCACAATATCAATAGCAGCATCAACATTCCTGGCTGTTAATGTCATCATAATCAAACAACCAGAAAGAACCCCATTGTCACACTTGACAATGAATGCCATATGAAACATAATAACCTGAGGTACTTTTTTAAATGATTATTATCTCTGTAGTGTTGTTGTATTGTTTGTGCACTGGAAGCTTCTGTCATCAAGAAAAATCCCTTGTATGTGTAAGCATACTTGTCAAAAAAGCTCATTTCTGATTCTGATATTCATTTAATTGGGGATCTCACAGATTAGTAGACTCTCAAAAAGGTTATATATGTTTCTTTCCTTGATTAAGATTTGCAAAACATTCCTGATGTATTATACAATAATAACAGATCAAGTACCACAGCTGTCCATAGCCGTAGCCAGCTATGCTAATTTTTTCATATTCAAAATTACATTTTGATGCTATGTACAACTGAATAAAAAGTGGTTGATAACTCCTTTGAGAGTCTGCATGCATGTGTAATTTAGTTTAGACTGTTGGATGGATTTTTTAGTGTCTGCAAATACTACAAGAGTGTGATAAAATGGCGCTACCTGAAGCAGCGCAGCGCAGCGCATTTGCGGGGCGGGGCAGAGCCGAGTAAAAGCGAGACCGGTCTCACTAATTTGGTGCACCTGCTCCACGCATGCGTGCTGTCCCGAGGTTAACACAGTGCGAATCACGTGCCCTATAATGAATTAATCGACCCATTTGAATTTGACAGTTTTCTCTGCTATAAACCCATCTGATATATAAGACGCTTAAAGGCTCTGTGCTGAAGCTAAACAAGATTAAAGAGCCCGTCATATTATACAGTGTAATTACAGGCTTTTCATTCCACAAATCTGCACCCTTATAGAAATATACCAGACAATTACTGTAGTAACATTAACAGTAGTAGTAACTATGGTATTTTGCCAGAAATAGTGTATTTATTTGTACTAAATGTTAATATTTTTAGCCTACAAAAATATGAAATATTTTATATTAGGTAATACTAATAATAATTTTATAGAGGTTGTTTTTATTATTTCTACATGTGTTTAGGATATTGTTTTCATTACAAATTCCATGGATTATTATTAATTATTAAAAAACATATATATATATTTTTTTATTTTTTTTAAACAAATTAATAACATACAAAAATGACATCTAACCATGGTGATCTTTTTTTTTTTTTACTTGTGATTATCATGATTTTACTAATCCCATAGTTAAACTCTGGATACTATGCACAAACACTGGTAAATTGTCATAAATGCAACTGCAAAGCAGAATTGAATAAAAAAGGCTTTAAAGCCTCCTCCCGGGGCAGCGCTTCCAGGTTCACGACCTGGTCCCTGAAGGGGATCGTAGGAACCTTGGGCACGTAGCCCGGTCGCGGCCTCAGGATAACGTGAAAATGTGCCGGACCGAACTCCAGGCAGGTGTCAATGACAGAAAACACTTGGAGGTCCCCAACCCTCTTGATGGAGGCTAACGTGATCAGGAGGGCCGTCTTCTGGGAGAGGGCCTTGAGCTCAACTGAATCAAGCAGCTCAAAGGGGGGTCTCTGAAGGCCCGAGAGGACCACTGAGAGATCCCAGGAGGGGAATAGGCTAGGCTGGAGAGGGTTCAGTCTCCGGGCACCTTTCAGGAACCTGATAATCAAGTCCTTACCAATGGACTTGCCATCTACTGCGTCGTGGTGAGCCGAGATAGCAGCTACATACACCTTCACGGTGAAGGGGGACAGCCTCCCCTCCAGCCTCTCCTGCAGGAATAAAAGCACTGACCAAACTGCACACCTCTGCAGGTCTTCGGCTTGGGAAGAACACCAATTCAAGAACAAGCCCCACTTTAGGGCGTAAAGTTGCCTGGTGGAGGGAGCTCTGGCTTGGTTGATCGTGTCTACGACTGCAGGTGGTAGATCCACTAGATCTTCTGCATCCCATCCAGGGGTCAGACGTGGAGGTTCCAGAGGTCTGGGCGCGGGTGCCAGAGTGTGCCCCGTCCCTGAGAAAGAAGGTCCTACGTCAGGGGAATTTTCCAGGGAGGTGCTGTTGCGAGGAGCGTGAGATCCGAGAACCTGGTGGGCCAATAAGGGGCCACCAGGATGACCTGTTCCGCATCCTCCCTGATCTTGCCCAGCACTGGTGCAAGAAGGCTCACTGGGGGAAATGCGTACTTGCGCAGCCCCCGAGGCCAGCTGTGTGCCAGCGCGTCTGTCCCGAGAGGAGCTCCTGTCAGGGAGTACCAGAGCAGGCAGTGGGAGTTGTCTTGGGAGGCAAAGAGATCTATCTGTGCCTTGCCGAATTGGTCCCATATCAGCTGGACCACCTGAGGTTGGAGCCTCCACTCTCCGCTGTGTGAACCGTTCGGCTCCGAAGAAAAATTCTGACTGGCACTCGCTGCCCTGCTTCCCTTTATACCCGTATGTCTGGGGCGGGGCATGCAAATTATATCTGCCAACTTGACATTGGCCTTTTCTCAGTTTCAAAGGTATGTTTGGCGTCCCAGGAAGACCCCTTGTGTCACTTCATTTGACACAATGTCGAGTTAGTGACAGAAGCGGAACATTTTTTGAGGAGATTTTTTTTTTTTTTAATTAGAGAAAAAACAGGGTGGTTCAGGCCTTCCATACCACATCCACATTAATAGACCACTGCAAAATGACCAGTTTCTCTGGATTTACTGTTTATAGGTATGTGTTTGTGTAAAATGATTTTTTATTTTTTTTTTATTCTAGAAAATACTGAAAAAATGTTCCCAAATTCCAAATAAAATTATTGTCATTTTGAGCATTTATTTGCAGAAAATGACAACTGGTCAAAATAACAAAAAAGTTGCCGTGTTTTCAGAGCTCAAATAATGCAAAGAAAACAAGTTTGACGGAAGTGGCTATTCCTGTATTTTATACTTTTGCTTGATAATACACAAGCATATTCATGAATACACAACCTTTGAATTAGAATATAATCATATACTTCACATTCATGAAACCAGCTTATATGGCACTTAACTGCAGACATCGCACTTTAATAGGTCATAACAATATGTCCTAAAACCTCGAGTTAACTCCTAACCGTGCAGAATGCGCTGTACCAAATAAGGAATCTTCTTGGCACAGTCTCAAGAGGATGTAAATACATTAACCTAATTCTTGTTCCTCAGACTCGCAACCCAATTCTCTCGCTCTTCGCATCTGATCTCCAACTTTGAGGCCTCATTTTACAATCTGTACTTTAACTTTTAACGTCTTTCATTTAATTACTTTGTTAATTTTCACTAGACAAGACATAGTATTGTTAGATTAATTCCAGGACCTAGTCCTTGGATATATCCTTAAGATATATCTACTTAATATTAAAGAACCAAACTTACATTTTTATCCTTTATAATTTCATTTATTCTCATTAATTCATATTTTATTAATTTTACTCATTTCTGTATGAATAAAATGTGTTATTCCTTCTACAAATCATCTGATTTATTGAAGTCATTTTCCATCTGCTGGATCTCACTGCATCAAAGTTCATATTCATTTTTAAACAACACAATATTAATGTTTTAATTTAGGAAGAGTTCAGAAATCAATATTTGGTGGAATAATCCTGATTTTCAATCACAGTTTTCATATGTCTTCGCGTGCTCTCTACCAGTCTTTCACATTGCTGTTGGGTGACCTTATGCCACTCCTGGCATAAAAATTCAAGCAGCTCGGCTTTCTTTGACGTCTTTAACTTTTGTCAGTGGGAATGAGGAAAACCTTTACTTACACTGTGAAAACAAGGATTACTGTTAAAAAGAAATACCCTTGCAAAAGTCACCGTGACCTTGTTTTACCAGTCGAAATTATTCGTAAATCAAAATCAGCTTTGCATTTCTCTTTAAAGGTTGACCTAATTGTTTCCTGAAAAAACAACAACATAACTTTCACTCTGCAGAAAAATGACATAAAATGACATTGTTCCCAAGCTTGAGGTTTAAAACAGATGAAATGAGAACTGTCATTTGTCAATTTCAAAGTTTACTTTCTTTTCCACTCCTTTAGACATGTGAAACAAACAACTCGTCATTCCAAACAACCTTTGAAAGCTGGAAATTCATGTTAGTGAATTGAAAGTTAGGGCAGAGTTCTTTAGAAAGTCAAGTATCAAGACATTGATTTTAGTGACTTGATTTGATTATTTGAGTCTTTTGGAGGAAAAAACAAACAAACAAACAAACAAACAAACATTCTGTTTAAATGGTTGCTACACCAGAACACATTCTTTAACTTTTCAAAGAACAAAGGCAGATGTCAGAATTGATTCCTTCTTATTAAAAGATCATGTTTCTTAGGTGCTAAGATGTCCTTCATGGGTTGGTAACTGGGAGCAACACTTTTTAATAAACTTAATACAAATCATACATGTAGCCTATCTAACCCTGTTTATGTAAATATATACAGCAAACATATATGTGATTATTCTTTCTCATATCAATCTATGCCATTTGATTTATTATTTATCACTCATGTGAGTTTAAGTACGTCGGAAGAATGGAGAACTTTACACTAAACTTAATGCATTCTCATTTTTGGATGTAAAATCTGTTTTGATCAGTTTTGCTGATATTTATTCTGAAGTCTTTGTGATTCAAGTCGTTTAACAACATTAATCTCTCTTTGTTTAGTTCCTTAATTCTCTGTACCCAGTGACTGGTCACCCATTAATGTGACTAATGTGAACCGGCTTCCCTGCTTATTTTAATGATTATTTAATGATTAACTGTTGACTTCAAGTTTAAGTGAATAGATTCAAATAGATTTATTAAAGAAATGCGACTATCATTATTTTTTTTATTTTTTACTATGTAATAATTTACTATAAACATTGTTTGCTTGCTCACTTGAGTTTTCAGTGCTGTCAAAATTGCGTGGAAACGAAAATAAATGTTAAATTGATTTGTATAACTGCTGGCTGCATTTCTAGTGTTTCATAATGGCAGACAACATATGATGGATATGTGTGTGTTTGTATGGGAATGATTATCTTCATAAGTTGTTCAACTTGTGGTCATTCCCCCTCTGCATTCATCTATTCAAGCATAGAATAAAGAATGTCTTTCTGAGTGACAGGTGTACAAGGAAGCAAATTGTTCAAATAACCAAATTCATGTCATTAACTAAACTGGTTTATGGTATTGTTAAGAGATTACTCACGATTGCAGTTGGAGTCCGCCCATATGTGTTAATAAAAGCATTAATAAGAGTCTGAGGATGCAGTTCAGCATCTCTGTATTCTGGTGAAACTGCTGAAGAGAGAATCTCCCTGAGTTTGCTCTGCAGCAGCATTTAATCTCAGGTAATGTCACTTACATTTATTTTATCAATCTGGGCTCTACTCATGCTTTACTTTATGGATATTAATTATTTTGTATAACAAGTTAATTATGTATAAACACATTTGAATATTTTAAAAGTTGTTTAAATACGTGTGTGTGTGTGTGTGTGTGTGTGTGTGTGTGTGCAGGACGTGGCGTTTGTAACAATGAGGTTTTTAATCTCACTGTGTGTGACACTTCTTCTGATTAATGGTAAGTGTTTTGAACATCTTTAAATACACACCTGTGATCAATATCTGTCACATACATTACAATGATTCAAATAATCCTCACCCAAATATGAAATGATTATGCTTATATTCTGTTTAACAGGTGAATTGATCAATGGACAAACATCTGGTAATCATTCCTCCACTTTATATTCAATTATAATACTTTATTTCTTCTTTTAACCAGTCCAGAGTCTTACTTCACTGAATACTTGTTATCTTAAAAGAGTCACAATCAGGATCTCAGTGTTATAATTCCTAAATAGTTTACTAAATGTGGATGTTGAAAAAAATGTGGTGCTTTTTTTACAGCTGCTTATCAAAATGATTTAAAAAAACATCCAAAACCACACACACACACACACACACATTTATAGCATAAATGGACTGCACACATCTAGGCAATCCCAAAAAAACGTTTTAGTCCAACATCAGTCTTGCCATCAGATTCAATTGCCCTCTAACAATATTTATATCATAAGCGATGATCTCATGCCATCTGATTTTGTGTTTAGCATGTTAAGAAACAAATAAAAATAATCTTGTTTAAAAGGAATAACCCACTTTGATTAACATTAAATATAATTAACTTGACATAATACTTTTGACTTTTTAAAAGACAAAATGCTCTGTCGTGTGGTTACTGGGTTTAATGTATTTATTTACTGTGTATCTTACATTGAATCATGACGCAGTTGCCTGTAAATAAAGTATTGCATAAAAATAAAATAAATATTGTTACGTAAATCTGCTATACTGTATTAACGGTTTACTGGGATATCGGGACACTTCGGTCATATAAAACGTTCTTAATTTTATTAACATTCTTAATAAACAAAATAGACAAAGTTTAAAGGTCCTAAATCATACTGTTTTAACAATTGTATTTAAGATTTGCACGTTTGTTCAAATTTACATAAAAAAAAAACATGACGTGCTGTCTGGATGATTTCTCTTGGGATTTTGATTCAGATTTTTGATTTTCAAACAAATAATTTTTCAATCGAACAATACAACAATTTTAAAAAAATAGTTAAAAAAAATTATTATTATTTATTTTTTAATTGAATGTAGATTATAATCTGTTTAATTATAGGCAAATCTTTTTTTTAAATTTTTGTATTATTATAATAATTTTTTTTTTAATATAATAAAGTATATATATATATATATATATACAGAAACATTTAAATAGCAGGGTCCGCAAAGCTGGATCCGTGATGGCGCACTCTTAATTTTTATAGAAATTCTAATATATAATCTATGTTTTTATATTTATCTATAGATTTAAAATATAGTGAACATCTTTAGTAAGAATTATACATTTTTTAAAAATAATATTATAGCCTATCATACAAGCCTACATAAAAGCCTATATATTAGGGTTGAAACAGTTCAATTTTCTCACGATTTGGTTTTAATATTTAAAAAGGGCCACTTTAGTCATTCCAATAAAGAAAACAGATCTGATCGGTTCTGTTGTCACTGTAAAATACACTGTCAGCTTCTAAACTCCTTGAGTTTTTAAGGTTTTAAAACTACTCCAGTGATAAGTCATAAAGATGCATTCAAAGATGCATATCGTTTTGCATAATGCGCTTATAAGTATTTGCGTTAAGGCGTCTCAACGCCGTTATTGCAGGATACTATTTATAAACTTTCCCCTGTTCTGACTCTTAATCATAAGTATAGATCTCCATTAAGATGTTCAAACGGGGTTGACAGATTTGCGCTGAGGAGTGACTTTTAAATGCGACTGAGAGCACAAACGGTTTCTGTGGACGCGCGCGCTGATGGACTGCTGCTCTCGTGAAACATCAGCTATACTCACATATTCATTCTTATGCAGTTTATTTCCCTCTCTATCTGTACTGTGATTAGGCAATGCAGAGAGCTTCCATGAGCACTCTGGAAATGAACACCACACAATTCATGCCCATTTGATAGGCTAAAAATAAGATCCACTCCTGTGCCCATCACAACCACTGGTAAAGTATCGTATTACTTAGTAATATTAGCATATGTTGCTACTACTTACTTAGTAGCGGCACATGCATTTTTAAAACATATTTTCATTAGACATGAAGTCTTTATAAGCACACAAAGAAAACGTTATTTTGTGTGTCCTTGTTAAACAGGACACGTTTCTTTTATACGCATAGAAAATGTGGTTCAGGATATAGATGTATGCTCCATTAAATTATACAGAATAAAGTATAATTAATCATTTTAATCTACTGACACACAAATCATGGCTCGTATTAACAGAGCTTGTATCAGATCACATTTCACTTCTGTTGGTCGATATTGATTTTGAAAAATGTTATTAATGTATTGAAACTCGGAAAAATTAAACAAAACATATTTCTAAGTGGTTAAAAAAATCATAGCAAATTTAAACATTTTACTCTCTCTTTCTTCCACTGAACCCTTTTGCAGTGACTTAAACATAATAATAATAATAATAATAATTGAAAAAAATAAACCATGACCTTTAGAAAATGTAACAAATCTCACACACACACACACACACACACACACACACACACACACACACACACACACACACACACACACACATATATATATAATAATTTCTAATGTTTAGAAGTTTGTTTGGTTGTACTTTTGGGCATGAACAACGATTCCCCCCCCATGCAGCCTCTTAATCGTGTCACAGATGATTGAGTCGTGAGTGTCCCAATGGTTAGTGAATCAATACCCTTGCCAGTGCCCGAATTCGTGTTAACAATATACTGATTCAATTTCCCCTTTTAATACGCTGTCAAGATACTCGCTGTCAAATCTTTCAAATCGGTTCTCTTGCAAACCCAACTCCCAAAATCAGTTATTGTGAATAAGAGACAAAGTGTGTGTTGAAAATATTCTTATTAAAGTCAAATGCAAAAGAAAATCACATTTTTATCTTCTGTAAATGAAAGAGATACTCAGACTCACAGAATGTCTTAAACTTTCAATAACTTGAAACACAAGAGTAACAGGAAGCTTAAGTAAAGAGGTCGGAAATAACCACTTCATAGAAATTAATACAATAAAAGAATATAATGATAATAAAATATATATTGATACATTTGTCTATTTTTTTCCTAACAGAGACGATCCCTGTTGACCCCTGCTCCACCTACACTGTGCTGGATGATCCTTGGAGATCCACCAACAATCAATATTCCTCTCAGATAATGTGTGACACTGCGGTCAGCTGGAGCGGCTGGTACCGTCTCTTCATTGAGGGTCAGAGCGTTCAGATGCCAGACACATGTGTTGTTGTGTTGAGCTGTGGCACTCATGCCCCACTGTGGATAAACGGTCAACACCCAAGAGTTGAGGATGGAGAGGTCACCCGGTCTGTGTGCGGTCACTGGAACAATGACTGCTGCCAATTCCAATCCAATCCCATTAAAGTCAAAGCCTGCCCGGGAAATTATTATGTCTATGAGTTTGTGGCACCAACTGCCTGTTATTTAGCATACTGTGCAGGTATATACATTTCTATATGCTCTTTGTACGTATATGTAAGGGTTAATTGCATATTTGGTGATTAATATTCACCTCTTTTTTCTTTCAGATGCTAGCAACATTACCCAGACTACTGTGAGACCAGAGGCGACCACAACCCCAGAAACTACAACCATGGAGATCATGACTGGTAATGTAATGTGCCGTGTACTCAATTGTGTTACAGTCTGGAGGAGTATTGTTTTGCATGTGCAGATCAGATATTTGTTGTATATATGTATATATGTTCAAGTAAAGGTTTATTACTCTTCAATACTATGTATTAATTATTTCAGGCAATATCCCAGGCACATTTTATCCATTTGGAACCGGAGACACAGTGAATGCACGCAGTGATGATGGAAGTTCATCAGTGATTTACCTCCTACAACCGTTTATATATTTTGGACAGACATACAACCAAATATATGTAAGTCAATCTAGTATGAGAAATATATATTTTAAATTTATTATTATAATTTTTTTTGTATATATTTTGAGTGTCAATCACTCAACCTTCAAAATTACCATTCAAAACTATCATTATTCTCATAATTAAACAATAGTATTTATAGCAAGCTGTAAAGTTGGCAAACATTTGAAAATGGGTCTGGTGAAATGGATGATTCTTTTATCACATCGCTGCATTTGTCATGTTTTTGTAAAGAATTCTGCGCATGATAATAAATCCACATTTATTTCAGGTCAACAACAATGGGCACTTGACTTTTGATAATCCATGGTCCAGCTTCTCTCCGTACCAGTTCCCATCTTATGGTGGGAGAGACCTCATTGCTCCATTCTGGACAGATCTTGACAACGGTGTGAATGGGTTTGTCTCATATAATCAGTACACCTCTGACAGTGTCCTTACACGGGCCACACAAGATATAAACCAATACTTCCCTCACCTGAGCTTCTCTGCTTCATGGGTCTTTGTTGCAACATGGGACAGAGTTCCATACTTCCCAAATTCTGGAACAGTAAGAAGGCACACTTTGTTAACTATTAACAATGAACTTTTAATTGTCCTGCTTCAAATTTAATTTACATTTTTTCTCCATACCATTTATATTTTTGTATTATTATTATTATTTGCAGGGAACATCTTTCCAAGTGGTTTTGATATCAAATGGCCATCTCTCATTTGTTTTAATGAACTATGGTACAATTGCTCCAACACAACGATATATACAGGTATGCACAACATGACAAATGAATGAAGTATTACATAATCAATGTAACTGACTAAATAGACATGTGATATTTTTATCGTTAGGCTGGTTATGACACTACCGACTCAAGTCACCATTTCTCAATAACCGGATCACTCCTGAGTGACATCACAAGCCTACCAAACAGCAGCAATGTTGATGTGCCAGGCAGATGGGCCTTCAGGACAGATTATGGATCACGGGGTTGTCAATTTAATGGTAATGTTATTTACAGTTGTCTGCCTTACTGTAAACCATAGAAAGCAGTGATATTATGAATGGTTAGGTGAGCGTTACATAAAGACTTCTAGTAATTAAAATAATGATCTGTATTTTATTTATTGTTACTGAACTATTCTTGTTGAATGTTTGGAGATGAACACATTCATCAAATGAAAATCTACACTATTTTCCACAGTCAATTCGAGATGCACTTTAAAGACACTTAATCATTAATCTTACAGTTTTAAACATTGTCCACCAACATCTATTCAGTTTACTCAATTAATACATGATTTGTATTACTCATATATAAATGACTGGCTCCTCCAGCTGAGCAGGGTTTCTCCCAAGTTAATTTTTTTCTCTATTAACTAACATCTTCTGGAGTTTTTGTTCCTTTGCCACAGTAGCAACTTTTGCAACCACTGAGAAAAGCCCCTTTTTGCTGAGAAAGCCCCTCATATAACAATAATTCTATATATAATGATGAAATAATGATACATAGTTATCTTTAAATATTTAAAAAGTATATATATATATATATATAAAATACAAAAATACTCAGATAATTAAAATGCATTACATTCTTGTGTCAGAAGAGTTGATCTTTAATAAGACAATACAAAAATCGGCTTTAGAATACAATGTATTGTTTACTACCATATTATTGATCATAAGTCAATCATTGACACACAGTTCACAGCAATCCATTTCACAAGTGAATTTGTCAATCAGTTGGAGATTTATTATGAGTGCTTGTTTAAGGACCCGTCAGTGTATACCTGCATCAGACATGCTTGTGTAGTGTCTCGGGTGCGTTGCATCATAAACATAAAATGTTTAGGTCGCTGTGTCAAGTTAAATATAGTTTAATACTTAGAACACATCTTGAGATCCCTTAGTTCACATTTGTACTCCTTCAAGTGTTTTGAACACAAGAACGTAACGCATGTTTGTGTTGTTGCTACTGAAGTGATTTCTTTACTGTATAAACTGCGAATTGCCACACAACTGAAGTTTCACTTACTGCCATCTGGAGTAAACAGGTGGTACTACAAGCTTGCATTTCTCAGGAATCTTCCTTATTACGGTCCAGAGGCATTGCAATAAAGTGCATGAATTTTTTTAATACGTTAATTTAAGTTGAATTAATTGCACTGAATTAACACGTTAAATCGACAGCCCTAATATATATATATATATATATATATAGAGCCACAAGCAACTATCATCTGGGTCCAAGCACATATGGCCAGAATATATTGGACACGGTGGATGCTGTGGACACAGCTGTTTTGTGTAAAATTTCTTCCAAAAGCTTCTTTGTTATCACAGTTGCAAAATTAGAATTTTATTAGAATGACAACAGAATGGCAATAAAAGACCAGGCCAGACTTAGGACCATCCTGTCAAGTTTGGTGTCTCTTCAGTGTTTGGACCCCTAAAATAAAGAAAAAATTTAAATTTTAGGTGTTTGTATCAATAACACCTAAACATTTCATGTAGATTTACCAGTGCAACTAGGAGACTCTTTCTGGAGTGATGCCACCTGTCAGGAGAAATGCACCTGTACCAGAAGTGGCCTCCAGTGCAGCCTGCAGCCCTGCACTTATTCCCAAGCCTGCCGTCCAGCTGCTTTCCAATACTCTTGTCAGAACATTCAACGCCAAACCTGCACCATCTCCGGCGATCCACACTACTACACGTTTGACAATCAGATTTTTCACTTTCAAGGAACTTGCACCTATGTTCTGTCTGAGGTTAGTTTTTAGCAATTGTACTAATGGTATACTATTTACTTTAAAATGTATATGATGAGATAGGTATTGTTTCAGTGATGCTGAATTTGATTTGTTGTTTAGGCTTGTGGAAATGGTTTGCCGTTTTATCGCATTGAAGGCAAAAATGAACACCGGGGTAGTACACATGTGTCATGGACTCGGATGGTCAGAGTGTTTGTCTATGAAGAAGAAATTGAGCTTGTCAAAGATCGTTATTATGAGGCAAAGGTTAGTGTCACTGTAGTACTGTAATGCTAACTTGAATTAGGTCATCCGTCCTTTTTCTGAAAGATTTTTTCAACATTGTACAGGTTAATGGGACACTCACAGCAACACCATTCACCCTACGCAATGGCTCCATCCAAGTCTATCAGTCAGGATTTTCTTTGGCCATCAGCACAGATTTTGGTCTGGTAGTTACATATGATGCATATAGCTACGTCACCATCTCTGTACCTTATGATTACCAAAATTCTACATGTGGTCTTTGTGGGAACTTTAACCTGCATCCTGAAGATGACTTCCGTTCACCCACTGGCGAGATCCTGAGCTCTGATGTTGACTTTGCCAACTCTTGGAAGTCAGAAGGGGACACAGATCCTGAATGCCATGATGTCAGGTGCACAGGTCTGGCTTGTGCAGTGTGTACCATGAATGAAATGAGTGTTTACAGTGACACAAACCACTGTGGGATCCTGGGAGATGTTTCTGGCCCTTTTGCTGCTTGCCACTCAGTGCTTGCGGCACAGACCTACATAGGGAACTGTGTCTATGATCTCTGCTTAGGACAAGGGTACCAGCCCATTATGTGCCAGGCTCTCAATGTGTATGCTGCTCAATGCCAACAGCAGGGTGTGCAACTAGGGCAGTGGAGACGTCAGGGCTTTTGTGGTAAGTGCCTTGTTATATCTTACTTAGATGAAACAAAATGCATCTCTTTGCAAGCTGAAAGATTTGTGCATATTCTTACTTATAACCTCCATTTCCAGAGATTCCGTGCCCTGAGCACAGTCATTTTGAGTCCCAAGGAACAAGCTGCCCTGCAACCTGTAGCAATCCATCCGCTCCAATAAACTGTCCCTTGCCCAGTCAGGAGAGTTGTATCTGTGATGCTGGGTACATCCTCAGTTCTGGGCAATGTGCGCCTCTACAAGACTGTGGCTGTACTTTTGAGGGTTTCTATTATGCCAAGGGGCAGTCAGTAGTTTTGGACGGGGACTGTGGAAGGCAATGCGTTTGTAGTAGTGGGACAATGATTTGCCATCAGCACCAGTGTGGACCTGCAGAGGTGTGTGAAGTCCATGATGGTGTGCGGGGCTGCAGACCCATCAGCTATTCCACATGTTCAGTTGAAGGCCTGGGGTCATATTACACCTTTGATGGACTAACTTTCAGATATCCGGGAGCCTGTGGACTGACCCTTGCGAGGGTAATGGGGCCATCCCAACTACCCTACTTTGTTTTGATAGTGGAAAAAGTTCCCAGAGGCCTTCACAACTTTGCCAGGTACCTGAATTTTGAGGCAGAAGGAACTCATGTTTCCATAGAAATGGGAGAAGGTAGTAACGTACAGGTACGCCAATTATCAGATGCTTTTCATTCATTAAAAACAGCCAAATTTCATGTACTGGATCAATGAAAATCTTTTATATCTTGTACAGGTGGATGGACAGATGGTTGGTCTGCCAATCAATGTTGGTTCTGGTCGGATTCGGATCTTTCACAACAGTGTGATGGGGTTTGTTTTGGAAACAAACTTTGGGGTGACCGTTAGAGCTGACTGGCCAAACATTGTCCGAATCACAGCGCCAAGCTCTTACAATGGAACACTTGGAGGTCTATGTGGGAACTTGAATGGAAACACTGATGATGAGTTTTACAGTCCAGATGGTCTCTTGTTGGATGACTCTCAATTGTTTGCGGACAGCTGGCGGGATGGGTCTCTGTCAGCCCACTGTGAGGACCCAGCTGACATCTGGGAACCAGGACATTATCAGAACAGCAGCCAGTTCAGTGAGCACTGTAACATCATGGCCAGGAATGATGGACCATTTGCTGAGTGCAGCAGAATATTAGACCCTTCACAAAGGATGCTACATTGCATTCAAATGCTGGCTGAGACGGGGGGTGCCAGGGAGGCCCTATGTGAGGCCTTGCGAGGCTACACACTTCTCTGCCAACAGAATGGCATTGCAGTTGAAGAGTGGAGGAGTATCACCCACTGTGGTTAGTATCTTATTGTGACAAAATCTGCATATTTCTCAGTGCAGTGCAAAGTGCTGATCATTTTGCTTATTTTGTTTTTTTGTCTGGAACATCTCAGATCCTCAATGTCCACAAAATTCCCATTTTGAATTGTGTGGCACTTCCTGTCCTGCATCCTGCCCTAGCCTCTCATTTCCTTTTCTATGCACTCTGCAATGTCAGGGGGGATGCCAGTGTAATGATGGAAATGTGCTAAATGGAGATCGCTGTGTGCCCCCAACGGGTTGTGGTTGCCACTATACTGGGCGCTATCGGCATCCTGGAGAGCAGTTTTGGAATGGTGAACAGTGCCACTCGCTGTGTGTCTGTGATGGCATCACTGGAAACGTCCATTGCACACAATCATCTTGCAGTGAGCAGGAAATCTGTCGTGTGGTGGATGGAGATTTCGGCTGCCATCCCCTTCCACATGCTAGTTGTTCTGCTTCAGGAGACCCCCATTATATGTCCTTTGATGGAGCCTTCTTTGATTTTCAAGGCACATGCCGATATGTGCTAGCTACAGTATGTAATGACAGTGATGGGCTTCCACACTTCCAGGTGGATGCAAGAAATGAGGCTTGGCATGGACTCCAAGTATCAATTACAGTTGAAGTTTTTGTCAATGTCTCTGGGCATCTCGTCCACATATCACAAGACATGTATGGTTCTTCTGCTGTTGAGGTAAACAATCACAGTAAATTGCTTTGCAGTACATGTGATGTATAAAACATTATAATTACAGTCAAGCTTGCATTTTATGTGTCCATAATCTTCATTGAGACTTGGTTAACTTTCTAGAACACATGAGCAGTGCACTTTCTTATGTATTTACTTCACTGGACATTAGTATAAACCATCTGTTGGTTTTTACTTTCCTTTCAATCAGATTGATGGAGAGACCAGAAATCTCCCCATCCTACTTGACTCTGGTCGGGTCTCTGTCTACTCCACTGGACAGTTCACCTTTGTCACAACAGACTTTGGTGTCAGTGTGAGTTATGGTGGTCCCTGGGCAGTGAACATCATTGTACCAGCAAACTACAGTGGAGTTATGTGTGGACTCTGTGGAAACTTTAATGGTCAGAGGGATGATGACTTCATGACTCGTTCAGGTGCTCTGGTACCTTCAGCAGACCAGTTTGGGGCAGATTGGAAGGTTGAAGATGATATGTCATGCAATGATGGGTGTGGAGCCAATTGCCCTTTGTGCCAAGATCAGACCATCTCTCAGGCTTTGTGTGAGATTATCAGGGACAATCAGGGCCCCTTAAGCTTCTGCCATTCTTCTGTAGACCCACAAGTATACTTTAATGACTGTGCGTTTGATGTGTGTGTTTCTGGGAACCATAATGATGTCTTGTGTCGCTCTATCCAATCCTATGTGAGTGCCTGCCAATTGGCAAATGCCATTGTCTACCCCTGGAGAGCAAATGTGTCATGTGGTAAGTTACTGGATGTGGACAGAGACCATTGTTTAAACTGCTTAAAAGTATAGATAACATATGTTTTCTTATTCAAGGATTAATAATAAAAATTATGAATATTGTATACTCTATATAAAATTGGTTATTGTATATATGCTTATCATAAATACATTTTGTTTGTCTTTGCCAGTCATGACCTGCCCTGAGAACAGTCACTATGAGCTGTGTGGTACAGACTGTGGCCATACATGTGCCAGTAGCATCGATGCTAGTTGTGAACACACATGCTCAGAGGGTTGTTTCTGTGATGCTGGATTTGTGAGGAGTGGAGGTCTATGTGTACCAGTGGAGCAATGTGGCTGCTTGTATGATGGATTCTACTATGATGTGAGAATTAAAACATTATGTTTTTATAAGCAGTTTTAGATGCAAGAGAAAATAGGAAATGCAGTGCTAGTGTATATGTGCTAAATATAGCTCAATTCCTCATAAAAAAACTTTAGCAGGTAACATGGTACATTGAAATATATCATACTAGAGAATGATTTAGATGATACTTCAAATAATATTATGGTATTATTAGTCCAAACAAACATGGTAAAACCCTAGCACTTTTTGTAATTGTCTCTGTTATGGAATATAAAGTTAATCATTATCGTAATGATTTTATAGATTGGTGAACAGTTCTGGGATCCAGAATGTTCCCAACGCTGCGAGTGTTTTGCTCCAAATGATCTGCGCTGCTCTGCATACACCTGCCCATCAACAATGGAGTGCACTGTTAGAAACGGGCGTCGTGGTTGCTACGGTCAAATGTCCACGTGCACAGTCTGGGGTGATCCCCACTTCATTACCTTTGATGGAGCTTTGGCCCACTTTCAGGTAAAAACTGAAACAGCAAATACAAAATAAAAAAACTGAATAATCTGCGATTGCTGAATGTATGTCATGTTTGGGAAGATATTTCCATGTGGGACACATTTCAAAAGAATATGAGACTAATGAGATTTGCAATGTGTCAATTCCCACCAGGGAACCTGTTCGTATGAGATCGCACAGACCTGTGGTAATGTTACCGGAGATGATCTGGCATTCCGTGTGGTGGCGACCAACAGACACCGTGGCAACACGATGGTGTCATTTGTATCAGTAGTGGATATTTGGTTGTCTCAGCGTGGAGAAAATGTGCATATCACTATTGGGCAGAATAGGAAAGTCAAAGTAAGTAATTTATAATTATTGTCTAATGTTTCCTTCGTTATGATTTTCTACTCCATGTAACACAAATAATCTTACTCAGCAGAATGTCCAGATTGCTCTTTTACCAACAAATAAGATGGTGACTAAGATTTATATTTCCTTCCAGGTTGATGGCAATGACAATGGCATTGTAGAGGTACATGAGGAGCAAGGATTTGTGGTCATGAATGCATTCAATGAATTCATGGTCCATTTTGATGGCCATAGCACCCTCCTAGTCAGACTGAGTGCAAGTTTCTATAGATCTGTATGTGGAATGTGTGGTAATTATAATGGCAACCCTGCAGATGATAAAGCACTGCCCAATGGTGACCTTGCTCCTGATGATACTGCCTTCGGCCAGAGCTGGATTTCAGACACCAGCACCCCAGGGTAAGATGCACAGGACTCAATGGAAGTGGTTCTTAACTGGTGGATTGTGACCCAAAAATACTGTAGATTGTATGTCTGTTTTGATAGGGTCACAAACAGCATGGAAAAGCATTGTTTAAAACAAATAATGAAATGCAACTTTGTGCAATTTGTATGCACCATTGTGATGCATAGTTAGGACAGAAAAAGCGTAGAGTATCAATTTTCAAAAGGAAAAAAAAAACATTTCCCTTTTCTTTTGTTATTGACATAAAAACATTGACTGGTTGTGGCGTAGTGGGCTAAAGCACAGAACTGGTAATCAGAAGGTTGCTATTTCGATCCCCACAGCTGCCACAAGGCACTTAACTCCAGGGTGCTCTGGGGGGATTGTCCCTGTAATAAGGGCACTGTAACTTGCTTTGGATAAAAGTGTCTGCCTAATTGTATGCCCTAATCTTGGAAAACCATGAACCAAACTACACTTGGTTAAAAAAAAAAAAAAAAAAGTGAGACCACATAAAATACAGGTTCACTTGCAATGAGAATTAAGATGGTTTGTGCAAACCACAACCGTTTGTGTGTGAATGGAGGGGGAGTTCAGGCTGTCATTTTCAGACAGTTACTTAATATACCCGTCATAGTTTTAGCAAGGTTTAGCACAATATGTTGACGTTTCAGACCTTTCAGTAAACCACTGTAGACAAAATTTCAAAGAATATCAAGGTTAAATGAATGATCAATTGATCAATTGATTAATAAATGGTGATTCATTAATGCCCCGTTTTGATTCGGAAGATCCTGTATTTTACATGAAAGGTGGCAACCTGTCAACCCCAGAGCAGAAAACAAATCAAAGAAGATTACAGTAGCACAATTCAACAGTATAGCCATGTTACTGACCTTCAGTTCCCCTGATTATTGTGTCCTCTTCAGTTGTGGTGCAAGTGACCGGATCGGTAATGCTGATGAGTGTCCATTCAGACAGGATTATTCTGAGCTCTGTAGCATTATCACCAACACCACTGGACCTTTCCAACATTGCCACCTGCATGTAGACCCTGCTCCTTACTTCTTCTCCTGTGTGTATGACCTGTGTCTCTACACATCTGCCAATGGCATGTTGTGTTCTGCTGTTCAGGCCTATGAGACGGCTTGTGCCATATTGGAGATACAGATCCCAGAATGGCGCTCGAGTCTTCAGTGCCGTAAGTCAAAATCCTCAACTTCAATTGCAGTTGTAGATGTAGGTGTTGAGTCATAGTGGGGATCTGTCTGGTGATATTCCTGCTTGTCTGTTCAAGATTCATTTTGCTATGTAGAATAAAACTGCTTTTATTAGGTCACAAATATCAATTCTATTGATTTATTTATGAATGATTTTCTTTTTGAAATGTGTCATCTTGAAATCTTGTGGCCTCGAATTTTTAGCTACGGCCCTGGTAAACGTGTCTCTATCTATCTTGTATATCAGTTTTCAGTTTTCAGTTATCAGTTTTGTATAAATACATTAACCATATTTACAGTATATATCTGTGTTTCTCCTCTTAGCTGTGACAGATCCCTGTGCTGAACTCAACTGTACTGAAGATGAATGGTGTGGGAAGAAAAATGGTGTTTACGACTGTTTCTGCAATGAGGATCATTCCAGACCTGAACCTGACTCTTTTGGTTAGAATCAATTAAATATTAAATAGGCTTATACATTTTTCATTGCCAGATTCTTTCTCTATTAATACTGATAATCTTGTGTGTGTGATGATTGTTTTTCAAGATTCCTCTGAAACTTGTGAAAGCAGCTCTGGCTCCATGTCTCTGTCTCGCTGTCAGCTCTTTGAGGCTGGTTTTTCAGCTGGTATTTTACACCTCAATGAGCCCAGATGCAAAGGAACAGTCCAGAATGGCAGAGTGGAGTTCCATTTTGATAACGATGAGCACATCTGTGGGACAAATCTTGTGGTATGATTCATTACGTGTATGCAATTTTAACAAACTCACATTTGATATTGTAACTGACTGAATAACTTCCAGAAAGGAAGGGACAACAAAGACATATTTTTTTTGGGGGATTTGCAGTTTCCAATTATGCCTTAATAAATTAGTTCTTTACAAAAACCTTGTTGTATTTAAACCAAAACGTTCAAATATATTGTGTGTGGTCCACAGGCCAATGGAACCCACTTCATCTATGAGAACTTTATTCTGGGGGCACCAGACTCATCTGAAGGTCCAATCAGCAGGAAGAGAATTCTGAAGCTAGCTTTCAGCTGTGTATACCTACAAACCCAGACACTCTCAATGAATATGGAAATCAACCCACTGGAGAGGTGGGAATTACATTTCAATTCAGCATTCTGACTCCAGCAAAGCTACATTATTAAGCAACAAAGTATAATATATAATATGTTCCTATATTCTCTAAAATAAGAATATTAAGTGTTTTTGGAGACTTATATCACACTTATTGGAATATTCCCGGTTCAATACAAATGAATCTCAGTCGATAGCATGTGTGGCATAATGTTGATTACCACAAAAATATATTTTGTCTTGCCCCTCCTTTTCTTAAACAAATAAAACCACAAATCGTTTTTCAAGTGAAGCACTTACAATGGGGTCAATCTGTAAATGTTAAAATACTCACTATTTCAATATTAACTTCAAAATTTGCTTTTTTAATTTTTTTTTTAAAGGGGCAAAGTTGAAATAATTTTTAGTGGTAATCAACATTATACCACACATGCTGTCGATTGAGATTAATTTGTATTGAATCCGGAATATTCCTTTAGTGTTAGTGCATTAGATAACAAAATAACGGGTGTTTCTCAATTCCGAGAAAGCAGAGAATGGACTTGCTTTCTTATTCAGACTAGGCTTGCCAAGCTACCTTGGAAGAACTAACTCGGAAGGACAGGAGGACATAGAACATGTCTGTTGTGAGCTTTAAGATGTGCTTGCGATATTCCTGTTGCACAACTGCATGTCCCAGCACATTTATAGCCTGTTAAAGAACAACTGGTAGTGACTGCATTATTATCATAAAAGCTTTTAGGTTTTGCAGGACTAGTCCTTTATGCATTCTTGGTACTTGCATTCTTGAGTATTTAATTAAACTTCGGCAGTGGATGATGACAGCGAACGAGTCCACAAGAACATAAAACACATAAGAATGCACATTGAGAAACAGCAAAGTGGCTTTACTTTTAAAGAATCATCAATAGCACATAAACACTTTTCAAGCAAAGAAAGTCACAAAATGAGGGTTGTTACACAAAGACAAAACTATTTGGAATCTTTCTGATTGTCAAAGGTTTGTTCAATATGTCCATAGCTAACCCCTAAAACAGAGTATTTTACACAGATCTATCTGTTATTCCACAGCATTGTGCACCGAACACTTCCAGCTGGTGAAGGCAGATATCAGGTCAGGATGGTTCCATATCATGATGCAGAGTTCAACAACCCCTTCACTGGTAGTGTGAATGCTGAACTGAACCAGCAGATTTTTGTGGAAGTTCGTGCTGATGGGGTCGATAACCGTCAGTTTGCCGTGGTGATTGACACGTGTTGGGCTACACCTGAGAATGATCCACATCACCATCTCCGCTGGGACCTCATTGCTGGAGAGTACGAGAAAATATTGAAATATTTTTTTTTAATTACTGATAATTAAACTTAATAAACAACATCAGCACCACAGTTAGGCTTGTCTTTTCTGATCTATTACACAAGCAACATTATTATTATTTTCTTATTTTACAAACTTGGTTTTGGGTTTTCAAAATCCCTAACCTCAGACCTAAATTTTAAAATGCAACTCCTTATTTGGCTAAAATCAATAACAAGTATGCAGCATTAAAGAACAAAGTTCCAACCTAACAAGTCAATTTGTTTCCAAATATTCTCAGGTGTCCCAATCCAAACGATGACACAGTGGAGCTGCTGCAGAATGGAGTCTCCACATCAAGCCGATTCTCTTTCAGGATGTTTGTGTTTACTGCAAACTCCACTAAGGTTTACCTTCACTGTGCTGTTCACCTGTGTCTTCTGACGCGTAGTGACTGCTCAGCGGTGAGTTTACAAATCCTCTCATAACTCTTAGTTTTTGTCTGTAACACCCCATATCTCTATTTGTGAGATTGAACAGACTTCATTGCATATCATCAGATTGTACTGTTGTCTAGGTTTTGTGATTCTGAACATTGTGTTCAGAAGATATAGGTCAATGAGGTCAATGAGATCATATTTGAAAAGTTTATTTACTTGTATCTGCTTTAGCAAAATTGGCAAATCACATTTCCCTGGTTAATACAGATGTGGCTCTGGATGATTCACACCAAATTGTGTGCAAATTGCAAAGTTTAAAACAGGAGTTTTAAGCATATATTAAAAATACTACCAGGAAGAAATTGATTTGGGAGAATTGACGGATTCAGACAAGAACGCTTGATTCTAGTCTGTATGGATTCTGAGTTCTAAGCACAAATTTTAATTAGCTTATGTACACAGCCTAGCTTTATATCCATATATAAAATATGGCATCAGATATTTCAATGCACTGTTATGCGGTTAGATGTTTCATGTACAATGTTCATGTGACTATCATTTCCAATCTTTAGCATTGTTACCCTGGATACCAACAGAGAGTGGGCAGATCTCTGGACTTCCATGACAGTGCTTCCATTTCCATGGGCCCTCTGGTCATGTCTGAAAGGAACTCAGGTAAACATTTGTTTTAATTCCCTTTTTTTTTTCTTTTTTCTTTTTTTTTTTTTTACTCATTTGACGTTATATATGTTTTAAAGGCACATTTATTTTTCTTTAACTTTATTATTCACTAAACCATGTCCTGTCCTCCATTTACAGATATATGGACTCCAGAAAGAGTAAAAGCATCAAGGGCCCCTGGTCTGAGTGGTTCCTTGATACTATTGTTTCTTTCACTCCTAAATGTCTTTTTAGTATAAAAACAAGAATTTTGTAATTCCACAATGAGTGACCTCTAATTTTCAAAGTTTCTCCCTCTCTCTCTCTCTCTCTCTCTCTCTATATATATATTTCATTTTTTCCCCTTTTTTTTAAAAATATTTTTTAATTTGTATTTTCCAAACTACATAATTATGAACAACTGGAATTAAACTTGTTTAACTGACCCTCGGCCTGCAGTGCAAGATGAGATTGGAATAGGGGTGGACAGATGGAAAAGTTGGCAGTTGTTTTATATCACTGTATTGTTGTATTTGACTATACTATGAATAAAGGATATTAAGCATTTATATTGCAATTAATATATATAAATACACTACCGGTCAGAAGTTTTGAAAAACTTGACTGAAATGTTTCACATGATCTTAAAAACTTTTGATCTGAACGCGTATGCTTAAATGTTGGAAATTACTTTGTAGACAACAATATAATTGCACCAACATATTAATTAATTACATTTTAAAACCAAAATTTAATTAAAAAAAATATATGTTTTTGAAATTGATGACTTTGACCAAATAATCAAGAAAAGCAGCCAATAAGTGCCCAACATTGATGGGAACTATGATGGGAACCCAGGGTGATACCTCAAGAAGTTGCTGGAGAAAATTCTGCAAATTCTAGGCAAAGTGTGACTACTTTGAAGATGCTAAAATATAACACAGTTTTGATTTATTTTGGATTTTGTTTAATTGCAACATAATTCCCATAATTCCATTTGTTATTCCATAGTTTTGGTGACGTTACTATTTTCTAAAATGTGAAAAAAAAAGTAGAAAATAAAAACGCACATACACACACACACACACACACACGCACACACGCCAAATCAATAAGTCAATATTGTAAAATTAATAGGAATTTCTGTGCTTAGGCAATAAATGTCTGCTTGCTAGGAAACTATCTGTTCACTCAGGACCACTAAGTGAGAGGGGTCTGACTGCATCCCACAAGACTACTATAAGACACACCCACAAGGCATGTCAACTAGAAGAGAATAGCATGCAATAGCAAATTATTAAATATACTGCAATGTAAAATTTCTATTGAATACAATTATACCGCTGTATTTGTAGCTGGCGACATTAAGGAGAAATTTGTTGAAAATGAAGAGAAGATAGCGGTATGCTAAATTGGTCTTGGCAGACTAGATCTGCTGTGCTGATGCTGCGGTTGCTGAAGAGCAAGTACAGAGACTTGTTTCTGCTAGAAAATACACATAAGGAGTTAGCATGTGGACAAGCTGCTGCTGCACAATGAGACAAAACAAAAGACATGCTATATCAAGCACACAACAAACAATTCCCCAACAAAGCAGGGTAGCTGCAAATCACATAAACACAAAACACCCTAACATATGCAAAGACTTATATACTGCTGTTGCTCCGAAGAGCTATATGCACTTAGTGTATGCTAGCTAGGTGTTCCTAGGCTGCAGGCCCAATGGTGTAACGCTAATGAACAACATTTCTATGTGTGTTTCGGCCTGCTTAGCCAAAGAGCTAAAATGCTAGTGACCTTACTCATAATGTATACCTGGTCTTGGAAAGCTCACAGATTATTTAACTAGTGACTTAGACTACCTATGTGTGGCAGCTCTATGGTTTGACAGGGGAAGTGTAAACTGAAACTGATTTACCCCTCTAAAATGCTCAACTACGCCACCCCAGAGGCAACATTACCAGGGAATCGCCTTTCAAAATGATTTAAAAGCACACAAGTTCGGTTACGGCTGAGTCAGGGTCAGAAACAGAGGTATAGTACAAAAATAGTTTTATTGACAACCATTAAACAGCATGTACCAATAGTCAAGTATAAAAAGGATATCACACACTGCGATAACACTTGGTACTCAGAAAAAAAGAAACATGCAATCATAAACGTACACAACCTTAATAAAAAGAAAATAATAAATTCACAACTGAATGAATTCACCAACTGGGTCAAAGAGAAGTTACTTAATGACCGATTGCCTTCACTGGTTAAACAATTAACCTGATCACAAAGAAAACTCATCTAACCCACAAGAAAATAATAAAAAAAAAGATAATACACAAACGTGTTGACAAAAGAAAATACACATTCAAAGCCAAACCAACAGAAATCAGAATGTTAAATAAACAGTCACAGAAACTTGGCTAGCACGAATAAAGAAAATAGGCTCACAAGAATGAATAGTCAACCATTTGAATTGTACCAGAACTCATTCACAGATATCAATAAGAAACAATAGAAAATAAACCAATTGAAAAGAAACATTAACACACAAAATAACTTTCCATCTCGACAATGGCTATTGAATGGTCAAACCGTTTCGTGGATTTGTGGAGGAAGGGAGAGTTACAATGTCGAATCTGCGACACACCAGGCGGCCACTCCAGCAGACGTTTAAAGTGTCCAGCTTCGGAACTCACACATAAATCGACAAACAGCACGTGAGCACTGATCACAGGCAATGCGCAGTCTGCAGCCCCCTGTTGGGAGATTCAGCACGCTTCCAGCGTCGTCATACGAGGATTCATCCGCTCAAATCCCAACGATAAGAACAGCAAACAAAGAAAGCAGCATTAGCGACAGAGAGCAGCAAACAGAAATCCCACTGCAACGTCTCGCACTCTGTCATATCACGAAAAGACAAGGGAAAGATTAATTAACCCACCCCACAATAACACGAGTAATAATAAAAACAACCCACCGGTTTGAACTTGCGGTCCACAGGTAATTCAAACTCAGAACACTAAAACATTCTATTGCAACCCACGTTGCTATAATGTGTCACCGGAGTCCTCAGTCCACGCTATAGGGAAAGGAGCCAGATAAGTAAATAAAACTTTACTCAATATCAACACGAAGTACAGCCACGACTGCAGCTCCTTACCAGACAAACACTTCCGTGACGCGCCGGAAATAGATAACGTCACTCGTGACGATGGGACGCACATCCCAAAGACGCTACCGCGCTGCTTTTATGGTCCAAGTAAATCATGTGAAATAGACACGCCCCGTCATTATGCCAAGGACAATTACTAACAACGGCTACATATGTGTAGATTTATTTAATCTAATAACCTAAAATAGCAATATGTTCCAGCCAGATTTGGCTGAGGCTTGCCTTGTAAAGATGTGCTTGTATTAATATGTATTATGGCCAAAGCAGACACTACCGTGCAAGCTGATAGAAGGAAACCCCCAGCAAACCACCTGAGCAATTCATGCATTTTCAGAGAAGAACTGTCACAGCATGCTGCAGAGAAACCAGATTAACTGCACAATTGAGCCATGTAAATGTTAGACAAAGAGAGAGACACACTAGTTGATTGTTTACCCAATAAAAAGTAAGAGGACCAGTCAGCTTATGCCATGCATGCCGATTGGCTTAACATGTCACGTGGGAAAACTGATTGGCTAACATACAACAAGTCAAAGAACCTTGGTGTGGTGGTGGTGGCATATGGGGCTAAAGCAAAGAAATGGCAAGCAAAAGATTGATCCCAACAGCCACCACCATTGTGTCCTTAAGCAATGCACTTAACTCCAGGTTGCTCCGGGGGATTGTCCCTGTAGTAAGGGCTCTGTAAGTTGCTTTGGTTAAAAGTGTCTGCCAAATGCATAAATGTAAATGTAAATAAAAAATGTTTTGCCCACAAATACAACCAAAATTGGATTATTTTATTGAGCTCTTTGTATATTAGGACTTTCACAACAAAATAAGGTACTTCAGATGTTGAAAAAAATTATACAGATAAATAATATAAAAAATAAAGTCACACAAAACACAAGTGATCATCACTCATTTGATGACAGCAATTTTTTTCAGTTTAGTCCAATTCTAAATACTTACATACCCGTGACTTGTTTCCAACTATCCGTGCTATCCACAGTTTTCTTGGCTACAACTTCCACAGTTCCACAGTTACAGTTAACTGTGGTAAATGTTATCAAGTGTGATGATGTGTAGATGTGTGTAGTCTTATAACTGATGCTGGAGCTGAGCAGGTGTTTCTCTTTCCCTCATTAGTGCTGTTCAGAATGTCGGCGTTGTCAAGATGTTTCACCAGATGATTGAACTGCTCCATTGCACTTGTGGGAAGCCTGGTTGACTTGTGCGCATGACGCATGGATAGCAGAGCATAATTTGGCTCGCGCACATCCGTGTCTGACATGAAAAGCATATTTAGCACTCATAACGTGAAATTAATGTAATAAGGTTGCTTCATCACCTGACGGAAATGTGTACGGACGTGGCTGACATAAGAGTATTAAAATAGGTAAAATTAGGTACATCTTAAATTTCTGTATCGATATTTACATGTTGTATCGATAACATTGGATCGATGAATCATTACACCCCTATATGTGAATATGAATATGTTCATGAGATATCCGTTTACATTATTGCACTATTAGGGAGTCCTGAAGGCAGTTTAATTGTTCATGTGGAAAATGGCCTGAGGGTAAAAACTGTTCATGTGACTGGATGTCCTGGTGCTCAGTGCTCTGTAGTGCCGGCCAGAGGGCAACAATTCAAAGAGGGAATTGGCAGGGTGTGTGGAGTCCAGAAGGATTATAACTGCATGCTTCCTCACTCTAGAGAGGTACAGGTCTTGGAGGGTGGGCAGGAGGGCACCAATAATCATCTCAGCAGTCCCGACTGTCTGTTGTAGTCAGGGTTGGGAGGGTTACTATTGAAATATATTCCACTACAGATTACAGAATACATGCTGTAAAATGTAATTTGTAACGCATTCCGTTAGAATACTCAAGGTCAGTAGTGTATTCTAAATACTTTGGATTACTTCTTCAGCACTGGTAGATTTTTTTCACTTGTTTTGACTATAAAATCACTGCCAGGTACAGTAAGACAAAATACACATGTTAAAAATACGTTCTCTGAAAAAACGAAATATCTTATACAGTGTTGTTTCTAAAACAAAATAAATCAAATTGATTTTGTTTGAATGATTTTTAGATATTTTTACTGGAAAACAATACAAAAAATATTATTAAGAATACGATTTTTGCCCTAATATCAAAAGTCTTACTAGAAAAAATGTATTATGATTGTAATGGGATTAATGGAAAAGAGGAGGCGAGAACCGGCTTGACAATATAAATTATAATTTAATAATGAACTTAACCAAAAAGACACACACAGGTGTCGGACAGCTGCCTGTAACTCTCTCTCTGTGGCACTGCCCTCTCCGGTCGAGCTTTATACCTCTCAGAGGCTTGATTAGTCTGATTAGGGGCCAGATGTGCGGAATCACGACCCGGCCCCACCCTCCGCCCTGTCACAATGATCCTATAGGAATTTTCTTGATAAAAAAATATGATCATGCCTGATAACATGTGCATATAAAATGGCTTGAAATAGCATTTTAGCTTAGTGTAAAGCTGACAATTTACACAAGGTTTATTTCCATTTCTTGTGCTCCAAACTTACTCACGTCTGCTCGTATGAATGTAACACATCATAAGAAAGTGTTTCACCGCTGTTTAAATGCACTTTGGATTGCATATTTTTTATGTATAGCTCTTCAGTTTTTTTGTTGTTTTTGTTTGTTTGTCCGGTGTTTAGTAATCTTTTTCCAGTCAGTTTTACCAGGGACAAACTGCTGAACAGCAGCATATAACAGTCAACCTTTTCCCGCTTTTCGAATATTCTGATGTTTTACTGAACATTCCATTCGGAGTTGCAGCTGTATTGTTTAAACGCGCTGTGAGACATAGGTGTGGGAGAAGAGCCAGTGTGCTGATGAAGCTCCGTTGGATGTTGGAATGCTGGAACACCTCCTGCAACCCCCCTCCTCCCCCTCCTGCTATTCAACCTGCACTTAAGATCTGTAAAGATGATCTGTGCCCTTGTTTTTCAGAAACAAAAGAAGAGGAAGGCTTCAGGCCCAGATGGCGTCTCACCAGCGTGTCTTCGATCCTGTGCTAACCAACTGGCCTCCATCTTCACACAGATCTTCACAAGATCATTGGAGCAGTGTGAAGTCCTATGCTGCTTCAAACGCTCAATCATAACCCTGTCCCAAAGAAACCAAAAATCACAGGATTTAATGACTACAGACATGTCGCTCTGAAATCTGTGTTCATGAAGTCGTTTGAGAGACTAGTGTTGGCCCATCTGAAGAACATCACTAGAAAGGGTCCAGTGATGTTCTTCAGGTTTGCCAACACCTGAAGAACATCACTGGACCCTTACTAGATCCCCCTCAATTTGCTTATCAAGCAAACAGGTCTGTGGATGATGCAGTTAACATGAAATTGCATCATATCCTGCAACATCTGGACAGACCAGGGACATGTGCAAGGATCCTTTTTGTGGACTTCAGTTTGGCTTTCAACACCATCATACCAGCTATACTCCAGAACAAATTACACCAACTCTCTGTTCCCATCTATCTGTCAGTGAATCACCAGCTTTCTGACAGACAGGCAGCAGCTTGTGAGACAGGGGAAATTCACTTCCGGCACCTGTTCAATCAGCACTGGTGCCCCCCAGGGATGTGAGCTCTCCCCACTACTCTTCTCCCTCTCCACCAATGACTGCATCTCCATGGACACCTCTGTCAAGCTCCTGAAGTTTGCAGACAACACCACTGTCATCGGCCTCATCCGAGATGACGTTGAGTCTGCATACAGAAAGGAGATTGAGCGGTTGGCTCACAGGTGCAGCCAAAACAACCTGAAGCTGATGTGAGATGAGATGATTGTGGACTTTAGGAGGAACACCCCATTAATGACCCCCCTCACCATTCTGAACAGCACTGTGGCAGCAGTGGGGTCATTCAGGTTCCTGGTCAACTACCATATCACAGGACCTGAAGTGGGAGACACATATTGACTCCATTGCGAAAAAGGCCCAGCAGAGGTTGTACTTCCTTTGCCAGCTGTGGAACCACTGCTAATACAGTTCAACTCAGCAGTCATTGAGTCTGTCCTCTGCGTGTCTGGTTTGGTTCAGCTACGAAATCAGACATCAGAAGACTATAAAGGACAGTTCGGCCTGCTGAGAGGATTATTGGTTGCCTCCTGCCCCCCCTTCAAGGACTGTACACTTCCAGAGTGAGGAAAAAGTCTGTAAAAATCACTCTGGACCCCAATCACCCAGCCCATTACCTTTTTGAACTGTTGCCATCTGGCCGACGCTACAGAGCTCTGATCACCAGAACCGTCAGTCACAGGAAAAGGAATAGTTTTTTCCCTCAGGCTATGCATCTCAAGAACAGTTAAAACTGCCACATTGGGCAATAATTATGTGCAATACACTGTTTAGTCTTGTCTATATTATCCAACACATCTGCCTCTTCTGCCATTTCATTCCTCAGGGAAAATTAAAAATTGCATACATAGCAATAAAGCTCATTCTGATTCTGATTCTGATTTGAACTGTAACTGTAGTGGAAAACAGTTACTAATATTTGGTATTGTATTTCGTTACTCCCCAACCCAGGTTGTAGTTTCTTTCTGTCTGATTTGGTGGCTGAACCAAACCAGACAATTATAGATGTACCCAGGACAGACTCAATGACAGCAGTAGACCTGAGTATTTGTCAGTAGGGAAGGCTCACATGCACATTTTGCAATACAAACCAGACCTCTTTCCTTACTGATCAGTAAGTTTTTTTTAAGTTCATTCCATAGGTCTTGATAACTTGTTCTGTGCTTTCAGGTTGATTTGTCCTGCAAAGCATGCATGTGAGCCTTCTCTACTGACAAATACAATGTATTTTTCTTTGCGGCATGTTTTCAAAGAAATTCCATTTTGCAAGCAGCTCACATTCTTCACATCTCAGATGTCAGTGCCAGTCTGTGCATGTTCTCATGGAAAAAAATCTTCAGCAGGTCAATTGTTTTGTCTGCTACAATCTGTATACGCTTTCTGAATTTCTGAACTGCCCCCAGTGGCCACAGCTGGACCTACAGGTGTGTGCAGGCACCACAGTACTGAGACCAAAACTGTCATTTTTCACATATGCCTTAGAATGGGTTTTATTTGACAGGAACATCACGTTTGATGTCTAGCACACATTATATGACTCAAGCTCGTCACCTTTGATCTTTGAGTCAGTGGTTAATAGACCTATGTGACTATATGTCTCAGATCGAAGAGTGTGGCCATCACTGACAGCCGTGTGTGCTGCGATGGGAGAAAAGTGCCTGACGTTATTTCTGGCAGGCTACTCAGCCTTACAGGATCCATATGGTTAGGATTAGTGATGAGGCGGTGTTAGGGCATATGCTGCCTGCGAGAAACAAACCCAGGCACCTGTTTGAAACCTGTTTGAAGATGCTGCATGACATATATTTAACTATATCCCACTAGACAACGTATTAAATGAAAGCACCCAAATTGTCCTGTTTAAAAGTTTATCCACCTTTGGTTCTTTTATCGAGTTTTGGCTCCTTGAGCATTTTGCACCTTATCTTAAAGTGTGAAACCAGCCAAACCTGTTTAGTCTCTACAACAGAAAGGAAGATAATAGCTTAATGTCATTTTCAAAGTATGGCATATTTCTGGATTAACTTCCTTTGTTGTTCCTGGAAAAATATTCCAATGGACCAATCAAAATGCTCTGTTCTTAGGGGCAGTGTTGGGTTTGCGGTTAGATCTATGATTGGTTGATAGGAAAGGTATCTCTTTGTGTCTATGCTTAGTAAATACAGTAAACAGAGTATTTGTCAGTGTGCTGCCATCAATTACGACTGACAGACAACAAGGAACATCAAACACTCAATACAGGTATGAAAATAGCACGCAATCTGAAAAGCTGTTACAACTTACACATTACTTCAGAAACTTATTTTTTCTCTTTTTCATGTCGAAGTAGACTTCTCTTTTGTGATGGCTCAAAAAAGAACTGAAAAAATGGGAAAACATTGGGTTCTCCTTGTGGCGGGTTCAAAGACCTGGCAAAATTACAGACACCAGGTTTGCCAACATAATTATTCTCTATTTTGTGTACTTTCTTTAGAGGGACATATAGGTAGAAATTGCTTGAGGGGTGTCTTGAACAATTTACACATGGAAAAATTTCCACACAACACACATTGTACCACAGTATGCCCCGACGATAACAACTGCTCCTTTTAAAACTAAATAAAAATATTTTATGCTGTATTTTCTTACAACTATGCTTCAGGCCAATGTGTGCCACGCATATCAGATGATGCATCAGAATGGAATTCCTGATGAGCAGATTGTTGTGATGATGTATGATGACATCGCTTACAATAGGAAGTGAGTGATTTGCAGCAGCTTTTGAGTGCTTTGTGGCTCATTCATTGCTGATATCTACGTTTTGTGATGTGTAGTGGTCCCCAAAAATATTCCTTTGCTTTAGTCATACAGTTTTAAGTGTCACTTTAGTTTAGCATTATTATTATTATTATTATTATTATTATTATTATTGCATATGACACTTGTTTTGATATTATGTTACCCAATGCAGTGACATGCATTAAATGAAATTAAGTGTCCACACATTTTTTGGGGACAATGCACATGTGCTGTTAACTGTCAGTGAAGGAACAGTCTTGATAATTGTATTTAACACTGCAAAATTCCTATCTTTATTGCTTCTTCAGAAACCCATATCCTGGAAAAATTATCAATAAACCACATGGGTCAAATGTGTACCCAAGGGTTCTGAAAGACTACACTAAACATGTAAAATTCCTTTAACATCAAAGATTATTCAAATGTCCTGTATGTAAGGACAGTGATTAACACTGTATCTAACAGGATGTGACACCTGAGAACTTCCTGGCTGTACTCAAAGGTAATGAACGTGCTGTGAGAAAGACTGACAAATTGGGACCAAAGAAAGTACTGAAAAGGTTTGATTATCAGAAAATAAATATCATATTAACTTCCTTTCATATCTATTATTACAATGCTAATAATATACCCAGACAAGAGTAAATGTATTTAAATAAATGTACAGTAGTAACGATTTATATATATATATATTTTATGCAGTGGAGAAAATGACACAATATTCGTCTACATGGCAGATCATGGAAGTTATGGCGTATTTTGCTTCCCTGACAGCACGGTAAGTTATTTTAATCATATAGTATATCACATTCAATGATTAGTATGATATTGGCATAATACATCTGACCTGCAAACCTAAAAATTTGCCTCAATAGTCACTAAACTACTGTAAAATCCACAAGTGTCCCTCAGATTGTTGGAGCAAGAATGAACTTTAAATTCATGTTTGTTTATATATGAATATACTATCATTGATACAATGCAAACATAACTTAAAACATACTGTAGAGACTTACAAATGTGAAAGAATCCTTTGAGGTTCATAGAATATTTCATTAATGGAATCCAGGTTGCTTTTATTGTATTTAATACATGAGATGTTTATGGGTCTGTATATGTATTTGATCGCGGTCATTGACAATTAAGGTTGTCAGAGGGGATAAAAATGAGCAATCTTTTAAAAATTCTAGTTTAAAACACATCAAGTTCGTAAAAATGCTATATTTTTGTCCAACTGGGTAATGTAATTAAAAAAAAAAAACATTTAAAGCTAGATGTTTAGTGATTTTAAAATGTCATATTTTGTAAGTATCAAGTAAAGGGAATTAAGCTACTTTCCCTGCACCTTAAAACATTAGATTTCATGAGGAAATATGAATTTGCACTTCATATGCTAACTTCTTTTTTTATTTAAATGTTTTTTTTTTAAGAATTTCAGCGTTTAATGAGACTTTTTAATACCATCTCTGGATATTACCAGATGACATTTTACTTTAAGCACCAGAATGAAAAAAAAAACAACATATGGTGTATTGATGATAATAAATTTTATAATAAAGGTTTAATTGTCAATTGAATTTATTTAGTCGTGTTTCCATTGACTTTGTAACATTACATGGAAAATTTACATCATAACCTTGTCCTTTAGTGATTTCAAAGACTGGTCAGAACCATCGTGACAGCACACACACACATCTTTAAGCTTATTAATATTAATGATAATGTATAAATGTAATATTAATATTGTAATATTAATATTACATTTATACATTATCATTAATATTAAACCATAACTTCGACTGTGTTTCACTTATATTTAATTAATGTTGAGCTTTGATGATATTTACAAATGAGTTTAATAAAAACATTCTTTTTAATCAGATAACAATATTTTTTTTATTACAGCTTCATGCAATAGATCTCATTGACACTATCAATGAAATGGCAAGTGCTAAGAAATTCTCAAAGGTATGTTTAAAAATGATTAGGTACATCCAATTTTGAGAAACAGTTGGCACGGATATAGGTTTTGTTCTCCAAACACTAAATGTACAAATATTTTAGCTAAAAACTTAAATACATTTCTCTCATTTATCTAAAATTACAAAGTATTATTTATTCTTGAATGGACAAAATATATAATCACATTAATTTGATGTTTATACTGAGGATGATTCTGCAAATCACTTATCATCGGGTATCATTAGTCAATAATGATACAAAACTTTGAGTTACAATATTATCCAGAACCTGAGTATGATTTATAATACATCTCTGATCATTTCTCCAACTGCTTTGTCATTCAGATGGTAATATACATGGAAAGCTGTCATTCTGGATCAATGTTCACCCACCTCCCTAACAATGTTCATGGTAAGAAATGGAAATGACATTAGAAACACAACTGACTTCCCTAAGTGGTCTGGAAATTGTTTGGGTTTGCCGAATAACTCAAATGGACAGTTTAAAACTCAAAAAAGTGCTTTATTATAGAAAATAAAAAAATACAACTCAAAATCAGAAGGCTCAGGCAAAAAGAAAACAACCCACCATAGGATTAAACATGAAAAGTGTAAATGAAAAAGGGGTGTGGCAAATGATACCAAGAATGGTGGGACCAGGGAACCACAAGGACAGAAACAAGCAAGGTAGAAAACACGATAGACAACACAACAGAAGTCAAATAACAGGAATGTCAGGATTGTGCTACTAAAAGCAAAGACAAAACTAGACAGATGGCAGGATCCTCATGTCCCAACCTGACAAAATCAAAACGGAACAGATAGGGGCAGCCAGGAAAGTCCTAAGAGGGACCAGTGTAGCGGTCCAGGGAGGGTTGGCCGAACTGGCCTGGAGCGAGGGTAAGAAAAAGCCACATGAAACCGTATGAGGGTTTTGTCAGGGTTTGATGCCATAGAACCCAAATGCAGACACTCTCAAAGCTCAAAATACAAAATGCCCAGGCAAAAATAAAACAACCCACGAGAGGTTAAAAAACAAAAAGCAAAACTGGCAAACTAATGCAATAACTGCGAAAGTCAAGAACTAACCAGGATAAAAGTAAAACACATGCAAACTGTCAGGTTCCAGACACATCAGTTAAAAGGAATGGTTCACCCACATGCATCCCTGATGTGTACCACTTGTTTTCTTTTACTGAACACAAATTAAGATTTTAGAAGAATATCTCAGCTCTGTAGTCTGTGGTCTCTGTGGTGCCGATGGAGCCCGACACGCTGAGTCGATTCAGGTCGTGCTCAGGCCAATTGATTTTTTAATAGATAGGGCTCGGGTCAGATCAGGCTCCTTTAACTTCTCTCCTTTCATTGTGCCCATAATCACGCACTAAAATAATACAAGTAATATATAGACTATAATTATAAATAATATAATATATTATAATACTATAATTCATATTATAAATATTATACAGAGCCTATATTTAATTACATGTGCATTAGCATACACGTGACAGTTCACAGTTGACCATGCAGAGCATCAGGGAGAAGTTGGAGCATGGGGAGTTTCTAAAACTTCCTAATGCTTCTGGAAAAGCTTCATGTTGGAGGAATTTCGATTTAATTACCACATCAAACATGGAGCCAATTGGTCATGTGCAGTGCAGTATCTGCAAAACTATTCTTGCTCATGACAGCAAAAAAACAGGAACATCTCATCTAGAACGGCATGTCGAGTGTGGCTGCGCTACAGCTAGCTCTACTAGCACAAGACAGTTATCAATGTCTGAGTTCTTCTCGAAGCCAGTGCCAGTCAATGCCAGATCCCATGCCACTGAGAAGTGTGTGGATTTCTGCTGCAAAGACATACAGCCATTTAAAATGGTGGCTGGTGGCGGATTTATAAAGTTAGCCTTGGAACTAATTAACGCTGGGGTAGCCTATGGTCGCCTGTCTGCTGAAAAGTTGCTACCTGACCCCATGACTGTCTCTCGCAGATGCCACGAAAAGGCAGCAACAAAAAGAGAAGTGATTGTTGCTGAGATAAAGAGGTAATGTGTTCAGTTAATGTTGGGATGACCACAGACATGTGGACTGATGATTACCACAAGGTCAATTTCATGTCAGTTTCATGTCACTATATAACACCAGATTTCAAGTTGAAGAGTAATGTACTTACAACTGCCATGTTTCTTCACGATGATGCTAAAACAGCTGAAAATATCCTCAAGGAATTGCAGAAGCAGTTTGTGTCAGTTCTGAAGTTTGATCCCTCTGTAATGACTAAGATGGTGTGGGTAACAGACCAAGGTTTGAATATTGTTGCTGCATTATGACCTTACCAGTGCTTGGACTGTCAGGATCACATCTACAACATGGTCCTCCAACATGCCTTGGACATCACTGAGTTGTCAGTAACAGTCCCAGAGGTTGGTGCAACGTTGCTGGCTGTCAAGAAAGTAGTCTGGTTCGTGAAACAAAGCGGCCTGGCAAGCCAGTTATCTAAGAGCATTCTGCAGATGGGAGAAACACGTTACAGCACTGTATTTCTCACACTCGTCTATCAAGGATGTGTTTGCTGAACTACTGGAAAAGCTGGAGAGCCATGGAGAAGGCCAAAGAATGGCTAATGTGTCCCCAGATGTTCTGGGTTTTTTGCTACGAAGCCAAGCGGGAGTTGGAAGGTGATCAATACCCAACTTTGACCCTTGTTGTGTTGTGGCACGAGAAGCTGACACATCATTCCCAGCCAGTGAGCACTGACATGCCTTATCAAGCCACCATCCGCCAGCGCCACTTGGAGTGGATTGGCAAGAAGGTCCAAATTCATCCACTCCATAAACTGGCAATATTCCCATGACCAAAATTCAACCAGTTGCGGATGTTCTGTGATACTGGGAGAGATACCGTCCTGCAAGATTCGAAGAGTTGGATCACATGCTATCGAGCAACCGTTGGAAATGCGACTGAACCTTAAACCCAGCACGGAATATGATGACCAAGATTTTCTGGGTTGGTGGAGTGAACATGAGAAGACCCTTCCTTTGTTGTCAAGACTCGCCCGTCATGTCTTGAGCATACCTGCAAACAGCAGTAGCAGTGAACGCACTTTCAGCACAGCAGGGAGTAACGCTGGAGGAGCGGAGAACAGCTCTGAAGTCTTCAACGGTTGATGCGATTCTTTTTCTTCACAACACCACCAATAAACAGTGACAGTTCAGCCTGTACACAGTTCAACGGATTATTATTTATTTTTAACGTTAGCCAGTTGGCGAAGAGTTCTTTGAAACATTGTTCTCCGGTTTCTGTAAAGTTACTTCACATCAAAGAAAGGTAGGCCGTACATCTTTATTTACTTATTTGCTGCTGGATCATGAAGCTTGGCTATTATCTACTGCATGCTTATGCTTCTCTGTAATGGATAGTCTGTAATAATATTTGTGGGCACGAATGCCGTTGGCACTGTAACTTTAGATTTGAACCCTATAATAACTTTACCACTTAGCATGCGTGTATCATAGAGAGCGTGCATTAGAGAGCGCGTGCGTCAGAGAGCTAAAATATTGGCGTCGAGCTTGGGCTGAATAATTGCAGATGTTTTCGGGCTGGGGCCGGGCTAGGGCTGGAGTTTTTGGCCCGTGCAGGGCCTCACAATGCCAGCGAATGGGTGCCAAAATGTTGATGTTCCAAAAAGAACATAAAGGCAGCATAAAAGTAATCCATAAAACTCCAGTGGTTAAATCCATATCTTCAGAAGTGATATGATAGATGTGGGTGAGAAAGATTAATATTTATGTAATTTTAATTTAAATTCTTCTCCTGTATACACAAATGCACATGCATGAAGAATGTGAATCACAAAAAAACCCCACGAAGAAGAATGTGAAAGTGAAAGTTGAAGTGGAGATTGACTTTATACAGTAGCAATAATTGATTAAATATTGATCTGTTTCTCCCCTACACCTATCAAATCACTTCTGAAGACATTGATTTAACCAGTGGAGTATTATGAATTACTTTTATTTTGACCAATGTGATTTTTGGAGCTTCAAAATTGTGGCACCCATTCACTTTCATAGTATGGACCAAAAGAGCTGAGCTATTCTTCTAAAAATCTTTGTTTGTGTTCTGCAGAAGACAGAAAGTCATACACATCTGTGATGGCATGAGGGTGAGTAAATGATGAGAGAATTGTATTTTTTGGGGTGAACCATTCCTTTAAGTGTTTTCTTCAGTGTCGGGACCTGGAACTTGTGTTTCCCTATCTTTCACTCACTCGACGTTGTGTTGATGAAGTGACACTAGGAGTCCACTCCTTCAAGCTAACCGTGACACAAACAGGAGAAAACCACAAGAAATGATCCAACACAGGACAAAGAACACAACAGGAATATAAAGATGGAGAGATCAGGAGATAAAAGAGGAAGGCAGGCAGGCCTGACTCCAGCTCTAGAATGTAAAGTGGGCCATAGGACCTTCTGTGTGGGGCAGACAGCTGGAGGGGTGTGGTTGCCAAGGTGGGCCAAGCTCATAAGTGGGTAGGTCAGGCCCACCCAGGCCCCCCTGTGGAAACGTGCCTGAATGCAGGTGTGGCATATGAACAGATCATGTGGGCAAACAAGGGGTTGGGGCCAGGGAATGACAAAGATAGAAACAAGCAGGGCAGAAAACACGATAAAAACACATCAGAAGTCAAATAACATAATATATCAGGAATGTCAGGATCCAGCCAATAAAAAGGAAGACAAGACCTAACAGAGATGGCAGGACAGAATCATTGTGCACAGATTTCCTGACAGAATAATGCATGCCATAAATGTGAATAATTTGTCTCCAGCATCCAGTTGATTTAACATTGAAATATGTAACTGTCCTCCAGTGTACACAGTGACTGCATCTAAAGCTAATGAGCCCAGCTATGCATGTTATCATGACACTGTATTGAAGACCTACCTTGCAGATGCATTCTCAGCCATTTGGATGCACTACAATGAAAAGGTTTGTGCATGCAGAATTTTATTGAGTCATTATCAAACCTTACGATTTTTGTATGCTAATAATAATAATATTTTGTATTAATTTGGCCACTTATACAAACCCAAGAATGCTTCAAAATGCATCACCAAAATTAACCTATAGCATATAATCTTTAATATGTGGAACACAGAATTAAACATTTTAAGAACATATTGGTTGTTTGTTTTTCCAATTACAAAAATGAGAACTGAAAATAGCCCATATGATTCACAAGTCTTCTGAGAACTATATGATTATATTGTATGAGTAATTTGATAGACTTACTAATCATAGAAGATGGAATAGAGGCAGTGATGGGATCGACTGAGCAGTCTATCAGGGAATTCAAGGAACTCAGAGGAAGAGAAAACCTTAAAGATAGAATATTCTTGGAACAAATGTAGGAATGCTTCACATACAAAACAAATTAGTTTAAAGAAAAGAGTGTTTTTAGTCTACACTTCTAGTCTATTGATGATGGAAGAAAGCAGAACAAGTGGTGTTTAAAGCAGTTGAATGAATGAAATGAATGAAAAAGGATTGATGGATTTCAGGTTAAGATATTGTTGATTTCATGCATGGTTTGTGGAGTATTGTTAAATTAAAGATATTATTAAATTAATTCAATAATCTTATGGTCATACATGCCAAATACTGTATCGAAAATCTCAATAACAATATCAATGCTTGAGGAGAAAACCAAATCAAGTATGTAAACTATAAACAGAAAATGTATATTTTAAAGCAAAATATTTACTGATCGCACCTGATACATTAATTGTTTTAATTTTTCAGGTTTACCTTGACAAAGCAACGTTCCAGAGTCAGTTTGATTATCTTAAGAAATATGTCAAAACATCCACTCCCTGCCAGTTTGGGGACATGGTAATAAAGCATTACAGAATTTACATAAATGGAAATAATAAATGTAACACTTAAAGGTGCTGTAAGCAATGCTAGATAGCCGTGCCATCCCCCGCAAGATGCCGCCCTTAAATCCGCCACTGTATATAAGTATACAAATAAGGTATTTTAAGTACATTGCAAAATATTCAGATAAATATAGTAACGTAGTTTGAGAATGTTTGGAGTGTGACTCAATAGCATCATTTACAATGTGTTATGGGAGTGTGGGGTCCCACACTTTGTTTGCCGCAATTCATCAGCAAACAGGATCATGGGTAATAACCCTGGGCGCTTCGACAGCGCTACTAAGAGAGTATATATTTCTGCAAAGAGTATATTTTCCACTATCAGAGCAACACATTGACGTGAATGTCTTTTTATAGACGTGTCTTTTTAAAGATGCCTTTCTGTCTTTATGTGATTCCTGGATGCGGTCGTTATCTCTTTGCCTCTGATGGCCACGTGTGCTGCCTCACGTGTCTGGGCCGCGATCACACTAAGGCAGCATTCATGGATGGTTTGTGTTCTCATTTCTTCCTCCGAGGAAAAGCCACTCCAGCCGCCCCCACACTGCGCCTTCTACCGAGGCCAACCCGGCTGACGCTGGAGGCAATTTGGAGATTTCAATGGGCGTGGTCTCGCCGGGAAATTCCCTGCAGACCTCCTGTTTCCCAGCATGTTCGTCTGCCCCTGTCGATTTCCGAGATGAGACCAGCTCATCTCACGTCCAGCTTGACGTCTCTTTCGGTGTTCGCGAGCAGTACGAGTCCTCGATCGCTGCATCGGAGAGTGCATTGGCGATAGACACAGAGTCGAATGGGCTGCCACCTTCTGGTCTGCTCACCAAGTCTGAGGCCGATGCAGAGCTGACTGCCATGCTTGCCCGGGCCACTGCGAGTGTCAGGTTGGACTGGAACCTTCCAGTCTCCCCTGAGCCCGCACGTCTAGATGCTTGGTTACTGGGCTCGGGGTGGCACTCACGCTCTTCTTCCCGGAAGTGCACGATGAGCGGACGAGGTCGTGGAAGGCACCTTTTTTCTGCCCGAACCCCACTTCCCATCTCGTCCGCTCTCACTACCTTCGATGGCGGGTCGGCCCACGGGTACACGGAGATCCTTCAGGTGGATAAGTCTTTTGCGGTGCATCTCTGCCCGCAAAAGTGTCCGGTGCTCCTCTCAGGGCCTGTAGAACAATGTAATCTCTGCCCTGCATGCCATGGCCCTCCTGCAAGTACACCAGTTAGCCCAATTCTCGGCCCCAGCGTAGAGCCCCCCCACAGGAAGCTGACTTTTTCTGCATGCCATTTCGCAAAAAATCGCATACAGCACCTTTAATGCACTATATCTCAATATAGCCCATTTTCCCCAATAGGACATATACAAATATATTCATGTTCAAAATCTGTCGTTATTTCTAATCTGTTCTGTTCCATGTCCTTAATTAGACAATCAGTAAATGTCCTATCAGTGAGTTTCTAAAAAACTTCCCAAAAGCTCATCAGGATCTTGGTAAATATCTGGAGTTCATGTTATCTGATTTGACCCCGAGTCATGAGGTCCCGTTCAGAATCTTGAAGCACCGAATCGACACAGAAGCTGACATGGACAAGAGACATTATTTGAAGAAAAAATATGACTCTCTTCATCAGGTTTGATTTGAATTAATTTCTAATATGGCTGAACTCTGTCTTATCATTTCTCCAAACAAACATGCAGATATACATGCATAACTACCAGATGTTTCATGCCCATAAATATGTACGTGTAATTTAATGTTTACATTTCAATTTAAAATATCAAGGTCACATTTATGTGGTTTAAAATCACTTTAAAAGCTTTTATGTTACTTTAAATGTAGAATTTTTGAATTAATTATATTGAATTATTAATAAGATTATAATGATGTCTGTTAATACATCCATCACCATCTAACAGAGAAATGCTCAAATAGCGAGAGCAGTTGCAGCGATCAGCCAGCAGTGTTCTCCTGAGGTTGCAGGAGGTGAGGTTGAAGTGGATGGAGATTATGGGGATGCGGTTGATCTACAGGAGCTCAAAACTGTAGCTGAGCATTTCAGGACAACCTGCTTTAACTGGGATGAAGAAGAGGTGATTAAAACCGTAGCATATATTTATCTTAAATTAACATGATTATGAATTATGACAACGTCTCTCTCTCTCTCTTTCTCTTCATCCCACATTTTCAGATAGTCCTGTCACACATGCATGTATTTGCTCGTCTCTGTGCATCTGGAGTTGGAGTGGAGAGGTATGTTCATCACAACATTGTTTTAACTCACTCTTAACCCTTTTGTGTTTGATTGACGAGTTGTTTCACTAATAACAGCTCTTATTTTCAGTTATGGTACAGTGGTTAACAGGCCCCCATATGCAGATTTCCACACTTAATTACCTGTTAATGGCCAGTTCAGTACTCCAGGAAGTATAATAAATAGTTCAAAGGCTATGAAAAGATGTACCATTATTTGCATCGATATAACTTCTGAGCAGAGACCTGGCTGCAAATGTTCAGTGTCCAGTCACCATGATAACTGCAGTCGTAAACACAGAATATGTGACCCAAGGAGTGAGAAAACTGCTCTTTTTTGAAAATGTGGTTACCACAGCCCTTTTGGGGTGCGGCAAGCTCAAAACAAAAGGAAACATAGGATTTGGATAATCATAATCTCATAAACGTCTCTGTTGAATTTCATACTGACATCCAAGAGACGTATTGCAGATGAGCAAACAACGTAAAAAATACATCTCCCAGATCAGCCATCTAGGTGATGTATTTTCTTCTGTATATAGTGTTGTGAAGATAAAACCTCACTTCCTGAAAGTAGTCAGCGCCATCAAACTATTTGGTGCATTACAAGTGAATGGGTTTGTATTTCAAAAAGCTCTCAAACTGTCAGAGCAAAATTTAGGGCAGATCTGATTAAATCTGAGTCAAAAAGCTTTTTCACCCAAATTCAAAACTGCATTACAATTGGGACCCCAGGAAGTGCACTTCTTTACCACATGGTTCCAGAGTTATATGCTTTAACTGTTGGTTGCTCTTGAGACTGATGCCAAAATTGGCACCAATTTCACAACTTTTTAACTGCTGACTCACAGCTAGAAACAAAAAAAGCGGACACAATAGGTGCCCACACACCTTGGCCACAATAAATACAGCAATTATCAAAATCTTGCAGACATTACTGAAATATTTAGAAACAGTAATCAAGCTGAATACCTGAGTACTTTACTGAGTAATCTCCATAGGGTATGTAATTGTACCATTTCTTAATTGTCTCTCTTTAGATTTAATTTAATATTTATTATAAACATGGTCTTATTATTAAATGCTTCATGTTTGTGGTAATTTATAATGACATACATTAAAGTTTGTCTTTGTGTTTCAGAATCATAGAGGTGATGAATACAGTCAGAGAAAGCTGCTCAGAGTTCCAGTGAACAGCACAACGTCTGAAGATCACATGAGAATTAAGAAGAATATTTTCCACAGTTTCTGATGCACTGCAATTTGAAATGAATAGAGGTTAACTCTTTTCTTGAGTAAAACAACAGTAGATAAATTAGAGTAGGTGAGCTTTGGAAAGGTTAGTTGTTAGCTTGCATTTAGACAACACTCATTTCCCATAAAGCCCTGTTGTTCCCTAATATGCAGCATTTATTGTGTAATTAATAAATTGCCCTGAATTACGACTAAAATTTTGTTTATTGTTAAGAGATTGCAAACAAGAGTGTTAATAAAGTCACTGTTAATGTTCTGATGATGCAAGACAGCATCACTGTATTCTGGTTAAACTGTTGAAGAGAGAATCTGTATCAGGATTTAATCTCAGGTAACAATATTAATCATTTTATTCCCCTGAGCTCTAATCACTCATCAGTCTGCTTTTGATGGATTCAAATTATTTTTTTTAAATGAACGTCCATTGAAGTTTAATGATTTAATCTAGAGATTTGGCTTATGTAACTTTGAATAGTTGCAGTTGATTTTTTTATTTTATTTTTGTATAAACGTGCAGAATAAAGAGAAGAAAAGGACAGGTAAACAGTACAAACAATCTCTTGCATTAAATTTGATCCTGCTCTCTACTGCCTCTACTGAAGCTAGTTTGAATAAATGGTCCTTTTGGACTGGGGAGGGACTTTTGAGTTCTAAAAGTTAGAATATGTAAATCCATCAAACCTTATTAGTTTACACCAACAAAAGTAATTAAAAGATTGCAGATTATCGTCCACTTTCTAAAGTGCAAATTGTTTTTGAAATGACAACCTACTGTAATGTACCTAATAATAATAATAATAGTAATAATAATAATAAAAACCTATCACCAATAACAAGTTACATAACTTTCAATATGATTTAAAATGTTTGGAAATTGATACTATTGTTCCTTTTGTGTGTGTGTGTGTGTGTGTGTGTGTGTGTGTGTGTGTGTGTGTGTGTGTGTGTGTGTGTGTATGTGCTGTTCCTAATTTTTAAGGTTTCTCTCAGCTCCATCTGACCTATAACATTAGTTAAATATGGCCCTTAACTAAAGCACATCAAACATAGCATACTGTATATAAAATGATGACTGAAATAAATATATATTTATTATTTAAATAAATCCTCAACAAATAATTAAAATATTAAATTTTTACAATTGGACAAGTGGCTAAAAGCAATAAATAAATCGGAAACAAATTACAATAATATTGCATTTGTTAACATTAGTTAACATACACTAATGATAAACAATACTTTTACAGCATTTAATAATCTTGGTTAATGATAATTTCATCATAGAGTTTTACTTTTAAAAATCAAATGTTGTATAATTTAACATTAGTTAATGCACTATGAACTAGTATGAACTAACCACAATTGTATTTTTATTAACTAGCATTAACAAAGCATCAAATCTGTATTAATGCATCACCCAATAATAACTCCTTTTTTGCCTTGTCTCGTTTATATATTGCTCTGATTAGTGGTTTATCACACTGTTTTGTGCTCTGGAAGCTAAGAACCAAGCCCAAAAACATGACTATTATTGTTACAATCCACGCTGTCTTTTGTTTGTGTACCTTTTATTTTTAAGTTTTTGGCACCTTTTATGTTCCATATTGTCTTTTGTTTTATGCACTCTTATTTTGAAATCACTCATGTTCCTGTTCCCCAGTCTTGTCATGTCCTGTTTTCCCTCCATGTCTATGTGTCTGATTTTAATTGTCTAATTATCTTGTTATCAGTTCTAGTTCATCATTGGTTTTAGTTTATTGTCTTGTTATCTTGTTTTGTGTTTTGGTTTTCCATTGGTCTATGTTTCCCCTTGTTTTGTATTTAAGTCCTCATGTTTACCTTGTCCCTTGTCGGTTATTGTTTGGTCAATGTTTGATGTTAGGTTAATGTTCCACGGCAACCCTGCCTTCGTCCGTGTTCCTGCCCTGTGCCCTTCTGGAATATCCCCCGTGTTTATATCTTATGTTTGTTCCTTTCTTTTCCCCTCGTGGATGTTTCATTTGTTCCTGTTTTCACCGCTTGCTTGACCCCCTTGCACCATCTAAATAAAGCTGCAACTGGATCCTCACTCCTTGTCTGCCTCCCCTTCATAACAGAATAACCGACCAACCATGGACCCAGCAGCCTTGACACCCATGCAAGCAAATCTCCGGCTTCTCAGCCTCATACAGAGGGACCGTCCAATAGAGCCCCATGTTAGTGAGTTTCTTGAGCTGGCCTATTTATCTGACTTCCCGGAATCCCTTTTGGTCGGAATTTTCAGGGGCCAATCTAAACCCCTCACTTGGGGAGCAGTTGCCACCAGCGACCCCCTGCTGGACGCTCCACGACTTTGTGGAGGAGACCCTGTGGACCTGTGGTTCGCCTTTCACTGTGGGTGTTGTGGAAGAGGGCTTTACCTTGTCTCTCACGGTGGACATCCCTCAGCCTTCCACGCCTGCCACGGCCAACGAACTGCAAGTTCCTTCCGCCCCAGAGCCAGCGACACCAGCCTCCTCTGCCCGGAGGAGAAGAGGAAACGCTTCTGCTCTCCAGTCCACGCCTGCCACGGCCAACGAGCCAACGCCCACGCCTGCCACGGCCAACGAGCCACGCCTGCCACGGCCAATGCGTTGCCAGCCTCGTCCGTCCCAGCGCCAGCGTTGCCTGCCTCGTCTGCCAGGAGGAGGAGGAGAAGAGGAAGGGCTTCCGCTCACCAGTCTCCGCCTTCCACGGCTTCGTCCTCAGAGCCTCCCAGCGCTCCGCCTCCCGAGCCTCCCAGCGCTCCGCCTCCCGAGCCTTCCACGCCTCCGTCACCTGAGCCTTCCACGCCTCCGTCACCTGAGCCTCCCAGGACTCTGCCCCAGAAATCCGCCATGGCGCCGCCTCCCATGGCTCTGCCTGCGCCTTCTCCGCCTCCAGATCCTTCCACGGCCCCGCCTCCAGAGCCCTCCAAGCCTTCAGAGCCTTCAAAGCCTCCAGAGCCTTCTATGGCTCCGCCTTACACAGCTCTGCCACCTGTACCTGCCTTGTGGCCTCCTCCCAGGCCTTCTGACCCTGTCCTGTGGCCTCCTTCCAGGCCTTCTGACCCTGTCCTGTGGCCTCCTTCCAGGCCTTCTGACCCTGTCCTGTGGCCTCCTCCCAGGCCTTCTGACCCTGTCCTGTGGCCTCCTCCCAGGCCTTCTGACTCTGTCCTGTGGCCTTCCTCTAAGCCTCCTGACCCTGTCCTAGCCCTGTGGCCATCCCCTAGACCTCCTGACCCTGTCCCAGTCCTGTGGCCTTTTCCCTGGCCTCCTGACCCGGTCCCTGCCCTATGGCCGCCTCCCTGGCCTCCTGACCCGGTCCCTGCCCTACGGCTACCAACCAGGCCCCCCGACCCAGTCCCGATCCTGCAGCTGCCCCCCGGGCCTCCTGACCCGGTCCCTAACCTGAGGCCGCCTCCCTGGCCTGCTGACCCAGTCCCTGCCCTATGGCTGCCTCCCTGGCCCCCAGACCCAGTCCTACGGACATCTATCAGGCCCCCTGACCCAGTCTCGACCCCGCAGCTGTCTCCCAGACTTCCCGACCCGGTCCCCACCTTGAAGTTGTCCCCTGGGCATCCGCCTGGCCTCCTTGGTCTCCTGGCCGCCCTCCTGTTCTGTCATGGTCTCCCTGTCCTAGTCTTGTTCCTCTATGCCCCTCGTGCCCCCTTGAACTGCCTGTTTGCCCCTGCTCTCTGTTGTCGTTTTGCCCTTCCCTTTTGTTAGGAGCGTCTGGGATCCGCTCCTTAAAGGGGGGGCTCTGTTACGATCCACGCTGTCTTTTGTTTGTGTACCTTTTATTTAAGTTTTTGGCACCTTTTATGTTCCATATTGTCTTTTGTTTTATGCACTCTTATTTTGAAATCACTCATGTTCCTGTTCCCCAGTCTTGTCATGTCCTGTTTTCCCTCCATGTCTATGTGTCTGATTTTAATTGTCTAATTATCTTGTTATCAGTACTAGTTCATCATTGGTTTTAGTTTATTGTCTTGTTATCTTGTTTTGTGTTTTGGTTTTCCATTGGTCTATGTTTCCTCTTGTTTTGTATTTAAGTCCTCATGTTTACCTTGTCGGTTATTGTTTGGTCAATGTTTGATGTTAGGTTAATGTTCCACGGCAACCCTGCCTTCGTCCGTGTTCCTGCCCTGTGCCCTTCTGGAATATCCCCCGTGATTATATCTTATGTTTGTACCTTTCTTTTCCCCTCGTGGATGTTTCATTTGTTCCTGTTTTCACAGCTTGCTTGATTCCCTTGCACCATCTAAATAAAGCTGCAACTGGATCCTCACACCTTGTCTGCCTCCCCTTCATAACAATTATCTGGAAATAAAATTTAAACTACCCATATTGCTTAGCAAATTTATTTAAAAATAAGGCAGACAATGAAACAAAATCTAATAATAAATATAGCTGCGAGCAGCAATTAACGGGGTTCAAGCTGTTTAAGGCCTTTAAGCACATGTGTAAAAAGGTATTATGTTTTATTTAGGAAGCATGTAACCAACTAGATTATAGATGGAATAGTCCATTAACAGCCAATACAGGTAATTTACTAAGGAAATTGAGTGGTAGTGGTGTAGTGGTCTAAAGCACATAACTGGTAATCAGAAAGTTGCTGGTTTGATCCCCACAGTCACCACCATTGTGTCCTTGAGCAAGACACTTAACTCCAGGTTGCTCCGGGTGGATTGTCCCTGTAAATAAGTGCACTGTAAGTCGCTTTGGATAAAAGCATCTTCCAAATACATAAATGTAAATACATGGTTTTTAAAGCTCATAGCACCACCTATGGTCCGGTCTCCATAAAAGAGTTTTTTTTTTTTAGGAATTATGGTCTTATTTGTACACATGACCATGCCCATTTTATAAATGACAGTTATAGCTACCCAAAGGGTAAAGTTCAAAAATATTTTGGGATAATTATTGACCTAGAGAGTCCAGATAATTGTACTGCATTGGTTTTATTGAGGTTGAGTGAAAAACCTAGAACTAGTTCATAAAAGTAGTTTTTTTACATAAATGTGAATATTTAATGAACAATTTGATTGACAGCAGTGGTTCTTGAGGCAAAGTTGTTCAGTAGGAGGAGATCTCAACCAGGAGATTGGTTTATGTCTCGTCACTGTCATGACTGCAATGTTGCTCGGAACTGCACACAAGACTTTCACCTACTGTTGCACTCGTGTACACAGTAGTGTGACAATAAAGTGATTTGATTTGATTTGATCTAATAAATAATATGAAGTATAGCTGCATCCCAATTCAAAGGCTACATCCTTCAAAGGTCGCATTCGAAGGCCGATTGCATCACTGCTGCGTGACAAAGGCTGTCCCAATTCGAAGGCTCCTTCAAATGCGGCCTCCAAATGCATCCTTCATTTCCTGTGAAATGAAGGATACAAAAGATGGATCCTTCGCGGCCTTGCCTACACCAGAATTCATTGCAGGCCAGTGACGACAGGAGCAATTGCCAAATTACACTTTTACACCAAAATATTGGGTTTAAACTTACTTAAATGTCTAATGGTTCAAATGTTAACTTATATCTTACTAAGTTATATAAAGATTTTTTATAGTTTATACTCTTTATTATATACATAAATTGGACCATGGTGAAAATACTTAGACAGTTTGTGAACCCTAATTTGTTTTCAGACAGTTTAATCTAAATTTCAAAAAGTTTTAAAAAGTACTAACATTACAGTCACTCAGCAGCTGTCACAGTTGTTAGGTGAGAAGAACAGTCCTCTGTAGGCTAAACTTTCCTAATTAACAATGCTCAGTCCGACCTTCACGACCTTCGAAGGCATGGCCTTTGAAGTCTGATTCCTTCGAAGGATGCAGCCTTTGAACTGGGACACAGCCATTGTGTGTATGTTTGAAACACCACATGATTACAGAGGTGTACAACTTGTTTGCGCCATCCATTTGCCGATTTCTTTCAAATTTCTCACAGACTTCTAGGGCCGGGAGTCGAACAGACCCACCAAGTTTTGTGCCGATCAGCCTCCGTTAACCTTGTCTGATACGTGCTCAAATTTCATTGGCCGATGGTGGCCATGTTTTTTGAGATATACCAATATCCTCATAAACAGTCATGGCACCATGAACAAATACACTGCATGCTGATTTTCAACTCAATCAGCTGTTTTCATGTTTTGTCATGTTATAGCGCCACCAAGTGACCAAACTTGCACATGTGTAAAGAGTTTGATGAAAATATCTCATATAGGTTTTTAACCTTATCTGAAATATTTACAGAACAGTTTGACAGACACCAATGTTTCTCGAGGTAAAGTTGTTTAGAATGAGAAGAGCTATCAGGTGACATATATTACTTGTGTTTTTTCACAACACTGCAATATATACAACCATTAACACCTACAAAAATCGTGATAGCACCACCTAGGGGCTATTTTTTATAACTATGCTCAACCCTTTCAGACCAAGAGTCAAATAGGTCCACCAAGTTACATTCCCATCAGTCATTGTTAACCTTATGTAATAGCTGATGAAATTTGATTGACTGATGGCGGCCATGTTTTCAACATACATCAATGTCCATATAGATAATGATGGCAGCTGAGACACAGACAATATAAGTCAATAGGTTTTCGGAACTATGAATACCGTTTCATAATTACAGCCAATTTCATGTTTTTTGGTATTATAGCGCCACCATGTGGCAAAACCGCACCAACTTTTCTGGGCCACCAAAGATTGACCTCTTACATAAGCATGCCAAGCATGATGAAGATATCTTTACATAAAATTGGCCACTCCTACTTCCAATGTTTTCACATACCATAGCTAGCTCTTTTCACATACCGTAGCTAACATTTTTTGATACATTTTGATATTGAGACTCAATATAATCGTTTGGCACTTGTTTGGTCTCGATTGGACGAACAACCTAGGATTAGTTCGCAAAGTAGGTTTTATGAAAAACCCAAAATGGCGGAAAATTTGTATAGGCAGAAATGAAATCAGATATATACGTTTTGTTTGGTTTGAGCCAAGGATTCCAGTGGTATAAAGCACTCGAGTCTATGAAAAAATTGTCTAGGAGTTATGAGCAGATTCACATTTTTTATCACTTTAGTGCCCCCTATTGACCGATTTGGCCAAGTCTGTGTTTCTGAGTAGCGAACAATACTACTACCAAGTCTCTAGGCCTTACAGTTTGCTCTGCCTGATCAGTTTTATGGTGGAATAATAATACAAATCTTAACCATTACAACAAGGTTTCAGCGCTAAACGCTTGAACCCCTAATAATAATGAGTCCATATAAGTCACAATGCAGGCCAGGCTCCTGGATTTCTCACAGTGCTCCTGATGGCCAATCCTGGCTTGCTCGGGGTCAGCTGGAGCGGCTGGTACCGTCTCTTCATTGAGGTTCAGAGCATTCAGATTCCAGACATGTGTTGCTGTGTGGAGCTGTGGCACTGCTGCCCCACTTTGGCCAAACGGTCAACATCCAAGAGTTCTGCTGCTCTTTCCAATCCAATACCATTAATTCAAAGCCCAGGTTATTATTATGTCTATGAGTTTGTGAAACCAACGACCTATCATTTGGCATACTGTGCAGATCAACTTTGATATACGTATGTGCTCATTGTTTAAGACATAATTATCTTTGTTAAAAAAAATTTCTCACAAGCCCACGAAATTCTCTCAAATTCTCAGTTAAATTTAACTCACAAAATTTAACAAGCCCAACTGGTAATGTTATCTGCGGTGTTATCTTTTGTCTTTTTGTTTGACTTGATCTGCTAGTGTGGTTTAAAGGAATTTTCCGGGTTAAGTCTATGTACCATAACTGTGGCATGCTTTCAATCATGAAAATAATTCTACTCATACCTTAATGTGTACAATGAACAAGAAACATATTTACAGTATATAAACATACAGAGGAAACCTGTCACAAGTGCTGGCAATTTTCCCAGCTCATTAAAACAATAAAATTATTGTTATTGTTTGAGGTAATAAAAAGTTGAATGATATTTTTGATATAATGAAAAACAACTACAAGAGAGGTTAAAGAACATTGTTATATTGCATAACACAATATAATCATTTTAATTATTGCCCCTGTTATTTCATTAACTCTGTGGTTCTACTTAAAGACTCCTTTACCGAGATCAAATGGTGAAAAAATGGTGTGTATGGCTATTTCTGCAAAGATAATCATCCCACTCATTTTACAACACAATTTTAAAGATATGTGTGTAAAAGAATCGGATTCTTGGTGTGAGAAAGGAGGAATCGGGATCGGCAAACTTCAACTCAAATGGTATTTTTATTTACTAATCAGAACAAGAACACTCTCTCACAACACTCTCATGCCACACAGGCTCAGCAGGTGTGTGGTGCTCTCTCTTCCTCTATTGGCATCTGGCTCGCTTTTAACTCCATCTCCACTTTCACTGCAATGACAAACAGCTGTAAGAGAATCATTGCCAGGTGATGATCCTTACCATTCTCATCTCCGATCTCGCTCTCCATTCACAAGATAGTGCTCAACCACACCATTACCACATACCCCCACTGCCTGACTCAGGCCAGGGAGCCATCCGGCCTGCCCACTAAAAGCCACCCATTACATGTAATAAAACAAAATAGTGTATCAAAGCATAAGTGTATTTAATTAACAAAGAAAACAGTAAACAAAAGGCAAGGAGTCAAAGACTTACAAACAAAATACCAGAAATAATTAAATACCAACAGAACAAATATCACATTAAAAATATAACATAATAATTCAAGTGTGTGTGTGTGTGTGTGTGTGTGTTGTTGAGAGAGTTAAGGCAGTAGGAGTGTTTGTGAAAGGTGCACGCTGGGTTATGGAGAGTTTGTAATGTACCTGAATGACTGTGGGCAATACTGCAGGACGCAGATTGAGAGTCCAACAAACGGGATTAAAAGGTCAGAAGAAATCAAGGTATTTCCTGGCGCTTCCTCTTTAGACCTTAAATTTTTCACCGTCACACCTTGAAAAATGGAGCTCGTCGGCGCTTGAGGATGAACTCCTGCCACTCCACTTTCACGCAAACAGTGCAATCAACGGTGACGAAAAAGACCCAAGCCTCACTTTCTGGTGATGAGCACTTGTGGAATTAGTCCCCTTGTTGGTTCCTCTCTTCTCCGATCGCATTCCTATTCCACATCGCTGTACACAAAAACAAACTTTCTTACTCCACTCACAGCTTGGCACACCAAAATTTCAGCTCACTCCAGTCTCAAATCTCTCTCCTTTTTTTGTTGTGATGTCAACCTTTTCAACAATCTTCCTGGTTACTTTTATAGCTGCCTTTATTGTTGTCACCTGGTGATCTGACAAGCAGACATTTTAGTTGGTGGTGGTGGAGGATCCTTAAAGGGGCAGTGCATAGTTCTGCTCTGCCACAACTTAAACAAAGAGCTGAAGAGCCAGATACCAACAGGTAATCCTCGCATTGGTATCCTTCATGAGATGGATACATTGGAGCAGGGAGTGGTCCGAACAGAGGGTGAAAGCCCATCCCAGGAGGTAATACCAAAGGATGAGGACTGCCCACTTGATGGCCAGACACTACTTCTCAATAGTGATGTACCTCGCCTCTCTCGCCAAGAGCTTCTGACTGATGTACAGCACCGGGCGCACCTCCACCTCGACATGCTGGGACAACACGGCTCCCAACCCCCTGTCTGACGCATCAGTCTACAACAAATAAGAGAGAGAGAAATCAGGAGCATGCAACAATGGTTCATCACAAGAGTAGCTTTCACCTGCATAAAAGCCTGTTGGCATGGCTCCATCAACTGGATGGTATGGGGCTCCCTTTCTAGTGAGATCAGTCAGTGGACTGGTGACGTCCTAATAATTAGGCACAAAACTTCTATTGTAGTAAGCCAGCCCCATGAACTGTCTTACCTAATTTTTAGTCTTGAGTCTTATCAATTTAACCATGCCTCCACCTGTCCAATTGTGCACTTCTTGGGGTTTTGCCGTGAGTCCTGTCCGCTGCACTGATACGCATCCAATTTAGACATTGCGTTGACCTTTCTATAGTGCACACAGTACCGGACTTAGCCATCGCTCTTCGGAACCAGCACCACTGGGCTAGCCCAGCCACTGTGGGATTCTTCTATTACCCTCAAATCAAGCACGGCCTTTAATTCTTCCCAAACCACCCTGTAACAAGACTCTTGACAGGGCGGGGAAAAGGAGGACACGAGGACAGGCTTCTGCACACAGGTGAGGGGTCTTTAATCGTTCAACGTAAAATGACAGGGATTCAAACATAAACTTCTGATAACAAAACTAAGGCTTTCCATAAACTCAAACTAAACTCTTGGGCTGCCAACACTGGACTGGCGTCCTGACTGGCGGTGCTGTGGCTCTTTTATGCCGCTCTCCCCGTGCTCACTGAAATTAGAGACAGGTGTTAGACATATTTTAGCTCAGGTGTAAGCGCACTTACCGCTCCCCCTCTCCGGACGGGCGCTTGACCACGCCCCCGCTGCCACATACCCCCACCGCCCGACTCAGGCCGGGGTGCCATCCGGCCTGCCTACCACTCCCCCCCATTTCTGGAAAGGAAGTCGGTGACAGCCATCTGCACCCCCGGTCTGTGGATCACCTCGAACTTAAAAGGCTGGAGAGCTAGATACCAACGGGTGATCCGGGCGTTAGTATCCTTCATGCGGTGGAGCCACTGCAGTGGGGCATGATCCGAGCAGAGGGTGAAGGCCCGCCCCAGCAGGTAGTAGCAGAGTGTGAGGACCGCCCACTTGATGGCCAGACACTCCTTCTCCACGGTGCTATACTTCGTTTCCCTCAAAGAGAGCTTCCTACTGATGTATAGCACCGGGCGCTCCTCCCCCTCCACCACCTGCGAGAGTACGGCCCCCAGCCCCCTGTCTGAAGCGTCCGTCTGTAATAAGAAAGGGAGAGAGAAGTTAGGTGAATACAAGAGCGGCCCCCCACAGACTGCAGCTTTAATTTGTGTGAACGCCTGTTGGCACTGCTCCGACCATTGGACCGGATCTGGAGCCCCCTTTTTAGTGAGGTCAGTCAGCGGGCTGATTACGTCCGAATAATTAGGTACAAACCTTCTGTAGTAGCCAGCCAGCCCCAGGAACTGCCTCACCCCCTTTTTGGTCTTGGGCCTAGGGCAAGTCGCAATCGCCGCGGTTTTATCAATTTGGGGACGCACCTGGCCATGGCCCAAGTGGAACCCCAGATACCACACCTCCACACGCCCAATCGCGCACTTCTTGGGGTTTGCAGTGAGCCCCGCCCGCCTCAGCGACTTCAGGACCGCCCTCAGATGTTGTATATGCCGCTGCCAGTCATTACTATAAATAATAATGTCGTCTATGTAGGCAGCGGCGTAAGCAGAGTGCGGCCGGAGGACACGGTCCATTAAACGCTGAACGTGGCTGGGGCCCCGAACAAACCGAATGGAAGTGTCACGAATTGGTGTAATCCGAACGGCGTGGTGAAGGCCGTTTTTTCTCGGGAGATTGGTGTCAAGGGGATCTGCCAATAACCCTTTGTTAAATCCAATGTCGAATAAAAACGAGCAGTACCTAACCGATCGAGCAGTTCATCAACGCGGGGCATTGGGTACGCGTCAAATTTAGACACCGCGTTGACCTTTCTGTAATCCACACAGAATCGCACCGACCCGTCACTCTTGGGAACAAGAACGACCGGGCTGGACCAGTCGCTGTGGGATTCTTCTATTACCCCCATATCAAGCATGGCATCCAATTCTTCCCGGACAATTTTCTTTCTATGCTCGGGGAGGCAATAAGGGCGGCAACGAACGACCGCCCCCGGCTCGGTCTCGATATGGTGCTGGATGAGGTTTGTGCGACCCGGCAGGGGAGAAAACACGTCTGCAAATTCCTTCTGCAACCTGGCAACCTCTGCTCATTGGCACGGGGAGAGGTGGTCTCCACAAATGACCGGGGCATTGAGATCTAGTTTTGGACTTACCTCCGGTCCGAGCTCCGCCCTCTCTGGGACCACCGTAGCCAACGATACAGGGACCGCCTCCCTCCATAATTTAAGGAGGTTGAGGTGGTAAATTTGACGCGCATTCCCCCATCGGTTCGCTTAACCTCATAATCGAGATCCCCCACTCGTCGTGTGACCTCGAAGGGCCCTTGCCACTTGGCGAGTAATTTGGAGCTCGATGTGGGAAGCAATACAAGAACCTTATCTCCCGGTGCAAATTCCCTCAGCTGCGTTCCCCTGTCGTACAGCCGGCATTGACGTTCTTGGGCCCGGAGCAAATTCTCCTGTGTTAGTTTTCCCAAAGTGTGGAGCTTTGCTCTGAGGTCAAGAACGTATTGAATTTCATTTTTGCTATTTGTAGGTCCTTCCTCCCAGCCTTCTCGTAAAACATCTAAGATGCTGTGCGGGCGTCGCCCATACAACAGCTCAAATGGAGAGAAGCCGGTTGAGGCTTGCGGGACCTCTCGTACTGCAAACAACAGGGGATCGAGCCATCTGTCCCAGTTTTTAGCATCCTCGTGCACGAACTTATGAATCATGTTTTTGAGGGTTTTGTTAAAACGTTCCGCTAGGCCATCTGTCTGCGGATGATACACGCTAGTGCGAATCGATTTAATGCCCAATAGATCGTAAAGTTCGCGAAGTGTGCGTGACATAAACGTTGTGCCTTGATCGGTGAGGATTTCTTTTGGAATCACCACCCAGGAGATTATTTTGAAGAGCGCCCCAGCAACACTACGTGCTGAGATGTTGCTTAGAGGCACTGCTTCCGGATATCGCGTTGCGTAATCCACTAGGACTAAAACAAAGCGATGTCCCCGTGCTGTCCGCTCTAATGGCCCGACGAGGTCCATTCCAATTCTCTCGAAGGGGACCTCGATCAACGGAAGAGGGCGCAATGGCGCTTTTGGGGTGGCCGGTGTGTTTACCAGCTGGCATTCGCGGCACGCCGCACACCACCTGCGGACGTCACCGCTAATGCCCGGCCAATAAAAACGGGCTATTAGTCGGAGAAGTGTTTTTCTTTCCCCTAGATGACCCGCCATGGGATTATAATGAGCCGCCTGGAATAACATTTCCTGGCGGCTCCGTGGAATCAAAAGCTGTGTCCTATTTTCTTTAGTTTGAGTGTCCTGCGTCACTCTATACAGTCGGTCATTTATAATTGAGAAATAGGGGTATGCGAGAGCGATGTCTGGCTGAAGGCGCTGACCATCGATCACTTTTACCTGATCGAAGGCATGCTTGAGGGTTTCGTCCCGCGACTGCTCCAAAGGGAAATCCTCGTCAGGACACCTCACCCTCACCCGTCTAGCTGTGCCCAAAGCCCCGGGTTGAACCAAGCGTTGATGGATGGTGGTTTGATTGCAACCGGTATCCAGCAATGCTTGGTGTGTACCCCCCTGGATTCTTACCGGAATCCGGTATGCTCCAGCCCGATCGGGGGCAGCATGCGGGGGATCGGAGACCCGAACCACCGTCCCCACTTCCATCATCGGACACTGATCATGGAAGTGGCCCGGGTCCCCGCACCTCCAACAGGCTGGCCCAGGCACCACACCCGTACCTGCGTCGGCGGACGCCCCCACCTGAGGGGGAGAGCGGCTGAATGTGGCGGGGGGGGGGGGTGTGCGTTGCCACCGTGGGTCTCTGCCAGGCTCCTCGCCTGCGGGGGGCAGGAACGGACCCTGGAGGGAAGACAGAGCGAGAGGGGGGAGGGGGATGGGGAAGAGTGGAAAAAAATACAGGGGAAGGGGAGGGAGAGAGAGAGAGAGAGAGAGGGCTCGTCCGCCCTTGGGATCGCCGCCATGTGGTCCTCCGCTAGCTGGATCGCCGCCTCCAGCGACGCCGGGCGGTGGCACTGGACCCACTCCGCCGTTCTCCTGGGCAATCGCTGAGTGAACTGCTCCAGCACCACCTGATCGATCAGTCCCTCGACGTCGCGGTCCCCCACTAGCAGCCACTTCCGGCAGGCATCAAGGAGCCGCTGGGCAAACGCGAACGGGCGGTCGGTTTTCTCCAACTTCATGGCCCGGAACAGCTGGCGGTTCTCTTCGGGACCCCGACCAACCCGTTGCATGATCGCTCTTCTCAGATCAGCATAGGCCAGGAGGTTCGTTGCAGGCAGTTGCTGAGCCGCGAGTTGGGCTTCCCCGGACAAAAGAGGAACAAGGCCGGCTGCCCACTGATCGCGCGGCCAGCCCCAGATTTCAGCGGTCCGCTCGAAGAGGTCTAAAAACACTTCGGGGTCGTCCGTTGCCCCCATCTTCTGTAACGTGGGCGGGGGCAACGGGGAGCGATGGTCCGGGGTCGCAGCTGAGGCGGGAGCGACCTCCTGGCTGAGCAGGCTCCGGATGGCATGCCGGTCCTCTGCTTGAGCCCGCATGATCTCAAAGAAACGCCGATCTTGGTCCTCTCGGAGCTCAAGCAGGGACTGATGGTGGCTCTGATGTAGTGCTGCGAGGGACTGGAGGACTTCAGCCAGCTGGGAGGACTCTACGGGACGACCCTCCATGTTTTAATCTCCTGGGTTTCGGCACCAGTGTAACAAGACTCTTGACAGGGCGGGGAAAAGGAGGACACGAGGACAGGCTTCTGCACACAGGTGAGGGGTCTTTAATCGTCCAACGTAAAATGACAGGGATTCAAACATAAACTTCTGATAACAAAACTAAGGCTTTCCATAAACTCAAACTAAACTCTTGGGCTGCCAACACTGGACTGGCGTCCTGACTGGCGGTGCTGTGGCTCTTTTATGCCGCTCTCCCCGTGCTCACTGAAATTAGAGACAGGTGTTAGACATATTTTAGCTCAGGTGTAAGCGCCCTTACTGCTCCCCCTCTCCGGACGGGTGCTTGACCACGCCCCCGCTGCCACACACCCTTTTTTTGTGTTCAAGCAATCGGTTGTGACAACTGCATACCAACACCCCTGGGTATGTTTTGATATGGTGTTCTATGAGGTTTGTGCGACTGGGAAGGTGCAAGAACACGTCAGAGAATTCTCTTTGCAGCCGGGCCACATCTATTACTTGCGACGGTGAGAGGTGCTCCTCGCAAGTGACGGGGGAACCTCAATTGGCTTTTACATTCACTTCCAGCCTGAGCTCCTCCTCTCTGGAACCACCATCACCAAAGACACAGGATCTGCCTCCCTCCACGTTTTTAAGTGGATGAAGTGGTAAATTTTTCATGCTCCGTCTCCTCCATTCATTTAGCCTCATAATTGATATCCCTAACTCGCCATGTGACCTCAAAGGGCCCTTGCCGCTTTACAAGTAATTTAGAGCTTGATGTGGATAGTAATACAAGGACTTTATCTCCCTGTATAGATTCCTGTAGCCAAGCTCCCCTGTTATACACATGGAACTGACGTTCTTGAGCCTTTAGAAAATTGTCCTGTGTTAATTGCCCCAGTGTGTGGAGTTTTGCTCACATGTCAGGAACCTATTAAATTAATTGTTAAGGTCCCTCCTCCCAATTTTTCCTCACACCATCTAAGACACCGCAAGACTTATGCCCATACAATAATTAAAATGTGGAGAATCCTGTGGAGGCTTGCAGGACCTCCAATTCCGGGCAATTCTGGGCATCTTCATGCACGAACTTCCGAATCATGTTTTTCAGGGTTTGATTAAACTATTCGAACAAGCTGTCATTTGTGGGTGGTAAACACTTATCCGAACTGATTTAATGAGCAATAATTCATACAGCTCGCATAGTGTACGTGACATAAAAGTACTACCCTGATCAGTAAGAATTTATTTCGGAATCCCAACTAAGGAGATAATTCTGAAGAGTGCCTCCATAACATTACGTGCTGAAATGTTGCACAATGTTACTGCTTCCAGGTATTGTATTGTGTAGTCCACCAGAACCAACACAAAGTGATGTCCACGTGCTGTCCACTCTAATGGCCCGACGAGGTCAATACCAATTCTTTCAAAGGGGAACTCGATCAAAGGGAGAGGGCACAATGGTGCTTTTGGGATGGCCGGCAGATTCACCAGTTGACATTCACAGAATGCCGCACACCACCTATGAACATCCCCGTGAGTTCAGATTATGATGAGCCATCTGGAATAACATTTCTGATGGATCTTCAGTATCAACAACTGGGTTGCATCCTCTTTTATCTGAGCATCCTGCATCACTTGATACAACCGATCATTTATAATAGAGAAATACAGATGTGAGAGTGCGATGAATGGCTGAAGACACTGACCATCAATCACTTTCACTTGCTCGAAGGCATGCCTAAGGAACTTGTCTCGTGTCTGCTCCAGAGGACAATCCCAGGTGGGAAATCCTCTAAGGGCTAGGGAAGTTGAGACTTCCCCCTCCCTTACGTCAGCCTGATACCTTACTATTTCCTCGAATTGAATCGTTATGGTCACTACCGGATAATCATAGACATCCCCATGCACATACCTTACCTTCACCTTGTGACTCGCACCCACACGCGTCTTTGTCTTGAACCAGGCATTGATGGATGAGAGAGTTTCCGCTGGAAGGTGATCAGCCATGATTAGTGACTCCCCAGAGAGCATTGGAAGCAAAAGAAGCATCCATTAAGACTTCAGCCAGCCGGAGGTGGTAACTGCTTGTTCAAATGATTATTAAAAATGCAGATGAGTCATGGACACTGCCTCCAGTTCCACGGCTGAAGATCGATCCTGGGCCACGCCCTCTGCTTGGGCCTGGAGGAGTTCCTGGAATCTCTGTTCCTTAGCCAGGAGGGATTGGTGGCGAGTTTCCTGAATCTCCACAAGGGCAGAGATGACGAAACCCTACAGGGGGACTCCAAGGCCACACTCTTCCTCCTTTTTTCCTGGGTTTTATCACCAGCGTAAAAGAATTTGGTTCTTGGGGTGAGAAAGGAGGAATCAGGAATTGTGAACACTTGGTCAAACCCATAAATGATAAATGCAACCCCTAAATAACTAAATAATTTTGACCTAGGGAGTCCTAGATGTAGTTCACAAAAGCAGGTAACATTGGATAATATACAATAATTTACAGCCATTTTGCTGAAGTATGATTGGCTGCTGGCGGCCATGTTTTTTTATTTGTCCAACTGATATTGTATGATATGTTAGCCTTTGGCCCCTACAAGATGCATACCAATTTTCAACTTCATTGATCAGACGGTTGCAGAGTTATTTTTTTTTTTGTAGCACCCCATAGGCTAAATATTTCACTACTTTGCGTGTATCCTCAGAATGTCCTGTTGTATATGTTTATCAAGTTTCATAACATTTTGCCTTTTCGTTTGGTAGATATTGTCAATATGTACAAAATGGACGATGCATGAAAATTTGTTGGCTTATATCTTCGTTATGCTTTGATGAATCAAAATTCCTTTGATAGCCTTTTTTCAGAAGGTTTCACAGTGGACACATGCCAATTTTCATGCTAATCGGACATACGCCGTAGGAGGAGTTTGAAAAAGTAGGTTTTTTGATTTGTGCAAATTAGCGTGAATATTTTAATGACGGAAATGAATCGGCAATATGCGTTTTGTTTGTCTTGAGCCAATGAATCCAATGATGTAAGACGCTTGAGTGTGCAACAAACAGTTTAGGATTTATGGGCCAAAATGTAAACACGATCACTATAGCGCCACCTTGAAGCCGATCGGGCCGTACATTTGATACGCTGTAGTGTAAAAGAATTTGGTTCTTGGGGTGAGAAAGGAGGAATCAGGAATTGTGAACTTCAACTTAAAATGGTATGTTTATTTACTAATCATAACAAAAACACTCTTGCAACACTCTAATGCCACACAGGCTCAGCAGGTGTGTGTGCGGGACTCTCGCTTCCTCTACTGGTGTCTGGCTCACTTTTAACGCTGTCTTCACTCTCACTCCAATGACAAACTGTTAGAGACAATCATTGACAGGTGATGATCCTTACTGTTCTCGTCTCCCGATCCAGCTCTCTATTCACAATCTGGTGTTCGACTACGACCCCACTAACACAAAGTGTTTTCATTGTGATAGTTTGTATGTCATAGTTTGTATGTGTGAAACACCACGTGATAACAGAGGCATAAAACTTGTTAGTGCCAGCCAGTTTGTGCCAATTGGCCTCCATTAACCTTGTCTAATAGGTGATAAAATTTTATTGGCCGATGGTGGCCATGTTTTTTGAGATATGCCAATGTCCTCATAGAGAATCATGGCACCTTGGACAAAGACACAGCATGGCAATTTTCAACTCAATCAGACTAACGGTTGTGTAGTTACATCCAATTTCATGTTTGCTTGGTATTATAGCATCATCATGCGGCAAAACCATGCCAACTTTTCTGGAAGACCAAAGATTGACCTCTTACATAAGCATGCTAAGTTTGGTGAAGATATCAAATTTCCTTCAAGAGTTATAGCCACCACTCCTACATCCGATGTTTTCGCATACCGTAGCTAGCTTGAGTCGAAAGTTCAAACTTTTTTGTTAGCTTTTGATAGTGAGACTCCATAGAATTGTTTGGCACTAGTTTGGTCCCGATCGGACAAAAAACCTAGGACTAGTTTGCAAAAGTATGTTTTATGAAAAATCCAATATGGCGGAAATGTTTTATAAATGTAAATTAAATCTGAGATTTACGTTTTGTTTGGTTTGAGCCAAAGTTGGGTTGAGCCATTCCAATGGTATATAGCACTTGAGTCTACGACAAACGGTCTAGGAGTTATGAGCAGATTTGCGGTTTTGATCGCTGTAGTGCCCCCTTTTGACTGATTTGGCCGAGTCCGTTTTTCTGAGTTGCGAGCAATACTATTAGCAACTAACGAAGTTTCAAATCTCTAGGCCTTACGGTTTGTTCTGCCCAATCATTTTAATGGCAGAATAATAAAAATAATAATTATAAATATAGCTACAAGCAGCAATTAACGGGGTTCAAGCCTTTTAAGAACTTTCAAAGTATGCAAAAAAGGAATTTATTTGTATATGTATATGTACCTTGTAAGTTGCTGAATTTGCAAACTGGTGTTAAATATGACATATGTCTTGTGTTCAATGATCCTGAAACAGGATATTTGTTATGGTGGTCATTTTTTTTGTTTTTAACTGTTATAAAGCCACAAAGCACTCAATCTCCAAAAAGGTTTGAAATATTTTAGGAATGATAGGCTTTTGGTTACACTTGGTCAAACCCACATGATAAATGCAACCCCTAAATAACTAAATAAATAATGAAAGTTCAACCTTTCTTTTATAATTTTTGACCTAGGGAGTCCTAGATGTTTGTGGCACGGTGGAGGGCGGGGCCGGGTCGTGACTCAACACGCCCGGTCCCGTATCAGTCTAATTAAACCTCCAAGAGAGTTAAAGGCCGATTGCGGACGACATGCGGGAGAGAGAGATCGTTCACGGACATGTCCGTTGTCTTATGTGTTTGTATTTTGAGTTCCTCATTAAACCTATTATTTTAAATGTCAAGCCGGTTTCTCGCCTCTTCCTTGCCCGTGAAAATGAACTGTTCCACATTGGTGCCAAAACCCGGGAAGGAAGAGGGATACGCCGTAGCGGAGTTCTCGCCACTGCCCAGCGGAGCAGCCGCGGCTGTCTGCCGGGGGACGGAGGAGCCCTGCCGCCTGGACGCGGAGGAAAGGCCGCCGACCGCGAGGGGAGGAGGGGCTCCTGGCCGCTGGAACACAGCAGGTTTGGAGACCGCCGACCGCATGCGGGGGGAGGGCTCACCGCCGACCGCCTGGAGCGGAAGAACCACTGCCGGGGGCGTTCCATCCGCCGGGGGCTGAGGACTGCATCCGATCCGCCCGGAGAGGCGCGGCTGTCGTCCTGTAGAGGGTGGAGAAGTGGCTGAGGAACGAGCTGCGGCATATCAGAGAACCGGCGAGTAAGTTATTTTAAAAATTTTTATCTCTCTCTCCTCTCTCTCTCACTGCCGCTCTGCGTTGGCCTTTTCCCTCTTTTTTAAATTATGGTGTTTGTGGGAGGGGAGGTACTGCCCAGTCCCTCGTCCAGGTTGATGGGGATGACCCGTCGGCAGACCGCGGGGGTCATGGGGATGTACCCAGGGGATGTACGTCAGGCCGGGGGTCCCCAGCCTGAAAGAACGGGGGAGGAATGTGGCACGGTGGAGGGCGGGCCCGGGTCGTGACTCAAAACGCCCGGTCCCGTATTAGGCTAATTAAGGGTTAAAGGCCAATTGTGGACGACGTGCGGGAGAGAGAGATCGTTCACGGACATGTCCGTTGTCTTATGTGTTTGTATTTTGAGTTCCTCATTAAACCTATTATTATATATGTCAAGCCGGTTTCTCGCCTCTTCCTTGCCCGTGAAAATGAACTGTTCCACAATGTTGTTCACAAAAGCAGATAACATTGGATAATATATAATCATTTACACACCATTTATACATCCATTTTGCAGAAAAATTATTGGCTGTTGGGAGCCATGTTTTTTTATTTGTCTGAGACATATTGTAGAATATGTAAGCATTTGCCCCTACAAGAAGAATGCCAATTTTCAACCTTTTTCAACATGGAGGCGTTTGTTTGTTGTAGCGCCCCCTATAAGCAAATATTTTTGTGACTTTGCATGTATCCTAAAAATGTCCTGTTGTCTATGTTAATCAAGTTTCGTAACATTTGGCCTTTTCGTTTGGTAGATATTGGTAAATATGTACAAAATGACGCCTGACAATTTGTTGCTTATATCTTTGTAACACTTTAACGAATCACGATTCCTTTGATTCATTTTTTTTTCAGAAGGTTTCATAGCAGACACACGCCAATTTTGGTGCCAATTGGACATACAGTGTAGGAGGAGTTTGAAAAAGTAGGTTTTTCAAATTGTGCAAATTAGCTTGATAAGTTTCATGACGGAAATTAAATTGGAGATATGTGTTTTGTTCAGCTTGAGCTCAATGATGTAAGACACATGAGTGTGCAACAAACGGTTTAGGATTTATGGGCCAAAATGTAAACATTATCACTATAGCACCACCTTGAGGCCGATTGGTCTGAAACGTTGATACTCTGTAGATCTCTGGGGGACTACCTTCCCTCAAAGTTTCAGCTCTCTTTGACTAATGGTTTGGTCTGCACAATCAGTTTTAGGGCATAATAATAAAAATAATAAAAATAGCTGCAAGCAGCAATTAACGGGGTTAAAGCCTTTTAAGAACTTTCAAAGTATGCAAAAAAGTATTGTATTTGTATATGTACTTTGTTAGATGCTGAATTTGCAAACTGGTGTTAAACGATACTGAAACAGGATAATTGTTATGTTGGTCATTTTTCTGAAATATGATTGTATTGATGACGTAACCACCTAGATCATAGATTTTAAAAAGATATTTACAACCAATACAGGCAATTTTGTATGAAAATATATGTTTTTAAAGCTTTTTAACAGTTATAGCACCACCTATTGTCAAATCTCCATAAAAGTTTGTAGTTTCTTTAGAATTATATGTTGTATGTGTTCACCTACTTTCATGATGTTTTGATTTTTTGTTTAGGATTTATAAGCTTTTGAGAATATTTTGCCATGCCCCTTTTATAAATGACCCTGCTATAGCTATCCAAAGGTTAAAGTTCCAATTGTTTTTGATAAATATTGACCTAGAAAGTTCAGAGAATTGTACTGCATTAGTTTTATTGTGTTTGAGCTAAAATCCTAGTACTAGTTCGCAAAAGTAGTTTTTTTTTTCATAATCGTGAATATTTAATGAACAATTTGATTGACAGCAGTTTTTCTTGAGGCAAAGTTGTTCAGAATGAGGAGATCTAACATATAATATGCATATTGTGTCTATGTGTGAAAGTCAGCGTGATTACTGAGGCGTAAAACTCATTAGCGCCACTCAATGTCTGATTTCTCTCTAGGGCCAGGAGTCAATCAAGCCCACTGAGTGTTGTGCCGATTGGCCTCTGTTAACCTTGTCTAATAGTTCATCAAATTTCATTGACTGATGGCGGCCATGTTTTTTAAGATACGCCAATATCCTCATAGACAGTCACGGCACCTTGGGCAAAGACACTGCATGCCAATTTTCAACTCAATCAGACAAACGGTTGTGTACTTACAGCCAATTTCATATTTTTTGTATTATAGTGCCACCATGTGGCAAAAGCATGCCAAATTTTCTGGACTACTGAATATTAAACTCTTATATAAGCATTCCAAGTTTGGTGAAGATATCTCATTACCTTAAAGATTTATACCCATTTACGTAAAATTGGCCACTTCTACTTCCAATGTTATCACATACCGTAGCTAGCTTTAGTCAAAAGTTCAAACTTTTTTAATAACTTTTGATATTGAGACTCCATAGAATCGTTTGGCACTGGTTTGGTCCTGATTGGATGAAAAACCTTGGACAAGTTCGCAAAAATGAAAAATCTATGAAAAATCCAAGATGGCAGAACATTTTTATAAACGAAAATTAAATCGGAGATATGCAGTTTGTATGGTTTAAGCCATGCATAATGATGCATAAAAAGATTTGTTTGAATTTAATTAGCGTTTTACCACTATGTACCACTCTCTCCAAACTGCTCAGATATCCTTAGGACATAATGTTGATGATGCATATCAATTTTCTTTTGAATTCAACATTGAATTCTAAAGAGATATATGCTCTACTCTTGGTGATTCAAATGGACCTCATACACCTCAGGATGTTTTCGAACCTTTCCATTCCATGGGTCAGTGTGCACTTTAGTGCACCACACTGGCACAGCATGAACAGTCAACAAAGGAACACACCAAGCTTAGAGGAATCACTGACAAGCACAATGACTGTTTTATGCCAAAGCAGTGCGCGAGTTGAACTGAATGCAGTCTATCTTGTTTTGCTCATTTTCCAAACCAGGCTGTGATGTTTCCTGTCAGTATGCTCTCAACGGTGCAGTTGTACAAGTTTTTTTTAGCACCATAGAGGGCAATTTAAAGTCCTTTAAGGGCCTGAGGTGGTAAAGATGCTGATGGACCTTCTTCACCATGGTGTTATTGTGGCAGGTCCATGACAGTTCGTGTGAGATGTGTATGCCAAGATAACGGAAACTGTCTACCCCCTCCACTGTTGCCCCGTTGATCATAATGGAGTGGAAAGTTTGTTGGAAAGCTGTCCACTATCAGCCGTTTTTCTGGCTGACATTCAAAGGGAGGTTGTTCTCATGGCACCAGTCCTCCAGGCTTTTGATCTCCTGCAGATAGGCCCTCTCGTCATTATCAGAGATCAGGCCCACCACAACAGAGTTGTCAACAAACTTGACAATGGTGGTGGAGTTGGAAGTGGCCACACAGTCATAAGCGTACAGTGAGTACAGCAGGGGGCTTGGAACATAATCCTAGGGGGCTCCAGTGCTAAGGGTGAGGGGGGCGGGGGGGTGAGACATGTCTGCCCACCCTAATTGCTTGTGGCCTTTCAATCAAGAAGTTGTAGATCCACTGATGCAGAGATGGGCTAAATCCTAGGTCCTCAAACTTGGTGGTGAGTTTTGAGGGAAATATAGTATTAAATGTGTGATGGTGAACGCGTTTCCAGCATTAATGCTCTGCACATACAAGCAGCCATTATCACTATTGGCGCTGTCAGCACGTTATCGCAGTAAACAAAAGTGGTCAGCTCATCCGCGAGATAAGCATCAGAGTTTGCGATTTTGGGGGATGCTCTTTTATTGTCCGTTACCGTTCTTAGTCCCTGCCACAGGCTTCTAGAGCCACCCTGTTGAAACTGTGAATTTTTCCCGTAGCACTGCTTTGCATCCATCACCACTTTTTTTAAGACATGATTTTGTAAATATCCATGTTTCCAGTGGCAAGCCCCGCTTTATAGGCAGTGGTTTGGGATGACCAAGCATTGCGGATGGATTTATCCACCCAAAGCTTCTGGTTGCGAAACAGCCTGATTGTGGTTTGGCAGACTGAATGATCTACCAGCGTCACAACAATTTTGCAGCAAACAACTGTGCTTTTCCACCAGCAGCGTTTCTGCTGCAGAAACTGCTGCACATTATACAGAAAATAAAGTTATGAAATGGCTTTCTGGAGTGAGCTATTGAAAAGTGTTACAAGCTTGATCGTAATACATTTTTATTTACATGATGCATGTGTTATCTAATGCAGTCTTGTAGAATTTTTTCATTTAGTGACAGCCTGAAAATAAGCTCTGCTAATTTTTAAACATCATTATTTAGTGGAAGGGGAGGACGATAAGCCTGAATGTTGTTTTGCACAACAGAGGTTTGTTAACTCACTTAATTATAAGCTTAATTATATAGATCGAAAAAAGTCATTATGAACAACCACTGAATAGCAATATTTTGTTTCAAACACTTGCCAAAACATTTAGTGTTGAGTACTTTCCACACAAAAAGGGGGTAACCCTCCCAATGATCGAAATAAGAAAGTACAACCCCCAATGTTTATACCATGATCAATGGAAACATGTAAATGTTTCATGGTGCAACATCTCCCCTCAGCACAAACGGAATAAAAACTCCGCCATGAACACTGCTGCCTCTCTCCCGGATGAGCTTAATACATTTTATGCTCGTTTCAAGGACAACAACACCGCCCTGCGGAGAGAACATTCGTGGCTGATACTACAGAGGTTGGTTCACTCTCCGTCTCTGTTGCGGATGTAACCCGATCCTTTCGACGGGTGAATATCCGCAAAGTCGCAGGTCCAGACGGCATTCCGGGCCGCGTCATCAGAGCGTGCGCGAACCAACTGGCTGGTGTTTTTACGGACATTTTCAACCTGTCCCTCTCCCTGTCTGTAGTCCCCACATGCTTCAAAACATCAACCATTGTGCCTGTACCGAAGCAATCAAAAATCACTTGCTTAAATGACTGGCGTCCTATTGCTCTGACCCCCATCATCAGCAAATGCTTTGAGAGGTTGATCAGAGCTTACATCTGCTCTGTTCTGCCCACCTCTTTGGACCCATTACAGTTTTTCTACCGCAACAACCGCTCCACTGAAGATGCCATTGCACCTACAATACACACTGCTCTCTCCCATCTGGAAAAAAGGAACACATATGTGAGAATGCTGTTTGTAGACTACAGCTCAGCATTTAACACTATAGTGCCCTCCAAGCTTGATGAGAAACTCCGGGCTCTGGGCTTAAACAGCTCGCTGTGCAGCTGGATCCTGGACTTCCTGTCAGGCAGATGTCAGGTGGTTAGAATGGGCAGCAACATCTCCTCATCACTGACCCTCAACACTGGAGCCCCGCAGAGCTGTGTTCTCAGCCCACTCCTGTATTCCCTGTACACACATGACTGTGTGGCGACACATAGCTCCAATGCCATCATTAAGTTTGGTGAGAATATGACGGTGGTAGGTCTGATTACTGACAATGATGAAACAGCCTACAGAGAGGAGGTGCACACTCTGACATGCTGGTGTCAGGAGCACAACCTCTCCCTCAACGTCAGTAAAACTAAGGAGCTTGTGGTGGACTTCAGGAAGTGGAGAGAGTCAGCAGCTTCAAGTTCCTCGGTGTCCACATTACTGAGGAACTCACATGGTCCATCCACACTGAGGCCGTTGTGAAGAAGGCTCACCAGCGCCACTTCTTCCTGAGATGGCTGAGGAAGTTTGGAATGAACCACCACATCCTCACACGGTTCTACATCAGCACTGTAGAGAGCATCCTGACTGGCTGCATCACCGCCTGGTACGGCAATAGCACTGCCCACAACCGCAAAGAACTGCAAAGGGTGGTGCGAACTGCCAGACACATCATTGGAGGTGAGCTTCCCTCCCTCCAGGACATATATAACAGGCGGTGTGTGAAAAAAGCTCCAGCCACCCGAGTCATGGGCTGCTCTCACTGCTGCCATCAGGCAGGGGGTATTGCAGCATCAGGACCCGTACCAGCCGACTTCATGACAGCTTCTTCCCCCAAGCAATAAGACTTTGAAAACTTGATCTCTCACGATCAACAATCAGCACTGTACTTTATTAATCTTCATCTTATTATCTCACACTGGACTGTCAATATATTCTCGCCAATTCAATTAGTGTATATATATTTTTATATACCCTATCTAGTGTATGTGGATTCTATATAGTGTGTATAGTTTACTGTACATTGTATATCAGTACAATTTTGTGTAATTATGTGTACATTTGATATGTAAATTGTTGTGTAATTATGTGTGCATTTGTTATGTAAATTGTGTTGTGTAAATATGTTGCTTATTGTAAATTGGTATATGTCTTGTCACTGTCATGACTGCAATGTTGCTCGGAACGGCACACAAGACTTTCACCTACTGTTGCACTCGTGTACACAGTAGTGTGACAATAAAGTGATTTGATTGATTTGATTTGATTTGATTGATTTGATTGATAGGGTGCAAAAATCATACTTTTTAAATCTCCCATAATACCTTACAAATAACCAAAATAACAATTTTAAACAATAATGAAAGGGTTCATTTTATTTGATTACATTTTTTTTGCATTTTAAATAGCTAATAGCTACGGCTCACGCTTTGTCTACAGATGTTGCTTTGACTGTCACATGACAAAAATGGTTAGAGGAGGAATGTGTTCGGAGAAGTAGAACAGAAAAGGAAGATGGAAAATGAAAAACAGTACATTAAAATGAAGAAAAGAAGCGCCCTTACCGCTTTCTCCCCCGGACGGGTGCTTGACCACGCCCCCGCTGCCACATACCCCCACCGCCCAACTCAGGCCGGGGCGCCATTCGGCCTGCCTACCACTCCCCCCCATTTCTAGAAAGGAAGTCAGCGATAGCCATCTGCACCCCGGGCTGTGGATCACCTTGAACTTAAAGGGCTGGAGGGCCAAATACCAACAGGTGATCCGGGCATTAGTATCCTTCATGCGGTGGAGCCATTGGAGTGGGCCGTGGTCCGAGCAGAGAGTGAAGGCCCATCCCAGCAGGTAGTATCTGAGAGTGAGGACCACCCACTTGATGGCCAGATACTCCTTCTCCATGGTGCTGTACTTAGTTTCCCTCAAGGAGAGCTTACGGCTGATGTACAGCACCTGGCGCTCCTCTCCCTCCACCACATGCGAGAGTATGGCTCCCAGCCCTCTGTCTGAAGCATCCATCTGCAATAAGAAAGGGAGAGAGAAGTCTGGTGCATGTAAACGCCGCCCCCCACAAAGTGCGGCTTTAACCTGCGTGAACGCCTGTTGGCACTGCTCTGACCACTGGACCGGGTCTGGAGCCAATTTGGGGACACACCTGGCCCTGTCCCAAGTAGAACCCCAGATACCGTACCTCCACACGCCCAATCGCGCACTTCTTGGAGTCTGCTGTGAGGCCAGGAGGTTCGTTGCTGGGATTCCCCGGACAATAGAGGAACAAGGCGAACTGCCCGTTGGTCGCACGGCCAGCCCCAAATCTCAGCGGTGCACTCGAACAGGTCCAGGAAGGCTTCTGGATCATCCACTTCCCCCATATTCTGTAACACGGGTGGGGGCAAAGAGGAGCGGGGGTCCGGGGTCGAGGCTGTGGCTGTGGCTGGAGCGGCCTCCTGGCTGAGGAGACTCCGTATTGCATGCCGGTCCTCTGCTTGAGCCTGCAGGATCTTGAATAACCGGCGAACTTGGTCCTGCCGGAGCTCAAGCATGATCTGTTGGTGGCTCTGATGCAGTGCGGCGAGGGACTGGAGGACCTCCATCAACTGGGAGGACTCAACGGTGCGACTTCCTTCCATCACGTGGGATAATTTCCCAGGTAAGGCCGCACAATAGGTTCAATTTCATTTAAATTGCCAGCGATCGCATCACTGCTGCGAGGGACCAGAGCAGCTTCGTGGACCGCCGTCGAGTCTATAAGCTCAATTGCCGAATGGACTTTTTCGTTTTGAAAGGGTCTGTATGGACAAATTTCGAAGGGGTCAGTTTACATGGAAGAACGGACACAGATAGGGGGCGACAGTACGCTGTGGTGGCCTCTCCACTCCCCTCTGAGACCCCCAGAGTCCCATGATCCCACTATCTGCCACCTATCCACCTATTCTGCACAATCACCATATTGAGAGGGTCAGGGCTGTCCACAGACAAGCTATCCTCCCCCTTCCCAATTGTTTTGACCAGGGTATACCCGCATGCCACCCTGGGGGTAGCGGGGCTGTCCACGAACCCATTATCATGCCCCTTACCACTTATTTTGCCCAAATTGACAAGGGAGACCCCCTGCCCACCCTGGGGGGGGCGGGGCTGTCTACGGACCCATTATCATCCCCTGACCCACTATTTTTCCAAAATGGCCCAATGAGACCCCATGACCGCCCTGGGAGCCGGGGCTGTCCACGGACCCATTATCATGCCCCTAACCAACTGTTTTTCCCAAATAGCATTTTCACGCTCCGGGATTTCACGGGCCGCACGTTTGGTGGCCGCGGTGCGCAGGACCTCAAAATGTGGGATTCTGGAGCCCCGGGGGCCCCCGAATCAGGCCCTAAAATTTGGAGGCTCTAGACATTGTCTGAATGCACTCTTTCAGCTCTAGACCTTATATTAACACCCAAATTACTCTGCACATGCAAGAGGCTCTCTCTGGCTTTGAGAGAAAGAGGCCTGTGAGGTTGATTCTTGCATTAAAGAAAAAAAAAATTGTTCTTTCTAGAGACTTGCGCTCTTATTATGACACAGCAGGGGCCCCGGACTACCAGCACGTGAAGTTTGGGGCCCAGAGGAGCTTTCTAGAAAAAGTCCACGTGCAATCAGTTTCATTCATTTTCACAGCGGGTCCGTGGACATGGCTCCGAAAGGTCCAAACGACTCCAATTTGAAATCTGTGGCTTCTCAGGGGCCCCCTAGTCAGTGTGCAAAGTTTCAAGTCCCAACGACTTCGTTAAGTGCTTAATTGGCTGACTAATGAGTGAAAAGTGACAGTTAATTTCCTGTAATATTTTTCTTGATTTTTTTCAAGGTACTTCCTTAACTCTGAGGGACACACCTTTTTAATATACTGTTTCTGAGGGCCCATCAATGAAGCATTCTAAGCCCCCAGGTCTCAGCACTAAATTTAACCCCGTCCACGAAACCGCTGTGGAATTGCATTGCTTTAATGGGCAAGTGGGATTTCTTGTAAAAAGGGGTCAAAAGGTCGCAGAACCTTGAAATTTGAGATATTCGATCGTCAGGGGCCCCCGAGTCAGGTCCTAGATTTTGGAGGCCCTGGGGGCTTGCTAAGTATTAAAGCCTCTGATAAATGTACTGTTGCACACAAGGCCTAAAATGAAGCCTGTCTCATTGATTCCTATGACAGGCAGTGAGATCTGTTGAAAATAATGAAAAACACTTTTTTGCACCCTAGGCCTTAGTCCTCTTAGTACGTCGATAAGGGGCCCTTGATGTGTCACCGTGTGAAATTCGGGGTCCGTCAGACCTCAGGAAGTGCAATCCCACTTTCCATTTGTACCATTCATTTTCACAGCGGGTCTGTGGACATGGCTCAGAAAGGTCCAAACGACTCAGATTTGAAATATGTGGCTTCTCAGGGGTCCCCTAGTCAGTGTGCAAAGGTTCAAGACTGAATGACTTTGTTAAGTGCTTAATTGGCTGACCTGTGAGTGTAATGTGACAATCATTTCTCAGGAATATTACAATAAAGCATGCTGTTTCCCCTCACTACAACCTCAATTGCATGTATAGACTTGTATTTGGAGCCCCACACCCCTAATCCATTTACAAGCCTATTGCAGTATTTCTCCAACTATAAGTCTATTACAATGGTGATGATTAATAATTGAGCATTGAGTCTCACACTTAAGCTAATTATGCATGTTTGTGAGTTGTTAGTTGCATACACTTGTTGTATTGTGTATTCTGAGTGCTGCCAAAGGGATTTTGTCTATCAAATTGAATGCAAATATCACTCAGAGTGTTTTCAATTGAATAGCCCACGATTCTGCTGTTGGACACTTTCATTTTTTTATGCTAATTATGCATGTTTATGAGTTGTAAGTTGCATAAACATGTTGTATTGTGTATTCTATACAGGAGAACAGGTTTCAGCTTCTTAAGTCTATCCAGAGCTGAGATCTGGGCATACCACATACAATCTGGTGATGATTTCTGGCCCATTGAATTGATTGGAAGTGGGACTACCCGCTTGCAATTTATCTGCATTGGCTGAAATCATCACTTGTTGGACTTAATTTTTATAGCTCCAGGATTACATTTATGACATATAATCACATTTAGGGGACTGTAGGACTCCCCCTGAACACAATGCACCCTTCAAAACATTAAAAATCCACTGTCCACCAAGTGATGATTTTTGGCCCACTGAATTGAATGAAAGTGGGACTTCCCGCATACCCACTTCCAATTTATTTGCACTGGCCAAAATCATCACATAATGGACTTTGTTTTATAGCTCCAGGATCAAATTTATGACATATAATCACATTTATGTGACTCAGTGAAGCCCCCTGATGATAGTGCACCCATCAAAACATACAAATTTCACTGACCACGAACCCTTCATTTTTGTGAATGAGACAAATTGAAAGTGGGATCACCAGATCTCAGCTCTGGGATGACTTAGGAAGCTAAAACATGTGTTTCTGTTCTAATATCAGCCTCCTCTTTCTAGATTGTGAATTTCAGGAAGATCTGAGGAAGTCGAAATTTTCGTGAAAAAAAAAACTCAAGCTTTTGGGTTTTTTTAGCGAAATTTTTGGACTACCTCAGATCTTCTTGAAATTCACAATCTTGAAAGAGGAGGCTGAGATTAGGAAAGAAACAGTGGTTTCAGCTTCCTAAGTCAATCCAGAGCTGAGATCTGGACATCCCACTTTCAATTTGTCCCATTCACAGAAATGAAGGGTTCGTGGACAGTGACATTTTTATGTTTTGAAGGGTGCATTGTGTTCAGGGGGCTTCACTGAGTCACATAAATGTGATTAAATGTCATAAATTTGATCCTGGAGCTATAAAAATTAAGTCCACCAAGTGATGATTTCAGCCAATGCAAATAAATTAGAAGTGGGTAGTCCCACATCCAATCAATTTAATGGGCCAAAGGACTCTCTGTCCATAAGCAAGTGATTACATAGCTCTGTGTACAGAATCACTGTCCATTAGCAAGTGATTACATAGCTCTGTGTACAGAATAACTGTCCATTAGCAATCGATTACATAGCTCTGTGTACAGATTCACTGTCCATTAGCAAGTGATTACATAGCTCTATGTACAGAATAACTGTCCATTAGCAATCGATTACATAGCTCTGTGTACAGATTCACTGTCCATTAGCAAGTGATTACATAGCTGTTTGTACATAACTTTATGTACAGAATAACTGTCCATAAGCAACTGATTACATAGCTCTGTGTACAGAATCACTGTCCATTAGCCAGTGATTGTATTGGTGTATTTCCCCTGTGTACACCAACACATGGACAGTGGGATTTTTATGTTTTAAAGAGTGCACTATGTTCAGGGGGAGTTCTATAGTCACCCAAATGTCTTTATATGTCATAAATGTTATCCTGGAGTTATAAAAATCATGTCCAACAAGTGATGATTTTTGGCCCATTAAAACGAATGGAAGTGGGAATTCCCACATACCCACATGCAATTTGTTTGCATTAGCTGAAATCATCACTTGGTGGACATAATTTTTATAACTCCAGGATCACATTTATGACATATAAGCACATTTAGGTGGCTGTAGGACTCCCCCTGATCATAGTGCACCTTTCAAAAGATAAAAATTCCACTGTCCACAAACCCTTTATTTCTATGAATGGGGACAAATTGGAAGTGGGATGTCCAGATCTCAGCTCTGGACAGACTTAGGAAGCTGAAACCTCTGTTTCTGATCTTCTCCAAGCCTCCTCTTTCTATGGTATAAATTTCAAGAAGGTCGGAGGAAGTTGAAAATTTCACGCAAAATATCTTGCGTGAAATTTCAATTTGTCCCATTCATAGAAATAAAGGGTTCGTGGACAGTGGATTTTTTATCTTTTGAAGGGTGCACTATGATCAGGGGGAGTCCTACAGTCACCTAAATGTGATTATATGTCACAAATTTGATCCTGGAGTTATAAAAATGCAGTCTACCAAGCAGGTTCAAGGTTAGTCAATTACGCACAAAAAATAGTGGCAAAACACTCTCTCAGTTTGGCTGCTAAGTCGCAAGTCACTTTCTGGCTGGCAGTCCTGTGGCCGTTTTTATGCAGCTCTCCCCATTCTCACTGAAATTAGAGACAGGTGTTAGACATAATTTAGCTCAGGTGCAAGCGCCCTTACCGCTTTCTCCTCCGGACGGGCGCTTGACCACACACCCGCTGCCACAGAATGGTTCTATGGGCTGCCAATTGGGCAGGAATAATAATACTAATGGATATAATAGGTGCCACCTTTAGTGCTTGGCGCCTAATAATAATGATATAATAATATAATACACACACACACACACACACACACACACACACACATACATATATATATATATATATACAAGGTTGTGGAATACATGTAACGGGAATATGCATTTAAGATACAAAATCTAAGTAAATGTATTCAACTACAGTTACAATTTAAATCATTGGTAATTAGAATACAGTAACATTAAAAAATTATTTTGATTACTGAAGAGATTTTTTTGTATTTTATTGTCATTTGTTTTATTTAATATTTAGTCCTTTCAGATGGAAAACATTTATACATATAAATGATGCGACCCAAAATGCATTTGAACAGCGATGAAACACTTTCTTATGATGTGTTACATTCATACGAGCAGACAAAGAAGTACGTTTGAAGTATAGAAATAAACCTTGTGTAAATTGTCAGCTTTAAGCTAAGATAAAATGCTTTTTCTAGCCATTTTACATGCACATGTTACCAGACACGATCATATTTATTGATCAAGAAAATTCACGTTGGATCATAATTTCTATTTTCTAGTAAGAACTTTGATATTAGGGCAAAATCATATTCTTGATAATAATTTTTGTATTGTTTTCATGTAAAAATATCTAAAAATCCTTAGAAACAACACTGCATAAGATATTTCAGTTATTCAGAGAATGTATTTTTAACATATGTATATTCTGACAGAGTTTTTATAGTCAAAACTTCAGTGCTGAAGAAGTAATCCAAGTATTTAGATTACATTACTGACCTTGAGTAACTGAGTAATCTAACGGAATATGTTACAAATGACATTTTACAGCATGTATCCTGTAATCTGTAGTGGAATACATTTAAAAAATAACCCTCCCAACCCTGTATACATACATGATATGATTGCATCATGTGATTTCTTCAGATTTGTCAGCTGCACATTCATGCTGTGAATCTCCCGTTCTACCACATCCCAAAGGTGTTCTGTTGGATTCGGATCCGTTGACTATGAAGGCCACTGATGAACAATGAACTTACTGTCATGTTCATGAAACCAGTTTTAGACGACCTTGGCTTTGTGACATTGTGCATTATCATGCTGGATGTAGCCATTAAAAGATGGGTAAATTGTGGCCATGGAGGGATACACATGATCAGCAACAATACTCAAATAGGCTGTGCGAAAAAACTAAACAAAGACCATCAGATTCATGTTTACTGAATGAAAGGCATAAAATGGTAATAGAAAGAATTAGATGGGTAATCAAAGTGGCTTCTTAATCTGCCTGTTTTTCCAATTGTAATACTTTCTTAAAATAAAATAAAAATATGTTTCTAACCTTTTTCTACTGGCTGTGCAATCGTTTTGATTATTCGTCTTGCTGATGTTACTGATATTAATTTGCGTGAGAATGTCTTGCTATTTTACTTTTACTTCTACAGGATTTGAAGAATGTTGCTGCACTGGTTGAAATGTTCTTTTGAGGATAAGCACGCAAAACAATTTTTTTCCATTAAAATTTTTTTTGGGGTTAAACTAACTTGTTCTAGTTCAAGTTAGTTTACTTAAAATCATTTTATCAGAACACTTAGATAACATCTAATTAATTGTCTTAAGTTGATCCAATGAAATGTATTTTATTGACCATTAGTATATGCCACGTAAGCAAGTGTAATGCCTGTGAAAAAGTTGCACTGTCAGTTTGATAACATTTGCTTATAGAGATAAAATCAAATTTCACTGAAAGTAAGAGTCCTCAACCCAAAAACAAGCACCAATCTTCACCACAAAGGTCACTTTAAAAACTTTTAAATACCAATATAACAGCATTATACATGAACAAATATCTTACTATTCTTATCTTACTCTAAAATGCATAAAATAACACTTAGTTTCAAAATGTGTCCACCCCATACAGTCTCATGCTTAGTTTCATCAATGCTACAAAAAGATTTACTGTAGTCAGAACTCAAATTGATTAAGTAAACTTCAGTTTTACAAATGTAATTGTATAGAACGTAATTAAATAAAGTTAAGACAAAATGTTCTAGAATTGTGTTGATTTATTTTAATTAAGTAAACTGGACAATCTACAAAAATCTTTTTTTTTTTAGTGTACAATCAATTCAATAAATAACAAAAACAAACCGAGATTATTGTTCACTTCAACACAGTGAAAGTATTTACTGGACTGTGATTTATATGAACAGAACAAATACAATATATCTTTTGTTTGACTCTCAGAGAAACAAACTGATATTGATTTACTTTCTCTACAGAGAAGTCTGTCTGTCTTTAGTGATGTTGTCCTAATTTTCAATGCTGTAATATTTTTCATTCTATATGACTTATTTATTGTTTTATTCGTATTAGTTTGGTTACAAATGATATTGTGCATAAAGTATAATCCAAACTTTAGTCAAGGCATCGCATTAAAGAATGTACTAACACGGTTAATGCAAGAGTTACTGTTAAAAGGAAAATATCCTTGCAAAGTCACCGTAATCTTGTTTTACCAGTTGCAATTGATGGTAAATCGCACTTTTAAAGATTGACAGCACAAATGCACTTTGCTGACTTTTTAAAAGCTGCTTTTCAGGATTTTCTCTAAAAGTTGACCTCATTGTTTCCTGAAAGAACATCTCTCTGCTCTACATACAAGGACATAAAATGCACCTATTGTTGTCGAGTCTGATGCTGAAAGAAGTTTAAATTAGATTCAATGACAACTGTCATTTGTCAATACTGCAACACCCAAGCATAACTGCGAACAATGATTGTTGGAGATTTAAACAGTTTTACTTTCTATTTCTACTTGAGACGTGTAAAGTGAAATGCTAATTTTATGCTTTTGATTAACCTGCTTCTATTTACAATATATTTGCTTTTAGTTTTATGATTAATACTCTAAATTTGATAAGTATTAGTCTTTGCATTTGAAGAGACATTACAGTCAGGACAAGGTGAAATATTGATCTTGCTCAGACACATAATCAGTGATGGTGGTAAAATCTGTCTTGTGTTGAAAACTGGGAGCAACACATTCATATGAACTGAATTGTGCCCATGTATAAAACTCCCTGTTTGTGTAAACAAATATAATGATTATTTTAATAGCAATGTAATTATTATTTATTATTGGTGTTTTTATAACTATAAGTATAAGTAGTTCTTATATTTCTTCTATAACTTCATATTAAACATAACATGTTCTCACTTTATGGATGTACCAAAATGTTGCCTGCATATCAATTTTGCTGACATTTACAGTATTCTGAAGTCTTTGTGATTCAAGTCGTTGCCTAACAACATTAATTTTATGCGTTAGTGTCTCTCTTTGTTTAGTTCCTTCATTCTCTGTACCCAAACACTGATCACCCATTAATGTGACTAATGTGAACCTGCTTATTTTAATGATATTACATTTGATTTTAGGATTAAGTTGTAAATGCAGTAAATGCAAGCGCAGTGTAGTTCTAGCGGGAAGACTTGCAGCTGTACATCATCGCACCATTAGCTGGGTAATTCCCAGCCAATCACATGTAAGCCGTTGCTTTATAAGTGTGCTCACAATCTATCATATTGCTGCAACCTCCACCACCCCACCACCACCAGTTGAGTCCCGTCCTGCAAGGGGGTAGGCTACTCGCCTCTGCCTCCTATCTCCGGCAGGATATGACGGTTCCGAGTACAACTTCTTCGGACCGCCAGACGGGGCGATGTCAAAGACAGACATTACATTTCACTTTTATATTCATCAAATAAATGTCATCTTAAATCTCAATCAAGTCTGCGAGTCTTCCTGATAGAAAATAAATATATGAAATAAATATAACAATTATAATTATGATATAATACATTTAGTTTTTATTTAAGATGTTACAAATAGAAATACATGTTTTTCATTGACTATCGTTTGCTTGCTCACATGAGGTTAAAGGCATTATTTGACTGCAACATTGAAACTATGTACAGTCGTTTGAAAAATAAAAGTGATTTGATTTGATAAGATATTTTAGGACAGTCAAAACTGAGTACGTATATTTGCAATTTGTGTTTTATGGTTTCATTACTGCAAACAAAGTTAAAATACGCTTATAGTCTGTAATAATGAATTTGTGTGTGTTTGTATGGGAACAAGTATCTTCATAAGTTGTTCAACTTGTGGTCATTCCCCCTCTGCATTCATCTATTCAAGCATAGAATAAAGAATGTCTTTCTGAGTGACAGGTGTACAAGGAAGCAAATTGTTCAAATAACCAAATTCATGTCATTAACTAAACTGGTTTAAGGTATTGTTAAGAGATTACTCACGATTGCAGTTGGAGTCCGCCCATATGTGTTAATAAAAGCATTAATAAGAGTCTGAGGATGCAGTTCAGCATCTCTGTATTCTGGTGAAACTGCTGAAGAGAGAATCTCCCTGAGTTTGCTCTGCAGCAGCATTTAATCTCAGGTAATGTCACTTACATTTATTTTATCAATCTGGGCTCTACTCATGCTTTACTTTATGGATATTAATTATTTTGTATAACAAGTTAATTATGTATAAACACATTTGAATATTTTAAAAGTTGTTTAAATACGTGTGTGTGTGTGTGTGTGTGTGTGTGTGCAGGACGTGGCGTTTGTAACAATGAGGTTTTTAATCTCACTGTGTGTGTCACTTCTGCTGATTAATGGTAAGTGTTTTGAACATCTTTAAATACACACCTGTGATCAATATCTGTCACATACATTACAATGATTCAAATAAATGATTATACTCACCCAAATATGAAATGATTATGCTTATATTCTGTTTAACAGGTGAATTGATCAATGGACAAACATCTGGTAATCATTCCTCCACTTTATATTCAATTATAATACTTTATTTCTTCACCCTTTGATTCATTTTTTTAACCAGTCCAGGGCCTCGTTTCCCAAAAGCATCATAAATGAAGTAGCAATAGATTTAATCGTACAGCAATACGAGCATTATAAGGTCATCTTCAGGACAATCGCGAAATTCACATCATACAATTTAAATATTAATAGCTACACATTAATATCAGAATATGTGCTTAATTTATTTTTATTTTAACAGATACGTCTAATAATAATAATAATAATAATAATAATAATAATAATAATAATAATAATGAAATGCGTAAAATAGATAATCTAATTGGATGAATAAATTAATTAGTAAATAAATATAGTTATTTGTGTGAACTTGTTGGACTAGTTGGGAGCGCTTGATTGATTCAGGCAACTGTATATTAGAGAGAAGAAAAAGTAATTAACTTGATTCGTGCATTTAAATCGTCTGTATGTATATATATATATGCTCATCATCCTACATTTGTACCAGATGCTTTTATCCTCGTCTTCTCTTCCTCTCTGATATTTAAAGGCTCTCTCGACCGCATTACAAGTTGTGTATCACCACACAAGCAGCATTGCTGTCACCATCATCACTTTTGGGAGTAAAGAGCAGAACTTCGTTTTATTGGTGAATGTCCCTTAAGCGCATCTTCCAAACGTCTCCTTATTTTAATAACACTAAATAATATTCAATGAATGCTTTTAATTAGCAGAATCATACACAGGGTCTCCGTCAGGCACGTGCACACATAGACATCATTTTTTTTTCTTTTTATATATAAATGAAGACATCTAAACAATAAGAAACGTTCGTAAAATTGCTCGTAGAAAACACTGTTAACCGCTCGATCATTACCGGCCCGGAACAGATTCATAATGTTATACGGACTCAAGAGTAACTGGAACACATTTTGTTCCTGTCACATGGTTACAATGTTTTAATGCTTAATGTTTTTAATGTAACATTTTCTCAATGTTGTAATTCCTAAATAGTTTACTAAATATATACTAACTATTGTTTTATCTTATAGCCTATATACATTTATTTATATTTACATTTTCTATTAGGTTTTTTTTTTTTTTTTTATCTCTGTCTTGTTGTTGTTGTATTGTTTGTGCACTGGAAGCTTCTGTCACTAAGACAAATTCCTTGCATGTGTAAGCATGGCAATAAAGCTCATTCTGATTCTGATTCTGATTCTAAACGCAGAAACAATTTCGTTCTTTTTATCACAGAGCTGCATATAAAAATATTATTTGATGAACATCCAAATAAAATATTTTGTTAAATGTATGGCATTTGTGAACTCTACGCTTTTAAAAACTCCCAAAAAAACGTTTTAGTCTTGTTGCAAGATCAGCTTTTCCCGCATATCTGTTTGTCTTCTTCCTCTTCCTCTTAAAATCCAATCCATTATTTGACCACTATCTCTCATCTTTCTCATACGTATAATTCTCAACGCAATGTGCAACACACAGACCTCCTAGCACTCTTATTATTGCCTCATAGGACGAATCGCTTCTGTTGTAAGTCAGTTGCACATGTGTACACCGCTTTGGATAAATGCGTCAATTAAATCAATAAATGCACATGTCAAATGTAAATGATCTCATCTGATTTTGGGTTTAGCATTTTAAGACAAAAATAAACTCGTTTAAAGAAATACCCCACATTGATTAGCATTAAATGTAATTAATTTGGTGTATATAAAACACATTTGGCTGCATTTACGCTGCAAAGCTAAATGAACAATTCCTATTGAATGTTTTTAATTGGCTTAAGACAACTGACTGTACTTACATTAATTACCACCAATCAAGACCAACTATGTCAGCCATTACTACGCCAGTGTTGTTTTATTAATAGCAGTGGCAGTCCTTGCGTGTTTAACATGAATGTCAACGAGCATGCCATTACATTACAAACCAATGTACTTAGAAATACCTATAGGCCTATCCTACACGTCACAAGAAAATCTAAAAATCCTAAAATTATTTCTTAAAAGTAGACTATTTACACGTAAGCAACATGCAAACATTCATTGTATAGTTGCAAATGTGTGATTGACATTCGTCGCATCAGAATAACGTTCTCATGCATAAACAAAAGTCTGTTTCAGCGGATTTTAATGTCAGAAATACAAGCACAATCGGATCAGAGAATATTTATTAGAGACGGGACACTTCTATTAACAGTCAAGAGATGTAGAAAGGAAGTTCCGCCTTCACTTAAAAGAGCCAAAAGAGCCTCATTGGGATATCGCCTGTCAATCAGCTTTACAAAGCGCATGCGCATTAGCTATACATGCCAGAATTTTTTGTTTTGTTCGTAATATGCGGTTAAAAAGCTAAATTTGGAATTTAGGGTAAAAAGCCTCAAGGGAGTTATAGTGATATTGTGTAGAATACCTATAGGGACAATACTTATAGGGTACAATTTGTCACAATTTGGCAAATATTTTTGACAATGATGATGATTGAAGATGAGTGAGTTCAGGGACTGAAATTGAATAATTAGTTGAAGATCATCTTATAATGGTGATTAGGATGTAAGGTTGGACATGGGTGTATGTGTTCTTACTAAACACGACTGCATCGGAAACACTCTTGAGCAATACTCAGCCCTAATTTTAAGATCATTTTAGACCCTGTGTATTAGATAGTTTGGGGAAGGAACAAAGGCGGTATACTAAGGAGGTTCTAATTATCCATTCACCTCCTGGCGTGTCGGTCAGAACACAGGATAAGATCCAAGCAGCCAGGTTCCATTCAAAAGGGGTTTATTTACATAGAAGCCACAATTTACAGGCACATGACAGGTTGCATATTCAGGTAGTTGATATGAGGGTATAGGAGAGTATTTTAACAGGTTACACTTGTGTGTATGTGTGTGTGTTTGTGTGGTTCTACAACAGAAACAGAAAGAAAGAAAATAGATTAACATACCATCTCTGTACTGTTATACCTCTAACAAATAACAGGAGATTATGCAATCATCAATAACAATATACATAACATAACATAGGAATATCAGCTTGTAATACAATAATGCTCACCACTACATGCTGATATGGCGTTAATATGTAAACTAATTTGGAAAATGGCAAACGAAAGTAAATCGCCGATCGGCAATGAACATAATCTAGGTGAATCACACCTCATACATATGAACATAACAAATTAATTCTAGTCATCATCAAACACAGTGACATGTATAACGACATAATCTGCAATACTATTGCATCAGGAGTCAGATATAATTGAACGTGAAACACAGCGCAGATGACACTAAAATAACGGGTAACACTAGATCCCAATACGCTCAATATCAGCGGATAAACATCACATTAACAGTCATTAAAGGATATGTAGATTAATCAGAACATATACCAGGGAAATAATTACTTACAGTCACTCATGGACGCACACTTTAGGACCCACAACAAGTTATATAGCACACATCACGGGCATGTATTTCGTCTGCCTTGCTCCGCTGTATAACGCAGTTGATTGACAGGCGCTCTAAGCTCCGCCTTTCCAACACTGTGTAAATATTTGTTAGGAAGTTTCTAAGAAATGTCTCGGGATAGACTGAACATCATGGCACTCTTCTCATTTCAGAAATGATATGGTGATTTTGCCAACAAGAAATCTCATAAATGTACACATGTATAATGTACACATGTATAACGTACACATGTATAACGTACCCATGTATAACGTACACATGTATAACGTACCCATGTATAACGTACACATGTATAACGTACACATGTATAATATACAGATGTATAATGTACACATGTATAATGTACACATGTATAATGTACACATGTATAATGTACACATGTATAATATACAGATGTATAATGTACACATGTATAATATACACATGTATAATATACACATGTATAATATACAGATGTATAATATACACATGCATAATATACACATGTATAATGTACACATGTATAATGTACACATGTATAAGTTATATTGGGATTTTTTTAAATAATGTATTGCTTGATTCAAATAATATTTGCATTTGAAAACAAATCTAAATCTATCCATCTAAATAGTTTATACTGGATATTATCCCCAACACAAACCCCAAATTAGTCAGGGGGCCAAAAATTGCTCTGTCCCCAGGGCCAAAAATGTGGTGCTACACCCCTGGTCATACTTACCCTCATAGCACCATCAGTATGAACCCCTCATCAAAAAAATAAAATAAATAGATGTGTACCAAAGGCTAAATATAATTTATATATACACTCGCACAAATCTAGAATTATCGTTGGTTTATAAATATAACTTATACAGTTTATTCATCGTCAACAACAAAAACAAAACAGGTATGTTTCAGTGGGCTGTTAAAGATGTATGTGGCAACTTATCTGGAGAAAATTTGGGATAAAATGGGTTATAAATGAAAATTTGTTTGGATGTTGAAGTTTTGCCTGTTTTAATTATTAATTTATCTGCTTAACATATTTTGGGGCATGCTAGTTCAAAGGTCACTGAAAAAACCTGAATAAAAAAATCTTGTTTTAAATATCTCAGTGCTGAAGGTTCATACAATGCAAAGTCAGCAGGGTCCAAAACTCTGAAGCTCAAAAAACACATAAAGCAGCATAAAAGTAACCCGTACGACACCAGTGGTTAAATACATGTATTCAGAATGACAGTGAGTAGATGATTTTGGGTGAATTATTCCTGAATTCAGATTTGTTTTATCAAGTGAAGAGTAGTGATTGATTTTCTCTTTTTTATATTATTGCTTAATTAATAATCAGTAATTAGCAATAATGTATATATTCACAATTCACGAATCTAAAGTCCAGTCCGGTCAGCAAACTAAAAAGAGTTCAACACCGCTGTTCTGATCAATCCAAACTCCAAAATCTCTTTTATACATTTGCTCATTTGCTACTTTAAATGTACTTTTGGTTTTGCCAGTGAATGATGTATCATATTTTATTCTTTTTTTTTATATTATTCTCACAGTGTCTACAACTTCCAGCTCTGACCCATGCAATGATTATAATATTCTTGATGACTATTGGAGAGACATACGCCAAAATTATTACCAATACTATGGATATGATGACACCCATGTTGAATGGAGTGGCTGGTATCGGCTGTATTTGAACGGAGAAAGTGCTCAAATGTCGGAGTGGTGTGTGAATACTGTGGGATGTGGTGGTTATACTGCACTGTATCTTAATGGTTCTCATCCACGACTTGAGGATGGAGTGGTGACCCGTGAAGTCGTGGGGACTAATATGTATTGGTGGTATTACTCGAACCAGTGTGGCAACTACAGATCCAACTCCATCCAAGTCAAAGCCTGTCCAGGAGATTATTATGTCTATAAACTCGTCAAGCCAGATGTGTCACTCAACATGCCTACATACTGTGCAGGTGCAGTTCAAACTCTTTATTTTTTATGACACAGTAGCATGATTTTCAAAAAGGTCAATATCAAGTGTTCATGCTCCATATATAGAAAAAATTATTTGCACAATGCAGCTAAGCATGTTATAAGCAGGTACAACAGAGTTGCTCAAAATCATGAAACTCCATTATTATGCATTTTGAATATGCCTATGATTCTCTAGAGTGTCTTGCATGTAAATAATGTGTTTTAACAGTACTTGTACCAATGACTCTCTTGTCCATGTCAGTTGCTTTCAAAAACATCAGCAATGATCCATGTTACAACTATGAGTCTCTGGACCGTCCCTGGAGAGCCAATAATGAAAGTGGATTGTACATTGGTGATGAATCTTTCTCCTGGAATGGCTGGTATCGTCTTTTCTACAATGGAATGAACATCCAGATGCCAGAGAGCTGTGTTAAATCATATTTGGGCTGTAATTCATACATGAGTCTGTGGCTCAATGGTCCTCACCCTCAGATAGAGGATGGAGTTGTGACCAGAGAGGTCTGTGGTGAATATTATTGGGATGAATGCTGTTATTACAAGTCACAACCCATCAGAGTGAAAGCCTGTCCAGACAATTACTACGTATATGAACTTGTGAAACCACAAGACTGGAATGCAGGATACTGCACAGGTACAGCGTCTTTCCTCCACTTTTTCACAAGTAAAGTTTAGCAGCTTTTTACAATATTTGAGTCACATCTGAAAAATCCCCCTTTTTTAGATATCAGCACTATATCACAGACGGTTTCCTCTACAAGTCCAGCTATGATTACTGGATCCAGCATCACCTTGGGTAGGTTAATTGCACATTTTTTTCAAAGGAATCATTTTAGTCTTACTGTACTCAATAGTCCTGCTATGAAATTGCATCTCTCATTGAAATGTAATTGTTGTTTTGATCTCATCACAGTTGACCCATGCTATAACTACAACACTCTTGATAACTACTGGAGAGACACACACAATAACGTGTATATGTATGGATATATATATGGATATGACGACACTCGTGTAGAATGGGATGGCTGGTATCGACTCTTCATTAATGGATCGAGTGCTCAGATGCCTGAGTGGTGTGTCTCTTATATGTCATGTGGAGGTTATAGTTCTCTGTGGCTTGGTGACTCTCATCCTCAGATAGAAGATGGAGTTGTTACTCGGGAAATCTACGGCTCAGTTTATGCCCAGTGTAATCAATACAGATCCAAACCCATCCAAGTCAAAGCTTGTCCTGGAAATTATTATGTCTACAAATTGACCAGACCAAAACTATCAATCCCAGTTCCTGTATATTGTGCAGGTACAGTCATTCTGTTGGATATTTGTACGTGTTTATCATGAATTTTCTTTTATATAACAACCAACTCTGCAGACCTGCTAAAGATGAATGAATTATTATCTTGTACACATTAAATCGACTATATAAATAATGTTCCTTTTTTTTCATAATAGTTTCATACACCACGCCAAGCGTTGACCCCTGCTACAACTATACCAGTCTGGATGAGTCTTGGAGAGCCACTGACAATTCTTACTATAATCAATACTACAACTACTACTACATGTGTGATTATAATGTCAACTGGAATGGCTGGTACAGGCTCTTCTACAATAGTCAGAGTATCCGGATGCCAGAGTCATGTGTTAATTACGGCATGTGTGGCACTTATTACCCGCTGTGGCTCAATGGCCCACATCCACAGCTGGAAGATGGAGTGGTCAGCCGCCATGTCTGTGGTTCCGATGGGAATAACTGCTGTGGTTACAGATCTCATCCCATACAAGTCAAAGCCTGTCCAGGAGATTATTATGTTTATGAGTTTGTCCGGCCGATGTACTGCTCAGCTTACTGTGCAGGTAGAGCATTTACTTATATGCACTTTATTCATAAAGCTCGTTAGGTTTCAATTGAAAATAACTGATATTAATATACAAATATTCCTGATACAGATGTTTCAAGTCTCGACAGCTCATCATATTCTACAACAACAGAAACAATCCTTCCAGTAGGATCCACTCCTGTGCCCATCACAACCACTGGTAAAGTATCGTATTACTTCATTTATAAGTGACACGTGCATTTTTAAAACATATTTTCATTAGACATGAAGTCTTTATAAGCACACAAAGAAAACATTATTTTGTGTGTCCTTGTAAAACAGGACACATTTCTTTTATACGCATAGAAAATGTGGTTCAGGATATAGATGTATGCTCCATTAAATTATACAGAATAAAGTATAATTAATCATTTTAATCTACTGACACACAAATCATGGCTCGTATTAACAGAGCTTGTATCAGAACACATTTCACTTCTGTTGGTCGACTTTGATTTTGAAAAATTGTAATCATTTACACACAATTTAAACAAAACATATTTCTAAATTCAAATGATACTTCAAACGAAAAATAACAAAGTGCTTAAAAAATCATACCAAATTGAAACATTTTACTCTCTCTTTCTTCCACTGGCCCCATTTGCAGTGACTTAAACATAATAATAATAATATTAATAATAATAATAACAATAATAATAATAATAACTTTCATAATGAAACTTTAATTTTAATATCTACAAATAAAATGCATGCTAATGTCTTTTCTTCAGTGATGTTGCTGATTGTAACATCATAATCATGTCACAGATGATTGAGTCGTGAGTGTCCCAATGGTTAGTGAATCAATACCCTTGCCAGTGCCTGAATTCGTGTTAACAATATACAGATTCAATTTCCCCTTTTAATACGCTGTCAAGATACTCGCTGTCAAATCTTTCAAATCGGTTCTCTTGCAAACCCAACTCCCAAAATCAGTTATTGTGAATAAGAGACAAAGTGTGTGTTGAAAATATTCTTATTAAAGTCAAATGCAAAAGAAAATCACATTTTTATCTTCTGTAAATGAAAGAGATACTCAGACTCACAGAATGTCTTAAACTTTCAATAACTTGAAACACAAGAGTAACAGGAAGCTTAAGTAAAGAGGTCGGAAATAACCACTTCATAGAAATTAATAATAATACAAAAAATGAATGTAATGATAAGAAAAATGTATTAATACATTTGTCTATTTTTTCCTAACAGAGACGATCCCTGTTGACCCCTGCTCCACTTACACTGTGCTGGATGATCCTTGGAGATCCACCAACAATCAATATAATCAATATTCCTCTCAGATTATGTGTGACACATGGGTCAGCTGGAGCGGCTGGTATCGTCTCTTCATTGAGGGTCAGAGCGTTCAGATGCCAGACACATGTGTTGGTCAGTATAGCTGTGGCACTGCTGCCCCACTGTGGATAAACGGTCAACACCCAAGAGTTGAGGATGGAGAGGTCACCCGGTCTGTGTGCGGTCACTGGAACAATGACTGCTGCCAATTCCAATCCAATCCCATTAAAGTCAAAGCCTGCCTGGGAAATTATTATGTCTATGAGTTTGTGGCACCAACTGGCTGTAGTTTGGCATACTGTGCAGGTATATACATTTCTATATGCTCTTTGTACGTATATGAAAGTGATAATTGCAGATTTGGGGATTAATTTTCATATTTTTTTTTCTTTCAGATGCTAGCAACATTACCCAGACTACTGTGAGACCAGAGACGACCACAACCCCAGAAACTACAACCATGGAGATCATGACTGGTAATGTAATGTGCTGTGTACTCAATTGTGTTACAGTCTGGAGGAGTATTGTTTAGCATGTGCAGATCAGATATTTGTTGTGTTTGTAACTGTATGTAAAAATCAAAACTGTGTGTGAAATGTGCAGTTTCAGAACTATGTCTAACCGCATGTGATTCAGATCATAAATAAACAACTTTGCGTTCATTCATCAGGATAACTGAACTTATTGTAAAAACTACACTATGGATGATCTCTCGTTTAATTTTCTGTTAGAACAAAAAAGACCATTATTGATCCAGTACATAAAAATTTGAGTAAAAAAACAAACATATTTTTGCCATACTCCCAATCACAACTGTTGAGACTACATGTGTTACAACACTCACTGGATTCCTCTTTAAACAGTGAACTATGATGGCAGGAGAATTCTCTCATATTAACTGATGTTACCACACATAACCTCATCGACATTTGACAACATTATTAATGTTAAGATAAAATAATATCAAATACTTTTTATATTAAAAAATAATTTAAAGCTAATATGGGTAGTCTCGTCTCTTTTGACTTCTCATTACACATCTGTGATAATTCTCTTGTAATAATGATTTTGATTTAGAAACAATTGTAAGAAATTGGTCGAGTATCAAAGTTTTCATTTTCTTTTGAATATGTTGTGCAGTAAATAAAAGTCAACAGAAACATTTATAATCTTTTAATGTAGAAATACTCCAAAAATCATATTTCAACTTTGTTACCTTTGCTCATGTGTAATGCAGAATAAATCTTATTTACGTTTCAGTTTGTAAATTGGTTTAAAGGGTGTGTGCTATGAATACTGAGGTAGAGATTTTACAGTTAGTTTTACTCTTAAATAAAGAATAAATGCTATTGAAGGTTTAAAATAGAAAAACATTTGGTAAAATATAGTATACAGTGTTTTCAATAGATACACTCGTTTAGAGGCATAGTCAGCCAATCTAATCAATTAATCCAAATATATCAAATCTTTCATACATTTGTTAGTTGAATGCTTGTATTGTGATTTTGGTTTTGTCAAAGAATAAGACAGTGAATGATTATTTATCATCTATTGTCGTTTTTTTTATTTTTATTATTCTCGCAGTGTCTACAACTTCCAGTTCTGACCCATGCAATGATTATAATATTCTTGATGACTATTGGAGAGACATACGCCAAAATTATTACCAATACTATGGATATGATGACACCCATGTTGAATGGAGTGGCTGGTATCGGCTGTATTTGAACGGAGAAAGTGCTCAAATGTCGGAGTGGTGTGTGAATACTGTGGGATGTGGTGGTTATACTGCACTGTATCTTAATGGTTCTCATCCACGACTTGAGGATGGAGTGGTGACACGTGAAGTCGTGGGGACTAATAATTATTGGTGGTATTACTCGAACCAATGTGGCAGCTACAGCTCCAACTCCATCCAAGTCAAAGCCTGTCCAGGAGATTATTATGTCTATAAACTCGTCAAGCCAGATGTGTCACTCTACATGCCTACATACTGTGCAGGTGCAGTTCAAACTCTTCTGCTCTTTTATTACTCTGAGATTGTTTTGTGATGACAACATGATTTAAAAAAAAGGCCAATATCACAAGTAAATGCTCCATTTAAAGATAATGCTCTTTTTTATTTATTTTGTTTGACACAATGATTTGCATAATGTATCTAAGCAATTGTTGAGCAATTACAATAGAATTGTTACAAATCATGAAACTCCATTATTATGCATTTTGAATATGCCTATGATTCTCTAGATTGCCTTGCATGTAAATAATGTGTTTTAACAGTACTTGTACCAATGACTCTCTTGTCCATGACAGTTGCTTTCAAAAACATCAGCAATGATCCATGTTACAACTATGAGTCTCTGGACCGTCCCTGGAGAGCCAATAATGAAAGTGGATTGTGGATTGGTGATGAATCTTTCTCCTGGAATGGCTGGTATCGTCTTTTCTACAATGGAATGAACATCCAGATGCCAGAGAGCTGTGTTAAATCATATTTGGGCTGTAATTCATACATGAGTCTGTGGCTCAATGGTCCTCACCCTCAGATAGAGGATGGAGTTGTGACCAGAGAGGTCTGTGGTGAATATTATTGGGATGAATGCTGTTATTACAAGTCACAACCCATCAGAGTGAAAGCCTGTCCAGACAATTACTACGTATATGAACTTGTGAAACCACAAAACTGGAATGCAGGATACTGCACAGGTACAGCGTCTTTCCTCCACTTTTTCACAAGTAAAGTTTAGCAGCTTTTTACAATATTTGAGTCACATCTGAAAAATCCCCCTTTTTTAGATATCAGCACTATATCACAGATGGTTTCCTCTACAAGTCCAGCTATGATTACTGGATCCAGCATCACCTTGGGTAGGTTAATTGCACATTCTTTTCAAAGGAATCATTTTAGTCTTACTGTACTCAATAGTCCTGCTATGAAATTGCATCTCTCATTGAAATGTAATTGTTGTTTTGGTCTCATCACAGTTGACCCATGCTATAACTACAACACTCTTGATAACTACTGGAGAGACACACACAATTACTGGTATATGTATGGATATATATATGGATATGACGACACTCGTGTAGAATGGGATGGCTGGTATCGACTCTTCATTAATGGATCGAGTGCTCAGATGCCTGAGTGGTGTGTCTCTTATATGTCATGTGGAGGTTATAGTGCTCTGTGGCTTGGTGACTCTCATCCTCAGATAGAAGATGGAGTTGTTACTCGGGAAATCTACGGCTCAGTTTATGCCCAGTGTAATCAATACAGATCCAAACCCATCCAAGTCAAAGCTTGTCCTGGAAATTATTATGTCTACAAATTGACCAGACCAAAACTATCAATCCCAGCTCCTGTATATTGTGCAGGTACAGTCATTCTGTTGGATATTTGTACGTGTTTATCATGAATTTTCTTTTATATAACAACCAACTTTGCAGACCTGCTAAAGATGTATGAATTATTATCTTGTACACAATTAATATGCAATATATACTATGCACTGTTCCTATAGTTTCATACACCACGCCAAGCATTGACCCCTGCTACAACTATACCAGTCTGGATGAGTCTTGGAGAGCCACTGACAATCCTTACTATAATAACTACTACAACTACTACTACACCATGTGTGATTATAATGTCAACTGGAATGGCTGGTACAGGCTCTTCTACAATAGTCAGAGTATCCGGATGCCAGAGTCATGTGTTAATTTCGGCATGTGTGGCACTTATTACCCGCTGTGGCTCAATGGCTCACATCCACAGCTGGAAGATGGAGTGGTCCGCCGCCAAGTCTGTGGTTCCGATGGGAATAACTGCTGTGCTTACAAATCTCATCCCATACAAGTCAAAGCCTGTCCAGGAGATTATTATGTTTATGAGTTTGTCCGGCCGATGTTCTGCTCAGCTTACTGTGCAGGTAGAGCATTTACTTATATGCACTTTATTCATAAAGCTCGTTAGGTTTCAATTGAAAATAATTGACATTAATATACAAATATTTCTGATACAGATGTTTCAAGTCTCGACAGCTCATCATATTCTACAACAACAGAAACAATCCTTCCAGTAGGATCCACTCCTGTGCCCATCACAACCACTGGTAAAGTATCGTATTACTTCATTTATGAGTGACACGTGCATTTTTAAAACATATTTTCATTAGACATGAAGTCTTTATAAGCACACAAAGAAAACGTTATTTTGTGTGTCCTTGTTAAACAGGACACGTTTCTTTTATACGCATAGAAAATGTGGTTCAGGATATAGATGTATGCTCCATTAAATTATACAGAATAAAGTATAATTAATCATTTTAATCTACTGACACACAAATCATGGCTCGTATTAACAGAGCTTGTATCAGAACACATTTCACTTCTGTCGGTCAACTTTGATTTTGAAAAATTGTAATCATTTATTGATACACGAACAATTTAAAGAAAACTAATTTCTAAATTCAAATGATACTTCAAACGAAACAAAAATATAATCAAAATAACAAAGTGCTTAAAAAAAACATACCAAATTTAAACATTTTACTCTCTCTTTCTTCCACTGGCCCCTTTTGCAAAGACTTAAACATAACAATAATAATAATAATAATAATAACAACAACAATAACAATAATAATAATAATAACTTTCATAATGAAAGTTTTATTTTAATATCTACAAATAAAATGGATGCTAATGTCTTTTCTTTAGTGATGTTGCTGATTGCAACCTCATAATCGTGTCACAGATGATTGAGTCGTGAGTGTCCCAATGGTTAGTGAATCAATACCCTTGCCAGTGCCCGAATTCGTGTTAATAATATACTGATTCAATTACCCCTTTTAATACGCTGTCAAGTGTAACGACACCGGAAGAGATGGATTCAAATGCAGAAATGGTTTAATGACAAAGTTCCAAAACACAGAGGGCAAATCCAGAGAAGTGTTGATAAACAGAATATAGGTCAAAGCCAGGAGATCAGATAAATAATTTAACGAAACTAACAAACACGAGAGAAAGGAACCGAGAAACTACCAGAGTTTTACGGGAGTTAGCAAAGCAAGATTTGTTTCAAGCAATAACCAACAAAAACCAAGGAACAGGCAGGGTATAAATAGAGAACGAAACAGTGCAGGTGAAACTAATATTCGGGTGATTGGGAACGAGTGTGGGAACTGGAAGCAGCGGGATGGATTATGGAACTGGAGTCCATGACAGTACTCCCCCCTCTTCTGAGGACGGCTCCTGACGACCGCGCTTGGTGACGAGGAGTGCGTCCCCTAGGAAGTGGTGCAGGTCGAGCGGGATGCTGGAGATGGAAGTCTTCCTTTATTGTCTGGTCCAGGATATCCCTTGACGGCACCCAAGACTGCTCCTCTGGTCCATAGCCCTCCCAGTCTACCAAGTACTGTAACTGCCCACCGCGACGTCTGGAGTCTAACAAAGCCCGGACAACATAGGCCGGTTGGCCCCCAATATCAAGTGGAGGAGGGGGAGTCTGAGAAGCCGCTGGCAGAAATATCGGGCTGTAGAACACTGGCTTGAGTAGGGAGACATGAAAAACAGGACAGATTTTGTAGCGAGGTGGCAGTAACAGTTTATAGCTAACAGGATTAATTCTTTTTAGGATCTTAAATGGACCGATATACCTGGGACTTAGTTTCTTGGAAGGGAGACGTAGACGGATGTCCCGGGTGGATAACCATACCCGCTGGCCTGGATGGAAGATGGGTGTAGGTCTGCGTTGCCGGTCCGCTTTAGATTTCTGAGCTTGAGTGGCGTTCTGCAGATGATTATAGGTAGTCCTCCAGACTTGCGTACACTGTTGGGCCCAAGAATCAACAGTTGGGACATCACAAGATTCAGTTTCCCATGGGAACAGAGGTGGCTGATAGCCCAGGACACATTGAAACGGGGTGAGCCGGGTTGATGAATTGACGAGAGAATTTTGGGCATACTCGGCCCAGGGGAGGTACGTTTCCCAGTTAGTTTGGTTTTGTGAACAATAGGCTCTGAGATATTTACCAACTTCCTGATTCAGACGTTCAGTTTGCCTGTTTGTTTGTGGGTGATATTCGGAGGAGAACTTAAGTTGAATTCCCAGACGTTCACAAAAGGCTCGCCAAAATCTGGAAGTGAACTGGGTTCCCCTATCGGATGTAATCTCCTCAGGGATGCCATAATTTCGGAATATGTTATTGATTATAACGTCGGCAAGTAGGGTGGCATTGGGAAGTCAAGACAACAGAACCAAACGGCACATCTTAGAAAATCTGTCGATGATTACTAGGATGGTTGTACAATTGTCAGATGATGGTAAATCAGTAATAAAATCCATGGAGATATGAGACCACGGGCCATTAGGGATGGGTAATGGTTGAAAGAGTCCAGCTGGTAGGCTGCGAGGAGTTTTGGATTGGGCACAGACAGGACAGGACAGGATATAATCACGGATATCAAGGAGGCTAAGGAGGGCCACCAAAACTTTCTAGAAATTAATTCAATGGAACGAGTTATGCCCGGATGGCCAGAACAAAGGGATGTGTGTACCCACTGCATCAACTGGGGGCACATCACTGCTGGTACGTAAATCTTATCTGGGGGAGTTTGTTGGGGTGCTGGTTCATTCCTTAGAGCCTGTTGTATGGCATCCAAGAGTTCCCATTTCACTGGGGCAACTAGGCATGAAGCAGGAAGGATAGTATCTGGTTCTGTGAATTTGGATTCATTGTTGAAAAGTCTGGACAGGGCGTCGGCCTTTGTGTTCTTTGACCCTGGACGATAGGTTACCAAAAAGTTAAAACGAGCGAAGAACATTGCCCATCTGGCCTGTTTGGGGTTTAATCGTTTGGCTGAGTGAATGTATTCCAGGTTCTTATGGTCTGTCAGAACAACGAAAGGGTACCTAGAACCCTCCAAATAGTGACGCCATTCTTCTAAGGCCAATTTTATAGCCAGCAACTCTCTGTTTCCGACATCATAATTTTGCTCAGGAGGGGACAACTTATGGGAAAAGTATGCACAGGGATAAAGTTTTGATGGAGCTCCGTGCCTCTGTGAGAGTACTGCTCCTACACCCATCTCAGAGGCGTCGACTTCTACAACAAAGGGAAGTGTAGGATCAGGTTGTTTCAAAACTGGGGAACGGGTAAAGGAGTCCTTTAGGGCCTGGAAAGCCTGCTGAGCAGAGGGGGTCCAAGTCAAGGCTTTGGGTTTGCCTTGTGTCAGAGGTGCAGCTATCTTCCCAAAATCTTGAATGAAACGACTATAATAATTAGCAAAGCCCAGAAAACGCTGTAATTCCTTCAGGAAACCAACCGACACTTTGTTGGTTTCCATCTTCATCGTACCGGCAGACAAGACATAACCCAAAAAGGAAACAGAAGAACGATGAATTTCACATTTCTCAGCTTTAACAAAAAGGTTGTGTTCTCTGAGCCGTTGCAACACCCTAGAAACATGGCCCGTATATGTTCAGACTGGCTTGACGAGTATATTAACAGGTCATCTATGTAGATAATTAGGAACCGATCAATCATGTCCCGGAAAATCTCATTCATGAAGGACTGGAATACAGAAGGGGCATTAGCGAGGCCATATGGCATAACCAGGTATTCGTAGTGCCCCCTAGTTGTGACGAAAGCAGTCTTCCATTCGTCTCCTTCCCTGATGCGAATGAGATTGTAAGCACTCCTGAGGTCAAGTTTGGTAAAAATTTGTGCCTTACTGACTTGTTCTAGGGTTGGTTGAATTAGAGGTAGGGGATATGTGAATTTCACTGTTACATTATTCAAGGCACGGTAATCGATACAGGGGCGGAGTCCGCCATCTTTTTTTTCCACAAAGAAAAACCCAGACGCAACAGGAGAATTGGATGGACGAATTATGCCAAGGTTTAGGGCCTCATCAATATAATCCTCCATAGCTTTAGATTCTGGGATTGTCAACGGATACACTCTGCTTTTAGGGAGAGGAGAACCAGGTAAAAGATCTATGGCGCAGTCCCAGTTACGATGTGGAGGAAGGGCGGTCTGAATTTTTTCGAAAACATCAGCATATACAAAATACTCAGAGGGAATAGAAACAGGGGATTTAATTTCAGGACTTTCCACAGAGGTTGAAAAAACAGGTAAACTAAGGCAATGTGATTAGCAGTGGGTATTCCAGCTCAATAGCTCCCCTGTGCGCCAGGAAATTCGGGGGTCATGGAGACAGAGCCAAGGATGGCCTAAAACTGCTGAATCTCTGGGTGAATGAAGAACAAAAAATTGAATTACTTCTTTATGGAACAGGCCCACCTGAAGTAACAATGAGATGGTTCTGTGGGTAATATATCCTGATCCAAGTGGTGCTCCATCCAAAGAATTGACTTTGAGGGGTGGTTCAACCGGACTGAGGGGAATACCCAGGCTCTGGACCAGATTAACGTCAATGAAATTCCCTGCAGCTCCGGAATCGACTAAGGCTGGAGTGGAAAAGCGAATATCATTAATAGATATAATGACGGGAAGGGTATCTTGTTTTTGGGTTATGTCAAATATGACAGAAGTTCTAACCTGGCTTATGGAGGATGAAGATTGAGGACGAACAGGACATGAAACTATGCGATGACCGGGTTTACCACAGTACAAGCACAGGCGCTGCGCTAAACGTCTTGCTTGCTCAGCAGTGGTTAATGGAGCGCGACCGAGCTGCATGGGTTCAGGTTGAGCAGGAACCTCCCGAGGTGGGGCTTGAAATGAGTCGGAGTCTACAGTTCGTTCTAGGCACGAACGTCTGAATGTGCGATCTCGCAACAGGTTATCTACCGAGATGGAGAGCTGGATATAATCCTCCAAACCCAATGATTCTCCTCGGCAGGCTAGCTCCATTTGCAAGCGAGGACTTAAACCACGGCGATACATGGTTAACAGAGCTGGTTCGCTCCATCCGCTTCCCGCGGCAAGGGTTCGGAAATCAAGCGCATAGTCGGCTGCGGTACGCGACCCCTGAGTAATGTCCACAAGGAGGCTGCCTATATCTCTCCCCGCTGCTGGATGATCAAAAATGGTAGAAATTTGGTTGCAGAATTGATCATATGAGGAAAGAATAGGGCTTTTAGCTGTCCACAGTGCAGTGGCCCATTGTCTTGCTCTGCCGGTAAGCAGGGAGATCATAAAATGAACCCTCTCACTGTCAGATCGTAAATGGGGGTGATGATTTATATAAAGACTGCATTGCATAAGAAAGCCCCGGCAGTTATCTGGAGACCCATCAAACCTCTCGGGAGCTACAAAACTAGCTGTGCTCTGCAGCGTGTCGGGAGTCACATCAGGTTCAGAGACAGGTACAGGTTGGATCAAAGCCGAAGGTGGGACTGAATTTAATTGATCAGACAAAGCACGTACCGTTTGCAAAATTTCTTGAATCTGTTGTCCCTGAGTGGTCAACGCCTGTTCATGCCTTCCAACAGTGGATCCCTGGGCTGCTATCGCCGCATACATCCGTTCTAAAGAGCCTTGGAGGTTTTCCGCTGAATCCATAATGTATGGTTGGTTATTCTGTAACGACACCGGACGAGATGGATTCAAATGCAGAAATGGTTTAATGACAAAGTTCCAAAACACAGAGGGCAAATCCAGAGAAGTGTTGATAAACAGAATATAGGTCAAAGCCAGGAGATCAGATAAATAATTTAACGAAAATGGAAGCTTTAGCATAAGTTCTGCCAGGAAGACTCAATTGTTACGTCACTCATTACCTTCTCATCTATCCAATCGCGTTCTAACACTTGCAGTATAAAAGATGGGTACTTACACATGTCTGAGTTCACAGATGCTGACGCTTTCGTTCTCCTCCACCCTCCCCACCACCAAGATGATCCCTTCCTTCCTACACACCACCACCAGGATGGTCCCTTCTCATACCTGACTGGGGGTCGGCTGCGCCCCTGCCTTCATCACCAGGCAGGAAATGCAGAGTCCGGATCCCCGGATTGCGAGCTACGGATGGGGCCTACGCCAAAGAACTTTTATCTTTATATTGTTTGCCGAGCTGTAAATAAATGGTTAATTGTTCAGTATTATTCTCCCGAGTCTTTCTGGTAGAACTAACAAACACGAGAGAAAGGAACCGAGAAACTACCAGAGTTTTACGGGAGTTAGCAAAGCAAGATTTGTTTCAAGCAATAACCAACAAAAACCAAGGGAACAGGCAGGGTATAAATAGAGAACGAAACAGTGCAGGTGAAACTAATATTCGGGTGATTGGGAATGAGTGTGGGAACTGGAAGCAGCAGGATGGATTATGGAACTGGAGTCCATGACATCAAGATACTCGCTGTCAAATCTTTCAAATCGGTTCTCTTGCAAACCCAACTCCCAAAATCAGTTATTGTGAATAAGAGACAAAGTGTGTGTTGAAAATATTCGTATTAAAGTCAAATGCAAAAGAAGACTCAATATTGGCTGTTTAAATCACATTTTTATCTTCTGTAAATGAAAGAGATTCTCAGACTCACAGAATGTCTTAAACTTTCAATAACTTGAAACACAAGAGTAACAGAGTTCGGAAATAACCACTTCATAGAAATTAATAAAATAAAAGAATATAATGATAATAAAACTTTAGATTTTTAGTACTATTGATACATTTGTCTATTTTTTTCCTAACAGAGACGATCCCTGTTGACCCCTGCTCCACCTACACTGTGCTGGATGATCCTTGGAGATCCACCAACAATCAATATTCCTCTCAGATAATGTGTGACACATGGGTCAGCTGGAGCGGCTGGCATCGTCTCTTCATTGAGGGTCAGAGCGTTCAGATGCCAGACACATGTGTTGGTCAGTATAGCTGTGGCACTCATGCCCCACTGTGGCTAAACGGTCAACACCCAAGAGTTGAGGATGGAGAGGTCACCCGGTCTGTGTGCGGTCACTGGAACAATGACTGCTGCTTTTTCCAATCCAATCCCATTAAAGTCAAAGCCTGCCCGGGAAATTATTATGTCTATGAGTTTGTGGCACCAACGACCTGTCATTTGGCATACTGTGCAGGTATATACATTTCTATATGCTCTTTGTACGTATACGTAAGTGATAATTGCATATTTGGTGATTCATTTTCATACTTTTTTTTTCTTTCAGATGCTAGCAACATTACCCAGACTACTGTGAGACCAGAGACAACCACAACCCCAGAAACTACAACCATGGAGATCATGACTGGTAATGTAATGTGCCGTGTACTCAATTGTGTTACAGTCTGGAGGAGTATTGTTTAGCATGTGCAGATCAGATATTTGTTGTGTTTGTAACTGTATGTAAAGATCAAATATGTATGTGAAATGTGCAGTTGTGAATCAGTTGTAGAAGTTTTTATGTGATTAAGATCAAACGTAGCATACACATCTTATTTATTAATTTATCTCAGTAACTATATAAGTAAAATATTTTTGTTAAATGCCAAATTTAATATGAGTGGAAATGATGGTTTGTATATAATTTTGTTTAGTTTAGTGACAGTTCAATTTACAATTTTTATAGCACAATTTTCTTGACTTAATTATTAGAGGATATACATGAAAGCATTATTATTATTATTATTATTATTATTATTATTATTATTACAACTCATATATATATATATATACTCAAATCATATATAAAGTAAACGTTTATTACTCTTCAATACTATGTATTAATTATTTCAGGCAATATCCCAGGCACATTTTATCCATTTGGAACCGGAGACACAGTGAATGCACGCAGTGATGATGGAAGTTCATCAGTGATTTACCTCCTACAACCGTTTATATATTTTGGACAGACATACAACCAAATTTATGTAAGTCAATCTAGTATGAGAAATATCTATTTAAATTTTTTATTAAAATTCATTTTTGAATATATTTTGAGTGTCAATCACTCAACCTTCAAAATTACCATTCAAAACTATCATTATTCTCATAATTAAACAATAGTATTTATAGCAAGCTGTAAAGTTGGCAAACATTTGAAAATGGGTCTGGTGAAATGGATGATTCTTTTATCACATCGCTGCATTTGTCATGTTTTTGTAAAGAATTCTGCGCATGATAATAAATCCACATTTATTTCAGGTCAACAACAATGGGCACTTGACTTTTGATTATGCATGGTACAGCTACACTCCGTACCAGATCCCAGCTTATGGTGGGAGAGACCTCATTGCTCCATTCTGGACAGATCTTGACAACGGTGTGAATGGGTTTGTCTCATATAATCAGTACACCTCTGACAGTGTCCTTACACGGGCCACACAAGATATAAACCAATACTTCCCTCACCTGAGCTTCTCTGCTTCATGGGTCTTTGTTGCAACATGGGACAGAGTTCCATACTTCCCAAATTCTGGAACAGTAAGAAGGCACACTTTGTTAACTATTAATAATTAACTTTTAATTGTCCTGCTTCAAATTTAATTTACATTTTTTCTCCATACCATTTATATTTTTGTATTATTATTATTATTATTCGCAGGGAACATCTTTCCAAGTGGTTTTGATATCAAATGGCCATCTCTCATTTGTTTTAATGAACTATGGTACAATTGCTCCAACACAACGATATATACAGGTATGCACAACATGACAAATGAATGAAGTATTACATAATCAATGTAACTGACTAAATAGACATGTGATATTTTTATCGTTAGGCTGGTTATGACACTACCGACTCAAGTCACCATTTCTCAATAACCGGATCACTCCTGAGTGACATCACAAGCCTACCAAGCAGCAGCAATGTTGATGTGCCAGGCAGATGGGCCTTCAGGACAGATTATGGATCACGGGGTTGTCAGTTTAACGGTAATGTTATTTCCAGTTGCCTGCCTTACTGTAAACCATAGAAAGCAGTGATATTATGAATGGTTAGGTGAGCGTTACATCTAATAATTAAAATAATGATCTGTATTTTATTTATTGTTACTGAACTATTCCTAGTTGAATGTTTGGAGATGAACACATTCATCAAATTAAAATCTACACTATTTTCCACAGTCAATTCGAGATGCACTTTAAAGACACTTAATCATTAATCTTACAGTTTTAAACATTGTCCACCAACATCTATGCAGTTTACTCAATTAATACATGATTTGTATTACTCATATATAAATGACTGGCTCATCCAGCTGAGCAGGGTTTCTCCCAAGTTAATTTTTTTCTCTATTAACTAACATCTTCTGGAGTTTTTGTTCCTTTGCCACAGTAGCAACTTTTGCAACCACTGAGAAAAGCCCCTTTTTGCTGAGAAAGCCCCTCATATAACAATAATTCTATATATAATGATGAAATAATGATACATAGTTATCTTTAAATATTTAAAAAGTATATATATATATATAAAATACAAAAATACTCAGATAATTAAAATGCATTACATTCTTGTGTCAGAAGAGTTAATCATTGAAGAAACAATACAAAAAAGCAGCTTTATAATACAATGTATTGTTTACTACCATATTATTGATCATAAGTCAATCATTGACACACAGTTCACAGCAATCTATTTCACAAGTGAATTTGTCAATCAGTTGGAGATTTATTATGAGTGCTTGTTTAAGGACCCGTCAATGTATACCTGCATCAGACATGCTTGTGTAGTGTCCCGGGTGCGTTGCATTATAAACATAAAATGTTTAGGTCGCTGTGTCAAGTTAAATATAGTTTAATACTTAGAACACATCTTGAGATCCCTTAGTTCACATTTGTGCTCCTTCAAGTGTTTTGAACACAAGAACGTAACGCATGTTTGTGTTGTTGCTACTGAAGTGATTTCTTTACTGTATAAACTGCGAATTGCCACACAACTGAAGTTTCACTTACTGCCCTCTGGAGTAAACAGGTGGTACTACAAGCTTGCATTTCTCAGGAATCTTCCTTATTACGGTCCAGAGGCATTGCAATAATGTGAATGAATTTTTTTAATACGTTAATTTAAGTTGAATTAATCGCACTGAATTAACACGTTAAATCGACAGCCCTAATATATATATATATATATATATAGAGCCACAAGCAACTATAATCTGGGTCCAAGCACATATGGCCAGAATATATTGGACACAGTGGATGCTGTGGACACAGCTGTTTTGTGTAAAATTTCTTCCAAAAGCTTCTTTGTTATCACAGTTGCAAAATTTGAATTTTATTAGAATGACAACAGAATGGCAATAAAAGACCAGGCCAAACTTAGGACCATGCAGTCAGACTTAGGACCATCCTGTCAAGTTTGGTGTCTCTTCAGTGTTTGGACCCCTAAAATAAAGAAAAAAATGTAAATTTTAGGTGTTTGTATCAATAACACCTAAACATTTCATGTAGATTTACCAGTGCAACTAGGAGACTCTTTCTGGAGTGATGCCACCTGTCAGGAGAAATGCACCTGTACCAGAAGTGGCCTCCAGTGCAGCCTGCAGCCCTGCACTTATTCCCAAGCCTGCCGTCCAGCTGCTTTCCAATACTCTTGTCAGAACATTCAACGCCAAACCTGCAGCATCTCCGGTGATCCACACTACTACACGTTTGACAATCAGATTTTTCACTTTCAAGGAACTTGCACCTATGTTCTGTCTGAGGTTAGTTTTTAGCAGTTGTACTAATGGTATACTATTTACTTTAAAATGTATATGATGAGATAGGTATTGTTTCAGTGATGCTGAATTTGATTTGTTGTTTAGGCTTGTGGAAATGGTTTGCCGTTTTATCGCATTGAAGGCAAAAATGAACACCGGGGTAGTACACATGTGTCATGGACTCGGATGGTCAGAGTGTTTGTCTATGAAGAAGAAATTGAGCTTGTCAAAGATCGCTATTATGAGGCAAAGGTTAGTGTGACTGTAGTACTGTAATGCTAACTTGAATTAGGTCATCCGTCCTTTTTCTGAATTTTTTTTTCAACATTGTACAGGTTAATGGGACACTCACAGCAACACCATTCACCCTACGCAATGGCTCCATCCAAGTCTATCAGTCAGGATTTTCTCTGGCCATCAGCACAGATTTTGGTCTGGTAGTTACATATGATGCATATAGCTACGTCACCATCTCTGTACCTTATGATTACCAAAATTCTACATGTGGTCTTTGTGGGAACTTTAACCTGCATCCTGAAGATGACTTCCGTTCACCCACTGGCGAGATCCTGAGCTCTGATGTTGACTTTGCCAACTCTTGGAAGTCAGAAGGGGACACAGATCCTGAATGCCATGATGTCAGGTGCACAGGTCTGGCTTGTGCAGTGTGTACCATGAATGAAATGAGTGTTTACAGTGACACAAACCACTGTGGGATCCTGGGAGATGTTTCTGGCCCTTTTGCTGCTTGCCACTCAGTGCTTGCGGCACAGACCTACATAGGGAACTGTGTCTATGATCTCTGCTTAGGACAAGGGTACCAGCCCATTATGTGCCAGGCTCTCAATGTGTATGCTGCTCAATGCCAACAGCAGGGTGTGCAACTAGGGCAGTGGAGACGTCAGGGCTTTTGTGGTAAGTGCCTTGTTATATCTTACTTAGATAAAACAAAATGAATCTCTTTGCAAGCTGAAAGATTTGTGTATATTCTTACTTATAACCTCCATTTCCAGAGATTTCGTGCCCTGAGCACAGTCATTTTGAGTCCCAAGGAACAAGCTGCACTGCAACCTGTAGCAATCCATCCGCTCCAATAAACTGTCCCTTGCCCAGTCAGGAGAGTTGTATCTGTGATGCTGGGTACATCCTTAGTTCTGGGCAATGTGCGCCTCTACAAGACTGTGGCTGTACTTTTGAGGGTTTCTATTATGCCAAGGGGCAGTCAGTAGTTTTGGACGGGGACTGTGGAAGGCAATGCGTTTGCAGTAGTGGGACAATGATTTGCCATCAGCACCAGTGTGGACCTGCAGAGGTGTGTGAAGTCCATGATGGTGTGCGGGGCTGCAGACCCATCAGCTATTCCACATGTTCAGTTGAAGGCCTGGGGTCATATTACACCTTTGATGGACTAACTTTCAGATATCCGGGAGCCTGTGGACTGACCCTTGCAAGGGTAATGGGGCCATCCCAACTACCCTACTTTGTTTTGACAGTGGAAAAAGTTCCCAGAGGCCTTCACAACTCTGCCAGGTACCTGAATTTTGAGGCAGAAGGAACTCATGTTTCCATAGAAATGGGAGAAGGTAGTAACGTACAGGTACGCCAATTATCAGATGCTTTTCATTCATTAAAAACAGCCAAATTTCATGTACTGGATCAATGAAAATCTTTTATATCTTGTACAGGTGGATGGACAGATGGTTGGTCTGCCAATCAATGTTGGTTCTGGTCAGATTCGGATCTTTCACAACAGTGTGATGGGGTTTGTTTTGGAAACAAACTTTGGGGTGACTGTTAGAGCTGACTGGCCAAACATTGTCCGAATCACGGCACCAAGCTCTTACAATGGAACACTTGGAGGTCTATGTGGGAACTTGAATGGAAACACTGATGATGAGTTTTACAGTCCAGATGGTCTCTTGTTGGATGACTCTCAATTGTTTGCGGACAGCTGGCGGGATGGGTCTCTGTCAGCCCACTGTGAGGACCCAGCTGACATCTGGGAACCAGGACATTATCAGAACAGCAGCCAATTTAGTGAGCACTGTAACATCATGGCCAGGAATGATGGACCATTTGCTGAGTGCAGCAGAATATTAGACCCTTCACAAAGGATGCTACATTGCATTCATATGCTGGCTGAGACGGGGGGTGCCAGGGAGGCCCTATGTGAGGCCTTGCGAGGCTACACACTTCTCTGCCAACAGAATGGCATTGCAGTTGAAGAGTGGAGGAGTATCACACACTGTGGTTAGTATCTTATTGTGACAAAATCTGCATATTTCTCAGTGCAGTGCAAAGTGCTGATCATTTTGCTTCTTTTGTTTTTTGTCTGGAACATCTCAGATCCTCAATGTCCACAAAATTCCCATTTTGAATTGTGTGGCACTTCCTGTCCTGCATCCTGCCCTAGCCTCTCATTTCCTTTTCTATGCACTCTGCAATGTCAGGGGGGTTGCCAGTGTAATGATGGAAATGTGCTAAATGGAGATCGCTGCGTGCCCCCAACGGGTTGTGGTTGCCACTATACTGGGCGCTATCGGCATCCTGGAGAGCAGTTTTGGAATGGTGAACAGTGCCACTCGCTGTGTGTCTGTGATGGCATCACTGGAAACGTCCATTGCACACAATCATCTTGCAGTGAGCAGGAAATCTGTCGTGTGGTGGAGGGAGATTTCGGCTGCCATCCCCTTCCACATGCTAGTTGTTCTGCTTCAGGAGACCCCCATTATATGTCCTTTGATGGAGCCTTCTTTGATTTTCAAGGCACATGCCGATATGTGCTAGCTACAGTATGTAATGACAGTGATGGGCTTCCACACTTCCAGGTGGATGCAAGAAATGAGGCTTGGCATGGACTCCAAGTATCAATTACAGTTGAAGTTTTTGTCAATGTCTCTGGGCATCTCGTCCACATATCACAAGACATGTATGGTTCTTCTGCTGTTGAGGTAAAGAATCCACAGTAAATTGCTTTGCAGTACATGTGATGTATAAAACATTATAATTACAGTCAAGCTTGCATTTTATGTGTCCATAATCTTCATTGAGACTTGGTTAACTTTCTAGAACACATGAGCAGTGCACTTTCTTATGTATTTACTTCACTGGACATTAGTATAAACCATCTGTTGGTTTTTACTTTCCTTTCAATCAGATTGATGGAGAGACCAGAAATCTCCCCATCCTACTTGACTCTGGTCGGGTCTCTGTCTACTCCACTGGACAGTTCACCTTTGTCACAACAGACTTTGGTGTCAGTGTGAGTTATGGTGGTCCTTGGGCAGTGAACATCATTGTACCAGCAAACTACAGTGGAGTTATGTGTGGACTCTGTGGAAACTTTAATGGTCAGAGGGATGATGACTTCATGACTCGTTCAGGTGCTCTGGTACCTTCAGCAGACCAGTTTGGGGCAGACTGGAAGGTTGAAGATGATATGTCATGCAATGATGGGTGTGGAGCCAATTGCCCTTTGTGCCAAGATCAGACCATCTCTCAGGCTTTGTGTGAGATTATCAGGGACAATCAGGGCCCCTTAAGCTTCTGCCATTCTTCTGTAGACCCACAAGTATACTTTAATGACTGTGCGTTTGATGTGTGTGTTTCTGGGAACCATAATGATGTCTTGTGTCGCTCTATCCAATCCTATGTGAGTGCCTGCCAATTGGCAAATGCCATTGTCTACCCCTGGAGAGCAAATGTGTCATGTGGTAAGTTACTGGATGTGGACAGAGACCATTGTTTAAACTGCTTAAATGTATAGATAACATATGTTTTCTTATTCAAGGATTAATAATAAAAATTATGAATATTGTATACTCTATATAAAATTGGTTATTGTATATATGCTTATCATAAATACATTTTGTTTGTCTTTGCCAGTCATGACCTGCCCTGAGAACAGTCACTATGAGCTGTGTGGTACAGACTGTGGCCATACATGTGCCAGTAGCATCGATGCTAGTTGTGAACACACATGCTCAGAGGGTTGTTTCTGTGATGCTGGATTTGTGAGGAGTGGAGGTCTATGTGTACCAGTGGAGCAATGTGGCTGCTTGTATGATGGATTCTACTATGATGTGAGAATTAAAACATTATGTTTTTATAAGCAGTTTTAGATGCAAGAGAAAATAGGAAATGCAGTGCTAGTGTATATGTGCTAAATATAGCTCAATTCCTCATAAAAAAACTTTAGCAGGTAACATGGTACATTGAAATATATCATACTAGAGAATGATTTAGATGATACTTCAAATAATATTATGGTATTATTAGTCCAAACAAACATGGTAAAACCCTAGCACTTTTTGTAATTGTCTCTGTTATGGAATATAAAGTTAATCATTATCGTAATGATTTTATAGATTGGTGAACAGTTCTGGGATCCAGAATGTTCCCAACGCTGCGAGTGTTTTGCTCCAAATGATCTGCGCTGCTCTGCATACACCTGCCCATCAACAATGGAGTGCACTGTTAGAAACGGGCGTCGTGGTTGCTACGGTCAAATGTCCACGTGCACAGTCTGGGGTGATCCCCACTTCATCACCTTTGATGGAGCTTTGGCCCACTTTCAGGTAAAAACTGAAACAGCAAATACAAAATTTAAAAACTGAAGAATCTGCAATTGCTGAATGTATGTCATGTTTGGGAAGATATTTCCATGTGGGACACATTTCAAAATATTATGAGACTAATGAGATTTGCAATGTGTCAATTCCCACCAGGGAACCTGTTCGTATGAGATCGCACAGACCTGTGGTAATGTTACCGGAGAAGATCTGGCATTCCGTGTGGTGGTGACCAACAGACACCGTGGCAACACGATGGTGTCATTTGTATCAGTAGTGGATATTTGGTTGTCTCAGCGTGGAGAAAATGTGCATATCACTATTGGGCAGAATAGGAAAGTCAAAGTAAGTAATTTATTATTATTGTCTAATGTTTCCTTCGTTATGATTTTCTACTCCATGTAACACAAATAATCTTACTCAGCAGAATGTCCAGATTGCTCTTTTACCAACAAATAAGATGGTGACTAAGATTTATATTTCCTTCCAGGTTGATGGCAATGACAATGGCATTGTAGAGGTACATGAGGAGCAAGGATTTGTGGTCATGAATGCATTCAATGAATTCATGGTCCATTTTGATGGCCATAGCACCCTCCTAGTCAGACTGAGTGCAAGTTTCTATAGATCTGTATGTGGAATGTGTGGTAATTATAATGGCAACCCTGCAGATGATAAAGCACTGCCCAATGGTGACCTTGCTTGCTCCTGATGATACTGCCTTCGGCCAGAGCTGGATTTCAGACACAAGCACCCCAGGGTAAGATGCACGGGACTCTATGGAAGTGGTTCTTAACTGGTGGATTGTGACCCAAAAATACTGTAGATTGTATGTCTGTTTTGATAGCATGGAAAAGCATGGACAAGCATTGTTTAAAACAAATAATGAAATGCAACTTTGTGCAATTTGTATGCACCATTGTGATGCATAGTTAGGACAGAAAAAGCGTAGAGTATCAATTTTCAAAAGGAAAAAAAAAACATTTCCCTTTTCTTTTGTTATTGACATAAAAACATTGACTGGTTGTGGCGTAGTGGGCTAAAGCACAGAACTGGTAATCAGAAGGTTGCTATTTCGATCCCCACAGCTGCCACAAGGCACTTAACTCCAGGGTGCTCTGGGGGGATTGTCCCTGTAATAAGGGCACTGTAACTTGCTTTGGATAAAAGTGTCTGCCTAATTGTATGCCCTAATCTTGGAAAACCATGAACCAAACTACACTTGGTTAAAAAAAAAAAAAAAAAAAGTGAGACCACATAAAATACAGGTTCACTTGCAATGAGAATTAAGATGGTTTGTGCAAACCACAACCGTTTGTGTGTGAATGGAGGGGGAGTTCAGGCTGTCATTTTCAGACAGTTACTTAATATACCCGTCATAGTTTTAGCAAGCTTTAGCACAATATGCTGATGTTTCAGACCTTTCAGTAAACCACTGTAGACAAAATTTCAAAGAATATCAAGGTTAAATTAATGATCAATTGATTAATAAATGGTGATTCATTAATGCCCCGTTTTGATTCGGAAGATCCTGTATTTTACATGAAAGGTGGCAACCCGTCAACCCCAGAGCAGAAAACAAATCAAAGAACCTATCAGCTTGTGCAACACAGAGTTGCATGGTAGAACTTTAGTCATTTCAGTGTTTAGTTACAAGGACATTGTTGGTTTCTTTGTACAATAAAACATTTTGGTACTGTGTTGGGTTGCCACTTGATGACCAATGCTCAGTGTGGGTCCTGAAGCAAAACCAGTTGAGAATCACTATTTTTGGGAACATTTTGCAAGATTACAGTAGCACAATTCAACAGTATAGCCATGTTACTGACCTTCAGTTCCCCTGATTATTGTGTCCTCTTCAGTTGTGGTGCAAGTGACCGGATCGGTAATGCTGATGAGTGTCCATTCAGACAGGATTATTCTGAGCTCTGTAGCATTATCACCAACACCACTGGACCTTTCCAACATTGCCACCTGCATGTAGACCCTGCTCCTTACTACTTCTCCTGTGTGTATGACCTGTGTCTCTACACATCTGCCAATGGCATGTTGTGTTCTGCTGTTCAGGCCTATGAGACGGCTTGTGCCATATTGGAGATACAGATCCCAGAATGGCGCTCAAGTCTTCAGTGCCGTAAGTCAAAATCCTCAACTTTAATTGCAGTTGTAGTTGTTAAATATACACTCACCTAAAGGATTATTAGGAACACCTGTTCAATTTGGCTGGTGGTGGTGGTGGTGTAATGGTGTGGGGGATGTTTTCTTGGTACACTTTAGGCCCCTTAGTGCCAATTGGGCATCGTTTAAATGCCACAGCCTACCTGAGCATTGTTTCTGACCATGTCCATCCCTTTATGGCCACCATGTACCCATCCTCTGATGGCTAATTCCAGCAGGATAATGCACCATGTCACAAAGCTCGAATCATTTCAAATTGGTTTCTTGAACATGACAATGAGTTCACTGTACTAAAATGGCCCCCACAGTCACCAGATCTCAACCCAATAGAGCATCTTTGGGATGTGGTGGAACGGGAGCTTCGTGATCTGGATGTGCATCCCACAAATCTCCATCAACTGCAAGATGCTATCCTATCAATATGGGCCAACATTTCTAAAGAATGCTTTCAGCACCTTGTTGAATCAATGCCACATAGAATTAAGGCAGTTCTGAAGGTGAAAGGGGGTCAAACACAGTATTAGTATGGTGTTCCTAATAATCCTTTAGGTGAGTGTATACATATCATATTTAAATTATTTCACAGTGTAGATTTTTTTTCTGGTCATATTCCTGCTGGTCCATTTAAGATAAATGGGGCACTCAGTAATTTACTATGTTGTGCTTGCTGATATGCAGTCATCTTGGACTTATACTGACACCTAGTGGTATGGATACTATACTTGACAAAGCACTTATTTTCAGTAAAAATAAAACAAATAAATGCTAATCACAGTTAATCATGATTAATTTATTAAACAGGGGGGTTTCCAAGATCATGGTCATGTGATCTTAACATGGTGGCAACCAAAATGAATCAGCTATTTCATATTTCTGTTTCTCCTCTCAGCTGTGACAGATCCCTGTGCTGAACTCAACTGTACTGAAGATGAATGGTGTGGGAAGAAAAATGGTGTTTACGACTGTTTCTGCAATGAGGATCATTCCAGACCTGAACCTGACTCTTTTGGTTAGAATCAATTAAATATTAAATAGGCTTATACATTTTTCATTGCCAGATTCTTTCTCTATTAATACTGATAATCTTGTGTGTGTGATGATTGTTTTTCAAGATTCCTCTGAAACTTGTGAAAGCAGCTCTGGCTCCATGTCTCTGTCTCGCTGTCAGCTCTTTGAGGCTGGTTTTTCAGCTGGTATTTTACACCTCAATGAGCCCAGATGCAAAGGAACAGTCCAGAATGGCAGAGTGGAGTTCCATTTTGATAATGATGAGCACATCTGTGGGACAAATGTTGTGGTATGATTCATTATGTGTATGCAATTTTAACAAACTCACATTTGATATTGTAACTGACTGAATAACTTCCAGAAGGTCAATTTGGGAGAACAAAGACTTATCACATGAGGTTGTTCTTTACAAATAAGTTGTATTCAATTTAAAGTAAATTCTTCAAATATTATTTGTGTCGTCCACAGGCCAATGGAACCCACTTCATCTATGAGAACTTTATTCTGGGGGCACCAGACTCATCTGAAGGTCCAATCAGCAGGAAGAGAATTCTGAAGCTAGCTTTCAGCTGTGTATACCTACAAACCCAGACACTCTCAATGAATATGGAAATCAACCCACTGGAGAGGTGGGAATTACATTTCAATTCAGCATTCTGACTCCAGCCAGGCTATGTTATTAAGCAGAAAACAGAAGTATAAAATGTAGTTTGTGCAAATATTCTCTAAACCAAGAATATTAAGTGTGTTTGGACACTTAAATCACAATAAATGTCAAAAATAAATAAATAAATCTAAACAAGTAAAATGTATTTTAATGAGAGATTACATATTTATGAGGGGCACAAGAAGACTTTTCAAGCAAAACATTTCACAAAAAGACGTTAGCTTTGTTAGTTTGAAAACTATTCTTTATAACAATTAGGGCTGTCAATCTTTCAGATTTTTTTAAACAAATTAATTTCATGATATGCCGAATAATTAATCGAATGAATTGCAATTAATCACATATATAAATATTTACCCTCAAATAATAATTATTCAATATACAGTGGTTCAATAATTATACATAAAATATATTGCATAAATAAAATTATTCAGATAATTAAAATGCATTACATTTTTGTGCAGATGAGAAAAGCATTAACATATATATATATATATATATATACACTACCGTTCAAAAGTTTGGGGTCACATTGAAATGTCCTTATTTTTGAAGGAAAAGCACTCTACTTTTCAATGAAGACAACTTTAAACTAGTCTTAACTTTGAAGAAATACACTCTATACATTGCTAATGTGGTAAATGACTATTCTAGCTGCAAATGTCTGGTTTTTGGTGCAATATGTACATAGGTGTATAGAGGCCCATTTCCAGCAACTATCACTCCAGTGTTCTAATGGTACAATGTGTTTGCTCATTGGCTCAGAAGGCTAATTGATGATTAGAAAACCCTTGTGCAATCATGTTCACACATCTGAAAACAGTTTAGGTCGTTACAGAAGCTACAAAACTGACCTTCCTTTGAGCAGATTGAGTTTCTGGAGCATCACATTTGTGGGGTCAATTAAACGCTCAAAATGGCCAGAAAAAGAGAACTTTCATCTGAAACTCGACAGTCTATTCTTGTCCTTAGAAATGAAGGCTATTCCATGCGAGACATTGCTAAGAAATTGAAGATTTCCTACAACGGTGTGTACTACTCCCTTCAGGGGACAGCACAAACAGGCTCTAACCAGAGTAGAAAAAGAAGTGGGAGGCCGCGTTGCACAACTGAGCAAGAAGATAAGTACATTAGAGTCTCTAGTTTGAGAAACAGACGCCTCACAGGTCCCCAACTGGCATCTTCATTAAATAGTACCCGCAAAACACCAGTGTCAACATGTACAGTGAAGAGGCGGCTGCGGGATTCTGGGCTTCAGGGCAGAGTGGCAAAGAAAAAGCCATATCTGAGACTGGCCAATAAAAGAAAAAGATTAAGATGGGCAAAAGAACACAGACATTGGACAGAGGAAGACTGGAAAAAAGTGTTGTGGACAGATGAATCCAAGTTTGAGGTGTTTGGATCACAAAGAAGAACGTTGTGAGACGCAGAACAAATGAAAAGATGCTGGAAGAATGCCTGACGCCATCTGTTAAGCATGGTGGAGGTAATATAATGGTCTGGGGTTGCTTTGGTGCTGGTAAGGTGGGAGATTTGTACAGGGTAAAAGGGATTCTGAATAAGGAAGGCTATCACTCCATTTTGCAACGCCATGCCATACCCAGTGGACAGCGCTTGATTGGAGCCAATTTCATCCAACAACAGGACAATGACCCTAAACACACCTCCAAATTGTGCAAGAACTATTTAGAGCAGAAGCAGGCAGCTGGTATTCTATCGGTAATGGAGTGGCCAGCGCAGTCACGAGATCTGAACCCCATTGAGCTGTTGTGGGAGCAGCTTGACCGTATGGTACGCAAGAAGTGCCCATCCAACCAATCCAACTTGTGGGAGCTGCTTCTGGAAGCGTGGGGTGCAATTTCTCCAGATTACCTCAACAAATTAACAGCTAGAATGCCAAAGGTCTGCAATGCTGTAATTGCTGCAAATGGAGGATTCTTTGACGAAAGCAAAGTTTGATGTAAAAAAAATCTTATTTCAAATACAAATCATTATTTCTAACCTTGTCAATGTCTTGACTCTATTTTCTATTCATTTCACAACGTATGGTGGTGAATAAGTGTGACTTTTCAGGAAAACACAAAATTGTTTGGGTGACCCCAAACTTTTGAACGGTAGTGTATATATATATATATATGTGTGTATTGCAATGTATTGTTTCTTTCCATATTATTGAACATAAGCTTATCAATGGCCTACAATCCGAAAAACAATCGGTATATTATAAGGGCTTTCTACGGAAGTGTCAACATACACAGGCATTAGATGGACATTTTGGTGCATGGCATCATAAACACTGCATGTTTGGTCACTGTGCCAAGATAAAAAATAGTTTGAAACATGTCTCGAGATCCCTGCATTTGGAATTGGGCTCCATCCAGTTGTTTTCTCATCTTGTGCTGTCAATAAAGTCAAGCAATATTGAGCGTGGTTTGTTGCCTATGCAGCTGGAGTTTCACTTACTGCCCCCTGCTGAAAAGAGGTGGTACTTTCAAGCTTTAATTGCTCCGATGGTAAAAATATTCCTTATTATGGTCCATACATATGATTAATTGTATTTTTTTATATTTTTTTATAATCACATTGAATTACCGTGTTAAATCGACAACCCTAATAACAATAGATATAGCTTCTGTTCAAACTGAAGAAAAAATAAACCTTGAACACTTTGTGGTCAAATGTTAGTAGTTCATATGTATAGTTATTGTGATGATCTCTTGTGGTTGCTCTGCCAACCAGTTGCTTAAAATTCAATGGCTCAGAAAAGTGATTTTTTTTAGAAAAGCTCTAGCAGCATTTGTTTGCAGATGACACTTGCTTTGATATTTTGTTACCTAATGCAATGACATTCAGATATTTTTAAGAGTGACTTACTGTAAGTGTTTATATGGTCCAACTACTTTTGTGGGCCACTGTAAATGGTACACACACTTAAAACAATGTTTTACCCCTAAAACAGAGTATTTTACATAGATCTATCTGTTATTCCACAGCATTGTGCACCGAACACTTCCAGCTGGTGAAGGCAGATATCAGGTCAGGATGGTTCCATATCACGATGCAGAGTTCAACAACCCCTTCACTGGTAGTGTGAATGCTGAACTGAACCAGCAGATTTTTGTGGAAGTTCGTGCTGATGGGGTCGATAACCGTCAGTTTGCCGTGGTGATTGACACGTGTTGGGCTACACCTGAGAATGATCCACATCACCATCTCCGCTGGGACCTCATCGTTAGAGAGTAAGAGACAATTGTAAAAAAATAAGGCCATAACTCAGAGAATAAACAATATCAACACCACAGTTAGGATTGTGTTGGGACAAGTGTACCATGCACGTGTAATTTGTGTATGCATGATACTGTTATTGTACTAACTTCATATTTTCAAAATCCCTAACTCTAACCTTTTTCAACCTTTTTACCAAACTTGGCACAACCTTCAGCCTGTTTTGACTTATTATTCTCTGTATTGTCTAACTTATCGGACTAATGATTGTCCCGTAACAGGTAATTAAAAATCCAAAAATTTTAATTCCTCCTCCATGCACACAACTCGACACAGTCATTCAGTATAACTTTCTAGTTTACAACTGAAGCCTCTTTAAATTCATTGTTTAAAATGGTAGCTTACTGTGAATGTAAAAATACCAATTAGACCTAGCACACATCCCTGCTGAAAAGACTGTCATGAATTTACATGCTGTTTCAGGCCGGTTTATGCTGGTTAGTGCAGATTTGGTTAAGAAATAATAATAATAATAATAATAATAATAATAATAATAATAAACCATGCTGGTCAACCAAAACCATGAATATTTGGTGAAGCTGATTGACCTAAGCTTTCATACTGGTTAAGGTCATTAAAAATCCTGGTGAGGACACCAGCTGTCCAACATCCAAAACACATGTCTACATGCAGCCACCAATTCCTCAAAACCACATATTGAAGCAAACTGGATTAAATCAGACAACAAATTATGTTACAAATAGGCAACCTAACAAGTCAATTTGTTTCCAAATATTCTCAGGTGTCCTAATCCAAACGATGACACAGTGGAGCTGCTGCAGAATGGAGTCTCCACATCAAGCCGATTCTCTTTCAGGATGTTTGTGTTTACTGCAAACTCCACTAAGGTTTACCTTCACTGTGCTGTTCACCTGTGTCTTCTGACGCGTAGTGACTGCTCAGCGGTGAGTTTACAAATCCACAAGTTTTCATAAGTTCTGTTGAGTTTGAAAATTGCATTTTGAGGACATACAGTAGGTCAATGAGTCAATACAAGTCACACTTGCAAAGTTTATTGATTTGTGTCTGTGCAACTATTTGGTAAATAATATTGTCCTGCATAAATCAATATGCACATCGGATTTGAGCAAATTAGATGTTTACATTAATAATTCAAGACTGTACGATTTGGACAAAATTCAAACTGTAAAACGTTTCCTATGCTGACATTGCGTACATTAATTGATTTAGCAGAATTGAAAGATTCAGACTTTTTTATTTATTATAGTAAATTTGCTTAAATGCACCAGCTCACACTCTTTTATAGTTCTATTAGTTTTGATTAAATTCAAACTAAAACGTTTACACATTGTGACTATTATTCCCAATCTTTAGCATTGTTACCCTGGATACCACCAGAGAGTGGGCAGATCTCTGGACTTCCATGACAGTGCTTCCATTTCCATGGGCCCTCTGGTCATGTCTGAAAGGAACTCAGGTAAACATTTGCTTTAATAATGTTTATGAATCATGCTCCAGTCTCTTATTTTCACTTCTTTGATGCATATTAACTTTACTATGCACTGCAAAACATCATGTCCTCTATTTACAGATATATGGGCTCCAGAAAAAGTGAAAGTGTCCAGGGCTTCTGGTCTCTGTGGTTCCTTGATAATATTGCTTCTTTCACTCCTGAGTGCTCTTTCCATCTTCTAGTAATTTTCCACTAAGAAGGATGTTTTGTTTGTTTGTAACAGCAGTTTTCTTTGGTCTATATTCCACACTACATGTTATTGAACTGTGTGATCTATCTTTATTTGATGGGCTTAAAAATGGCATTTGTTTATCATCATAATCTTCTGTTTGGTATGGTGAAATACTGAATTTGACTATTGCTTCTGACTTTCTTGTAAAATCCTTCAAAATGACAAATAAACTGTTTACCTTTATTCCTTGTTTTATGGTAATTTTTGCACAATTACTGCTTTACTTGATAAGAAATTAATCCATTAACATACAATAAATGATTCCACTGATCAAAAATGAATATACAGCAGACAGACAGACAGACAGACAGACAGACAGATAGATAGATAGATAGACTGACTATAGATAGATAGATAGATAGATAGACAGATAGATAGACAGACATATAGACTGACTATAGATAGATAGATAGATAGATTGACTATAGATAGATAGATAGATAGACTGACTATAGATAGATAGATAGATAGATAGATAGATAGATTGACTATAGATAGATAGATAGATAGATAGATAGATTGACTATAGATAGATAGATAGATAGATAGATAGATTGACTATAGATAGATAGATAGATAGATTGACTATAGATAGATAGATAGATAGATTGACTATAGATAGATAGATAGATAGACTGACTATAGATAGATAGATAGATAGATAGATAGACAGATAGATAGACAGACATATAGACTGACTATAGATAGATAGATAGATAGATTGACTATAGATAGATAGATAGATAGACTGACTATAGATAGATAGATAGATAGATAGATAGATAGATTGACTATAGATAGATAGATAGATAGATAGATAGATTGACTATAGATAGATAGATAGATAGACTGACTATAGATAGATAGATAGATAGACAGATAGATTGACTATAGATAGATAGATAGATAGATTGACTATAGATAGATAGATAGATAGATTGACTATAGATAGATAGATAGATAGATTGACTATAGATAGACAGATAGATAGACTGACTATAGATAGATAGATAGATAGATAGATAGATTGACTATAGATAGATAGATAGATAGATTGACTATAGATAGATAGATAGATAGATTGACTATAGATAGATAGATAGATAGATTGACTATAGATAGATAGATAGATAGATAGACTGACTATAGATAGATAGATAGATAGATCCTCTCATCCAAACAGCTTTCAGGTCTTCATGCTTATCCACACCTGTAACTTTCTCTCATTTATCAAAAATATATCTATACTATTTATTTCTAACATTTTTTAGGGGTCATTAATAAACTAAGCAACACTATATGCACCTTCTAGTACAAGTCTTAAAGTAAGGTGGATTTATAAATTTATTTCACATTGTCAAAGAAGGTATGCAAGCTGAATGACTCGAGCACATTTAGAGAGTTATGACTTTAAGATTTAAAGATCTTCAATTCATGATTAAAGTTTAAATATCCCACACATTGTTTTTAACAATATTTTGTTATAAACAATAGAGAAATCAGAACTGTCAAACAATGCACTGGGTGGACATGAAGACCTACAGAAGACTGGGTAAGACATCACTCGGAGTTGCCCCATTATTTTTACATTAAAACTACCAGGAAAGTAACATAAGTCAATGTATTTGATTAATGAATATAAGCACAACACCATTAAATCTCCATACTGATCAGATTTTGCTGGATCATGACATGAAACATGAATTTTGACAATTCACGATTTTGATTAAAATATGTATGAATAGGTACCTTTATTAAGCATTTATAACATGTGAGTTGAAATTGGCTCACTCTATATGTTGTTTTAATTGCACATAATTGTTTAATATGCATTTGTAGATGAGTTATTAGTCATTTATGAATACCTTTATAACCCATTTCAAAGGGAAGCTTAATATAAAGTGTTAACAAAAACCCATATGCATTAACAATATATGGTTACTTACAAGATCATCACTTTAAGCATAATCTAGGAATCATTATTTAAATTGTATTTAATTATATAATAGTCAAAACTGTGGTGCATAATGAGGAACACTTGTCCCTGACAGATATAAAGGAGCTGATGGGTTACATGGACCCAATAGTGCCACCCCAGCTACGCCTACCCATTTGCTTGTGCTGTCCTGTGAAAAAGTTTACAGAGTACACACAGAAAATATATTTAAAATACAGTGTATATAAATATATAAATATATAAATATATATATATTTACATTTTAGCATTTGGCAGACGCTTTTATCCAAAGCGACTTACAGTGCACTTATTACAGGGACAATATTTATACAATACAATACAATACAATATATATATATATATGGTTGGGGAGTAATGGAATACATGGAACTGATTACGTATTTAAAATCTATTCCAGTATACTAGTATTCCACTACAATTACTAATTATTAATTTAAAATATAGCTGCAAGCAGCAATTGTCAGGGTTCAAGCCTTTTAAGAACTTTCAAAGTATGCAAAAAAGGAATGTATTTGTATATGTACTTTGTAAGTTGTAGAATTTGCAAACTGGTGTTAAATATGACTGTTGTGTTGTATTCAACGATCCTGAAACAGGATAATTGTTATGGTGATCATTTATTTTTATTTTTAACTGTTATAAAGACACAAAGCATCCAATCTCCAAAAAGGTTTTAGAAATTTGAACATTTATTGGTTTGGTAATGGTTTTTGGAAACACTTGTTCAAACCCACATGATGTATGCAACCCATAAATTACTAAATAACTAAAGTTCAACTTTTCTCTCCTAGATGTAGTTCACAATAGCAGGTAACATTGGATAATATACAATAATTTACACAATGTTTATACAGCCATTTTGTTGAAATTTGATTGGCTGTTTGGATGTTTTTTTATTTGTCAGAGTCATATTGTAGAATATATTAGCATTTAGCCCCTACAAGAAATATACCAATTTTCAACTTCATTGATAATCCAGTTATGGATTTATGAGAATTTAGTTGTAGTACATACATTTGGCCTTTTTGTTTTGTAGATATTGGTCAATACACACAAAATCGATGACGCCTGACCAATTTGTTGGCTTATATCTTCGCAACGCTTTGACAAATCAAAATTCTTTGATAACTTTTTGTCAGGAGGGTTCATAGTAGACACACACCAATTTTTGTGAGAATGGGTCATACGGCCTTGGAGGCATTCTAAAAAGTTGCTTTTTTAGAAAATTAAAGTAGTGGAAAGATTTTATAAAATGCCATTTTGCAGATCTTGGTGCAAGGAATTAGAGAAAAAAAGTAATTTTGTGATTTTTCAACTTGGTTGCAGAGTAATTGGTGAAAATGTAAATGTCCTTGTAGTGCCATCTTGTGGCCAATCTTCATATAAATTGGTATACAGCCTCATTCCAACACTACACGTCTACAAATATCTTAAGTTTCGTAATGGTCAGCCATTCAGATTTGATGTTATTAGCTGCTGAAATTTTATTGGCTGCTGGCGGCCATGTTTTTTATTTGTTCGAATTATATTGTAACATATGTTAGCCTTTAGCCCCTACAAGATGCTTAGCAATTTTCAACTTCATTGATTATATGGTTGCAGATTTATGACATTTCTTTTGTAGCACCCCCTATATTCGAAATGTTTCGCTAATTTGTGTACACCCTCAGAATGTCCTGTTGTCATAAATTTTGTCCTTTCTGTTTGGTAGATATTTGTAATATGTTCAAAATGGACGATGCCTGACAAATTCGTTGGGTTATATCTTCGCAACAATTTGACGAATCAAAATTCCTTTCATACATTTTTATCAAGATGGTTCATAGTAGACACAACACAATTTTTATGCGAATTGGACATACGGTCTAGGAAGAGTTCGAAAAAGTACATTTGTAGAATTATGCAAATTAGCGCAAACATTTTCATGACGGAAATGAAATCGGAGATAAACATTTCGTAGACGTTGACTCAACGAGTCAGAGGAATTTTCTTTTTTTATCCTAGCCCTTACAGTTCCAGAGTTAAGACCACAAATGCAAAGGTGCTTATTATAGCGCCACCTAGTGTTCGACGGGGTTTGAGTAGTGGGGGTGATTTCTGACCATCCCACCAAGTTTGGTGTCTCTGCAACTTACGGTCTCAGATGACCAGACACTTCTAGGGCTGAAAGAAGAAGAAGAAGAAGAAGAAGAAGAAGAAGAAATATAGCCGCAAGCGTCAATCATCGGGGTCCAAGCAGTATTGGGAACCAACAGTGAAATTCGAAAGAATAGATATTGTTCATGGTGTTTATAGACTGCATATGAGTCTTCAGTAAGCAGTATGTAGACAGAAGTTGCAGGTTAACAACTTTGTAAGTGGACAAGTATTTATCTGAAGTACTTCATTTTAGACAAATAAGTGTTTCTATAATAAACATATGTGTCCCTCTAACTTATAAAACTATGTAATTTTGCAACATGTCTATAGCAATGAAACTAAAACCTAATTAATGCTATAAATTGTATAATTATTAGCTTATGTGTGTACATAGGTTTTGTGTATTTGAATATTGATATAACTCATATGAAACTGCTTATTTTATGTTGCAATGTAAAATATGTATGTTGATAATTAAGAAAGGACATATGGCATGATGATAAAAGAAATCCTTTCATCTTATATCACAAATTCTAGTGTGTGTAAATCAGTAGGTAAAGAGGTGAAAGCTATATGCGTAAACTAAGAAAACAGCTTAAGTAATAACCTACTGTTTTGTAATGGTTGGGGAAGAAGAGAGAAGAGATCCATTGAGCTGTTCTGTTGTTTGTTTTTCATGCATAGTAGCAGTGAGTAAAATTTTAAATACATTTTGCAGCTATTTTTTTCAACAACCATTTGCTGTTTATTGTTAAGTAAAGTCATTTTTATTTGTATAGCGCCTTTCACAACACAAACAGTTTCAAAATACCTTTACAGAAGATTATGCATTAACAGAAGATTGAAGTGGCCCGGGCGGCAGCAGCTCACCTTACAGCCAGTCTGACTATCCTCTTGAGCCCCCTGAGCTGGATGATAATCTCGCCGCTGCATCGGAGAGTGTTCCGGCATCTGACGCGGAAGACTTGGGCTGGGGGCTCTACGCTGGGGCCGAGAACTGGGCTCGGGCTGTGGCGGAGCAACCTGGGCTTTTGCCACCGCAGATTGACACCCTCGTAGAGCAGACTGGGTATGGGATCTTGGGGTTTGGGGTTTGTAAAGTTATTATCTGTTAATGGAGTTGTATATCAAAAATCCAGATGTTCATGTTTTGATGTTTGATGATCTCAAGATGGTCTGAGCCACTTTGGGTGGAGATTAGATAAACTTTTAAAAGAGGTGGAGCAAACACACAGCATGCAAAAATGGTGTGAAATTTAAAGGGGAACCTGATAATCATAGTATTCTTCAAGCATTCAGGACCAAGATAGAACACAAACATCTATGATATGTCATCTCCCAAGAGCATTTAATCCAGAAAGCATCACTTTCTAATTAAGATTTACAAACATTCATAATCATAATCTCATAAACGTCTCTGTTGAATTTCATATTGACATCCAAGAGACGTATTGCAGATGAGCAAACAACGTAAAAAATACATCTCCCAGATGGAAACACACATCAAATAGCCATCTAGGTGATGTATTTTCTTCTGAAGTATATAGTGTTGTGAAGATAAAACCTCACTTCAAGAAAGTAGTCAGCGCCATCAAACTATTTGGTGCATTACAAGTGAATGGTTTTGTATTTCAAAAAGCTCTCAAACTGTTCAGAGCAAAATTTAGTCAAAAAGCCTTTTCACCCAAATTCAAAACTGCATTACAATTGGGACCCCAGGAAGTGCACTTCTTTACCACATGGTTCCAGAGTTATATGCTTTAACTGTTGGTTGCTCTTGAGACTGATGCCAAAATTGGCACCAATTTCACAACTTTTTAACTGCTGACTCACAGCTAGAAACAAAAAAAGCGGACACAATAGGTGCCCACACACCTTGGCCACAATAAATACAGCAATTATCAAAATCTTGCAGACATTACTGAAATATTTAGAAACAGTAATCAAACTGAATACCTGAGTACTTTACTGAGTAATCTCCATAGGGTATGTAATTGTACCATTTCTTAATTGTCTCTCTTTAGATTTAATTTAATATTTATTATAAACATGGTCTTACTATTAAATGCTTCATGTTTGTGGTAATTTATAATGACATACATTAAAGTTTGTCTTTGTGTTTCAGAATCATAGAGGTGATGAATACAGTCAGAGAAAGCTGCTCAGAGTTCCAGTGAACAGCACAACGTCTGAAGATCACATGAGAATTAAGAAGAATATTTTCCACAGTTTCTGATGCACTGCAATTTGAAATGAATAGAGGTTAACTCTTTTCTTGAGTAAAACAACAGTAGATAAATTAGAGTAGGTGAGCTTTGGAAAGGTTAGTTGTTAGCTTGCATTTAGACAACACTCATTTCCCATAAAGCCCTGTTGTTCCCTAATATGCAGCATTTATTGTGTAATTAATAAATTGCCCTGAATTACGACTAAAATTTTGTTTATTGTTAAGAGATTGCAAACAAGAGTGTTAATAAAGTCACTGTTAATGTTCTGATGATGCAAGACAGCATCACTGTATTCTGGTTAAACTGTTGAAGAGAGAATCTGTATCAGGATTTAATCTCAGGTAACAATATTAATCATTTTATTCCCCTGAGCTCTAATCACTCATCAGTCTGCTTTTGATGGATTCAAATTATTTTTTTTAAATGAACGTCCATTGAAGTTTAATGATTTAATCTAGAGATTTGGCTTATGTAACTTTGAATAGTTGCAGTTGATTTTTTTATTTTATTTTTGTATAAATGTGCAGAATAAAGAGAAGAAAAGGACAGGTAAACAGTACAAACAATCTCTTGCATTAAATTTGATCCTGCTCTCTACTGCCTCTACTGAAGCTAGTTTGAATAAATGGTCCTTTTGGACTGGGGAGGGACTTTTGAGTTCTAAAAGTTAGAATATGTAAATCCATCAAACCTTATTAGTTTACACCAGCAAAAGTAAGTAAAAGATTGCAGATTATCGTCCACTTTCTAAAGTGCAAATTGTTTTTGAAATGACAACCTACTGTAATGTACCTAATAATAATAATAATAGTAATAATAATAATAAAAACCTATCACCAATAACAAGTTACATAACTTTCAATATGATTTAAAATGTTTGGAAATTGATACTATTGTTCCTTTTGTGTGTGTGTGTGTGTGTGTGTGTGTGTGTGTGTGTGTGTGTGTATGTGCTGTTCCTAATTTTTAAGGTTTCTCTCAGCTCCATCTGACCTATAACATTAGTTAAATATGGCCCTTAACTAAAGCACATCAAACATAGCATACTGTATATAAAATGATGACTGAAATAAATATATATTTATTATTTAAATAAATCCTCAACAAATAATTAAAATATTAAATTTTTACAATTGGACAAGTGGCTAAAAGCAATAAATAAATCGGAAACATTTTACAATAATATTGCATTTGTTAACATTAGTTAACATACACTAATGATAAACAATACTTTTACAGCATTTAATAATCTTGGTTAATGATAATTTCATCATAGAGTTTTACTTTTAAAAATCAAAAGTTGTATATTTTAACATTAGTTAATGCACAATGAACTAGTATGAACTACCCACAATTGTATTTTTATTAACTAGCATTAACAAAGCATCACATCTGTATTAATGCATCACCCAATAATAACTCCTTTTTTGCCTTGTCTCGTTTATGTATTGCTCCGATTAGTGGTTTATCACACTGTTTTGTGCTCTGGAAGCTAAGAACCAGCAAGCCCAAAAACATGACTATTATCTGGAAATAAAATCTAAACTACCCATATTGCTTAGCAAATTTATTTAAAAATAAGGCAGACAATGAAACAAAATCTAATAATAAATATAGCTGCGAGCAGCAATTAACGGGGTTCAAGCTGTTTAAGGCCTTTAAGCACATGTGTAAAAAGGTATTATGTTTTATTTAGGAAGCATGTAACCAACTAGATTATAGATGGAATAGTAAATTGCCTGTATTTGGCTGTAAAGGGACTAAGGAACTTGAGTGGTAGTGGTGTAGTGGTCTAAAGCACATAACTGGTAATCAGAAAGTTGCAGGTTTGATCCCCACAGCCACCACCATTGTGTCCTTGAGCAAGGCACTTAACTCCAGGTTGCTCCGGGGGGATTGTCCCTGTAATAAGTGCACTGTAAGTCGCTTTGGATAAAAGCATCTGCCAAATACATAAATGTAAATACATGGTTTTTAAAGCTCATAGCACCACCTATGGTCCGGTCTCCATAAAAGTGAAATTCTGAGGTTTTTTTTTTTAGGAATTATGGTCTTATTTGTACACTTGACCATGCCCATTTAATAAATGACACTGTTATAGCTACCCAAAGGGTAAAGTTCAAAAATATTTTGGGATAATTATTGACCTAGAGAGTCCAGATAATTGTACTGCATTGGTTTTATTGAGGTTGAGTGAAAAACCTAGAACTAGTTCATAAAAGTAGTTTTTTTACATAATTGTGAATATTTAATGAACAATTTGATTAACAGCAGTGGTTCTTGAGGCAAAGTTGTTCAGTAGGAGGAGATCTAATAAATAATATGAAGTATAGCTGCATCCCAATTCAGAGGCTACATCCTTCAAAGGTCGCATTCGAAGGCTGATTGCATCACTGCTGCGTGACAAAGGCTGTCCCAATTCGAAGGCTCCTTCAAATGCTGCCTCCAAATGCATCCTTCATTTCCTGTGAAATGAAGGATACAAAAGATGGATCCTTCGCGGCCTTGCCTACACCAGAATTCATTGCACGCCAGTGATGACAAGATTTTTTTTGAGAGCAATTGCCAAATTACACTTTTAAACGAAAATATTGGGTTTCAGCTTACTTAAATGTCTTATGGTTCAAATGTTGACTTATATATTACTAAGTTGCGATTATATATACTTTATACTCTTTATTATATACATAAATGGACCATGGTGAAAATACTTAGATAGTTTGTGAACCCTAATTTGTTTTCAGACAGTTTAATCTAAATTTCAAAAAGTTTTAAAAAGTACTAACATTACAGTCACTCAGCAGCTGTCACAGTTGTTAGGTGAGAAGAACAGTCCTCTGTAGGCTAAACTTTCCTAATTAACAATGCTCAGTCCGACCTTCATGACCTTCGAAGGCATGGCCTTTGAAGTCTGATTCCTTTGAAGGATGCAGCCTTTGAACTGGGACACAGCCATTGTGTGTATGTTTGAAACACCACATGATTACAGAGGTGTACAACTTGTTAGCGCCATCCATTTGCCGATTTCTTTCAAATTTCTCACAGACTTCTAGGGCCGGGAGTCGAATAGACTCACCAAGTTTTGTGCCGATCAGCCTCCATTAACCTTGTCTGATACATGCTCAAAGTTCATTGGCTAAGCGCTTGAACCCCTAAAAATCTTAACAATTACAATAGGGTTTCAGCGCTAAACGCTTGAACCCCTAATAATAATGCGTCCATATAAGTCACAATGCAGGCCAGGCTCCTGGATTTCTCACAGTGCTCCTGATGGCCAATCCTGGCTTGCTCGGGGTCAGCTGGAGCGGCTGGTACCGTCTCTTCATTGAGGTTCAGAGCATTCAGATTCCAGACTCGTGTTGCTGTGTGGAGCTGTGGCACTGCTGCCCCACTTTGGCCAAACGGTCAACATCCAAGAGTTCTGCTGCTCTTTCCAATCCAATACCATTAATTCAAAGCCCAGGTTATTATTATGTCTATGAGTTTGTGAAACCAACGACCTATCATTTGGCATACTGTGCAGATCAACTTTGATATACGTATGTGCTCATTGTTTAAGACATAATAATCTTTGTTAAAAAAATTTACTCACAAGCCCACGAAATTCTCTCAAATTCTCAGTTAAATTTAACTCACAAAATTTAACAAGCCCAACTGGTAATGTAATCTGCGGTGTTATCTTTTGTCTGTTTGTTTGACTTGATCTGCTAGTGTGGTTTAAAGGAATTTTCCGGGTTTATTCTTTGTACCATAACTGTGGCACGCTTTCAACCATGACAATAATTCTACTCATCCTTTAATGTGTACAACAAACAAGAAACATATTTACAGTAAATACACGCACAGAGGAAACCTGTCACGAGTGCTGACAATTTACCTAGCTCATTAAAACACACAAATTACTATTAGTATAGAGGTAATTAACAGTTGAATGATATTTTTTAGATAATGAAATGCAACTACAAGAGAGGTTAAAGACCATTGTTGTGCATAACACAATATAACAATTTCAATGAATGCCCCAGATATTTTATTCATTCTTTTATGGTATTGTTAAGAGATTGCAAACAAGAGTCCACCCACATGTATTAAAGGGATACTTCACCTCTGGGAAGATGAATGTGTATTTAAAATTGGTCATTTATATAGTATAAATGTGAAATTATCTTTGAATTTGAAGCATTCTAGACTGAGAAATGGCAGAAAATGTATTTTTTACACATGTGGCTGAAAGACAACAACTCCCAGAATGCACTTGCTTTGCTGCCCTTACGAGGCCACTCCCAAACCACGCCTACCGGTTACAGGCGGCAGTATCTGAAAATATGATACAACTAGGCTTGCTTTGATACATCGTGACTCTATAAATCGTGAGTTAGTTGATAAATTGACTGACTACACGGGAAGAACATTATAATTCCGGGTGTCCAAACTCTGTACATGACGTCTTAGTAACAAAAAGAAAAACAAACAAAATACTCACTTTACACTAAGCCGTCCGTTTGTCCCTGCGGGCTTTGGCTGGCGTTTCCAATTTATCTTCGGGATCCTAAAATAAGTTTCCAGGACCCCCCTGTCCATGTGTGGTACAAAACTTGCGTGCTCAGTTATACATTCTCAAGTTAGCGGTGCTGTTTCATCAGCGGATTCAGCGATCTCGTCCAGAAGAAAATGGCATCGCTGAAATTCGCGACAGCAATAGGACTCTCTATCTGTTTCCATAGGCGCACAGCGAGAGCACTGACACCACCAGTCCGCCCCAACTCGAGTCTGGCTGGGCTCTTCCTCCTGCCTGCCAATCAGGTTTTGCTCCCATGCTACAGCAGCTGCTCTGGCTGCCTCTTGTTCCTCCATCTCCCGCAACTGTTCATCGCTGTATTGCGGCTCGTACAGGTAGCGCGAGCATCAGATTCTCGCAACAGATCTTCGAAATCCCCTTCTGCCATTTCAAGTTCAAAACTACCTTCCGCTTGTATACAAACTTTCTACACAGAGCAAGAGCCTGTTTTCTTAGCTTCTACAGAAAGATGGCTGACACTATCTTCACATTCTGTGAGTGAGATCCCGCCCCATATGGGCGTGGTGAAAACATGCGGAATACTGGCTGTAGTTTTAAGCCTCTGGCCCAAAAATCCTCAGATGACGCAAAATGACGATTTTTGCGGTAATTCGAAAATACTACTGGTTTTCTACTGATACAAAGCTTAATGCTAAATCCTGAAGTAACCCTTTAATAAAGCCACTGTTAATGTTCTGATGATGCAAGACAGCATCAATGTATTCTGGTTAAACTGTTGAAGAGAGAATCTGCATCGGCATTTAATCTCAGGTAACAATATTTATCATTTTGTCCTTTTGAGCTCTAAACACTCATCAGCCATCTGCTTTTGATGGATTCAAATGATTTTATTAAATTAACGTCCACTGAATTTTAATGATTTAATCTAGAGATTTGACTTATGTAACTTTGAACAGTTGCAGTGAATTTTTTTTATATAAATGTGCACAATAAAGAGAAGAAAAGGACAGGTAAACAGTACAATAATCTCTTGCATTAAATCAAGATTTATTTTAATATGGCACATTACAAACTAAATAAAAGAGTTTCCTTGTAAAATGAAAAATGTAACTCAATATAACTATCATGCCAGAGACAGGCTCAACTGGTAATGTAATCTGCAGTGTTATCTTTAGTCTTTTTGTTTGACTTGATCTGCTAGTGTGGTTTAAAGGAATTTTCCGGGTTAAGTCTATGTACCATAACTGTGGCATGCTTTCAATCATGAAAATAATTCTACTCATACCTTAATGTGTACAATGAACAAGAAACATATTTACAGTATAGACACATACAGAGGAAACCTGTCACAAGTGCTGGCAATTTTCCCAGCTCATTAAAACAATCAAATTATTGTTATTGTTTGAGGTAATAAAAAGTTGAATGATATTTTTGATATAATGAAAAGCAACTACAAGAGAGGTTAAAGAACATTGTTATATTGCATAACACAATATAATCATTTTAATTATTGCCCCTGTTATTTCATTAACTCTGTGGTTCTACTTAAAGACTCAAATGGTGAAAAAATGGTGTGTATGGCTATTTCTGCAAAGATAATCATCCCACACCTGAACCTGACTCTTTTGGTTGAAATCATTTTACAACACAATTTTAAAGATATGTGTGTAAAAGAATTAGTTTCTTGGTGTGAGAAAGGAGGAATCGGCAAACTTCAACTCAAATGATTATTTACTAATCAGAACAAAAACACTCTCTCACAACACTCTCGTGCCACACAGGCTCAGCAGGTGTGTGGTGCTCTCTCTTCCTCTATTGGCATCTGGCTCACTTTTAACTCCATCTCCACTTTCACTGCAATGACAAACAGCTGTAAGAGACAATAATTGCCAGGTGATGATCCTTACCATTCTCATCACCAATCTCGCTCTCCATTCACAAGATAGCGTTCAACCACACCCCCATTACCACATACCCCCACTGCCTGAGGTAGTCCACTACAGCCATCTGCACCACCGCTCTGAGAATATCCTCAAACTTAAACGGCTGAAGAGCCAGATACCAACAGGTGATCCTCGCATTAGTATCCTTCATGAGATGGATACACTGGAGCAGGGAGTGGTCCAAACATTGGGTGAAAGCCCGTCCCAGGAGGTAATACCGAAGGGTGAGGACTGCCCACTTGATGGCCAGACACTACTTTTCAATAGTGCTGTACCTTGCCTCCCTTGCCCAGAGCTTCCGAGTAATGTACAGCACCGGGCGCTCCTCCACCTCGACCTGCTGGGACAACACGGCTCCCAACCCTCTGTATGACGCGCCAGTCTACAACAAATAATGGAGAGAGAAATCAGGAGCATGCAACAATGGCCCACCACAAACAGTAGCTTTCACCTGCATAAAATCCTGTTGGCATGGCTTCATCAATTGGACCAGGTATGGGGCTCCCTTTCTAATGAAATCAGTCAGTGGACTGGTGACGTCCTAATAATTAGGCACAAACCTTCTATTGTAGTAAGCCAGCCCCATGAACTGTCTTACCTAATTTTTAGTCTTGTGTCTTATCAATTTTACCATGCCTCCACCCGTCCAATTGCGCACTTCTTGGGGTTTTGCAGTGAGTCCCTTCCGCTGCACTGATACGCATCAAATGTAGACGTTGCGTTGACCTTTCTATAGTCCACACAGAACCAGACTTAGCCATCGCTCTTTAGAACCAGCACCACTGGGCTAGCCCAGCCACTGTGGGATTCTTCAATTACCCTCAAATCAAGAACAACCTTTAATTCTTCGCAAACCACCATTTTTTTGTGTTCAAGTAATCGTGGGGCGACTGCATACTAACACACCTGGGTATGTTTTGATATGGTGTTCTATGAGGTACGTGTGACTGGGAAGGTTCAAAACACGTCAGAGAATTCTCTTTGCAGCTGGGCCACGTCCGTTACTTGCAACGGTGAGAGGTGCTCCTCGCAAGTGATGGGGGTCAATTGGCTTTTACAATTGGTCAATTGGAGCCTCAATTGGCTTTTACATTCACTTCGGGCCTGAGCTCCTCCCTCTCTGGAACCACCATCACCAAAGACACAGGATCTGCCTCCCCCCATGGTTTTAAGTGGATGAAGTGGTAAATTTTTCATGCTCCGCCCCATCCATTCATTTAACCTCATAATTGATTTCCCTAAATCGCATTGTGACCTCAAAGGGCCCTTGCCACTTTGCGAATAATTTAGAGCTTGATGTGGATAGTAATACAAGGACTTTATCTCCCTGTATAGATTCCTGTAGCCAAGCTCCCCTGTTATACAACTGGAACTGACATTCTTGAGCCTTTAGAAAATTCTCCTGTGTTAATTGCCCCAGTGTGTGGAGTTTTGCTCACAGGTCAAGAACGTATTGATTTGAGTTTTTTGCTGTTTGAAGTTCCATCCTCCCAATTTTTCCTCACACCATCTAATACACCACAAGACTTATGGCCATACAATAATTAAAAAGGGGAGAATCCTGTGGAGGCTTGTGGGACCTCCAATTCCGGGCAATTTTTGGCATCTTCATGCACGAACTTCCGAATCATGTTTTTCAGGGTTTGATTAAAATATTTGTACAAGCCATCATTTGTGGGTGGTAAACACATATCCGAATCGATTTAATGAGCAATAATTCATACAGCTCGCATAGTGTACATGAAATAAAAGTACTACCCTGATCAGTGAGAATTTCTTTCGGAATCCCTTCTCAGGAGATAATTCTGAAGAGTGCCTCCATAACATTACGTGCTGAAATGTTGCACAATGGTACTGCTTCCAGGTATTGAATTGTGTAGTCCACCAGAACCAACACAAAGCGATGTCCACGTGCTGTCCACTCTAATGTCCCGACAAGGTCAATACCAATTATTTCAAAGGGGAACTCGATCAAAGGGAGAGGGCACAATGGTGCTTTTGGGATGGCCGGCAGATTCACCAGCTGACATTCACAGAATGCCGCACACCACCTACGAACATCCCCTTGAATTCCCGGCCAATAAAAATGGGCCATTAGACGGTTTAGTGTTTTATTCACATCGGATTATGATGAGCCATCTGGAATAACATTTCTGACGGCTCATTAGTATCAACAACTGGGTTGCATCCTCTTTTATCTGAGCATCCTGCATCATTTGATACAACCGATCATTTATAATAGAGAAATACGGATATGCGAATGCGATGTATGAACTGACCATCAATCACTTTCACTTGCTTGAAGGCATGCCTAAGAAACTTGTCTCATGTCTGCTCCAGCGGAAAAGCCCAGGTGGGGAATAATCTAAGGGCTGGAGAAATTGAGACTTCCCCCTCAATTACGTCAGCCTGACTTGGAGCTGATGTAGATGGCCCTGGCTCTGCCTCCACAGTCAGAGCATCACAAATCCCACATGAGATGCTTTGTTACAGGACCCATATGCACAATTTTCCCTTAATAAAGTTGTAAACTCAGGCCAATTCATATCCAGGATAAGCAGATGGGTGAGGCAGGGACTAATCGCCACCTCAATACCTTTCTTTTCCCCCGAATTAAATCATTATTGTCATAACCGGATAATCATGAACATCCCCATGCACATACCTTACCTTCACCTTGTGACTCAAACCCACAGTCTTGTCTTGAACCAGGCATTGATGGATGGAGGACTGGCTGCAACCTGAATCCACCAAGGCCTGGTATGTACCCTCCTTGATACTCACAGATATGCGATACATCTCAGCTTGATCGGGTGGGAGGGTTGTGGCACATCAGGGAGCTGGACCATGGTCACCACCTCCATCCTGGAAATATTCAGTTTCCCTGCAGCAACAGCAAATGGCTCAGACTCCATGCCCACATCTGTGGCGACGGATCTGTCAACCATCAGATCTATCACACCCCTGACATTGTGACCTTCCTGGGTCTGGACCCACCTCCGGCAGGCATCGTGGAACAGCTGAGCGTACACAAACAGGTGGCTGACCTCCTCCAGCCTCAGGGAACGGAGCTGCTGGCTGTGTTGTTCTGGTGTATGCCCGACCCACTGAAGGATGGCTTACTTCAGGTCTTCATAGACCAGAGAGTTTCCACTGGAAGGTGATCAGCCCGGATTAGTGACTCCCCGGAGCGCAGTGGAAGAAAAAGAAGTACCCATTAAGACTTCAGCCAGCCGGAGGTGGTAACTGCTTGTTCAAATGATTATTAAAAATGAATATGAGTCATGGACACTGCCTCCAGTTCAACTGCTGAAGATCAATCCTGGGCCACGCCCTCTGCTTGGGCCTGGAGGAGTTCCTGGAATCTCTGTTCCTTAGTCAGGAGGGATTGGTGGTGAGTTTCCTGAATCTCCACAAGGGCAGAGATGACGAAACTCTACGGGGAGGACTCCAAGGCCACTCTCTTCCTCCTTTTTTCCTGGGTTTTGTCACCAGTTTAAAATAATTTGGTTCTTGGGGTAAGAAAGGAGGAATCAGGAATTGTGAACTTCAACTAAAAATTGTATGTTTATTTACTAATCATAACAAAAACACTCTTGCAACACACAGGCTCAGCGGGTGGGTGTGTGGGACTCTTGCTTCCTCTACTGGTGTCTGGCTCACTTTTAATGCTGTCTTCCCTCTCACTGCAATGACAAACTTTTAGAAACAATCATTGACAGGTGATGATCCTTACTGTTCTCGTCTCCCGATCCAGTTCTCTATTCACAAGCTGGTGCTCGACTACGACCCCACTACCACAAAGTGTTTTCATTGTGATTGGCATTTTTCTTTCTTTATTAATGTTGAAAATCTCTTGTGTGTTTGTTTAGATTCCTCTGAAACCTGTGAAATTGCTGTTAGCTCTTTGAGGCTGGTTTTCCAGCTTGTATTTTACACCTCACTGAGCCCAGCTGCAAAGGAACAATCCAGAATGGTAGAGTGGAGTTCCATTTTGATAAAGATAAGTTCACCTGTGGGATAAATCTTGTGGTAGGTTTCATTATGTGTATGCTATTCAAATACACAATGAAAATATGTCACAGACTGATGCAGCCTTTGAATTGGGACACAGTCATAGTTTGTATGTGTGAAACACCACGTGATTACAGAGGCATAAAACTTGTTAGCGCCAGCCATTGGCCGATTTCTTTCAAATTTCTCAGAGACCTCTAGGGCCAGGAGTCAAGCAAGCCCACTGAGTTTTGTGCCAATTGGCCTCCGTTAACCTTGTCTAATAGGTGATCAAATTTTATTGGCCGATGGTGACCATGTTTTTTGAGATATGCCAATGTCCTCATAGAGAGTCATGGCACCTTGGACAAAGACACTGAATTTTCAACTCAATCAGACAAACGGTTGTCTAGTTACATCCAATTTCATGTTTTCTTGGTATTATAGCATCATCATTTGTCTACAACTAACGGTCTAGGAGTTATGAGCAGATTCGTGGTTTTGATAGCTGTAGTGCCCCCTATTGACTGATTTGGCCGAGTCCCTGTTTCTGAGTAGCGAGCAATACTACTAGCAACTAACAAAGTTTCAAGTCTCTAGGCCTTACGGTTTGCTCTGTCCAATCAGTTTAGTGGCAGAATAATAAAAATAATAATTTTAAATATAGCTACAAGCAGCAATTAATGGTTCAAGCCTTTTAAGAACTTTCAAAATATGCAAAAAAGGAACTTGTAAGTTGCTGAATTTGAAAACTGGCGTTAAATATGACATATGTCTTGAGTTCAACGATCCTGAAATAGGATATTTGTTATGGTGGTAATTTTTTGTATTTTTAACTGTTATAAAGCCACAAAGCACCCAATCTCCAAAAAGGTTTGAGATGTTTGAATATTTATTTTAGGAATGATAGGCTTTTGGATACACTTGGTCAAACCCACATGATAAATGCAACCCCTAAATAACTAAATAAATAACTAAAGTTCAACTTTTCTTTAATAAGTTTTGACCTACGGAGTCCTAGATGTAGTTCACAAAAGTAGGTAACATTGGATAATATACAATAATTTACAGCCATTTTGCTGAAATATGATTGGCTGCTGGCGGCCATGTTTTTTATTTGTCCAACTGATATTGTACGATATGTTAGCCTTTGGGCCTTACAAGATGCATACCAATTTTCAACTTCATTGATCAGACGGTTGTGGATTTATTAGCGTTTTTTTAGTTGTAGCACCCCCTTTAGGCGAAATGTTTCACTACATTCCTCAGAATGTCCTGTTGTATATGTTTATCAAGTTTCATAACATATGGCCTTTTCGTTTGGTAGATATTGGTAAATACGTACAAAATGGATGATGCCTGACAAATTGTTGGCTTATATTTTTGTAACACTTTAACAAATCACAATTCCTTTGATAAAATTTTTTCCAGAAGGTTTCATAGTAGACACACGCCAATTTTCATGCCAATTGGACATACGGCATAGGAGGAGTTTGAAAAAGTAGGTTTTTCGAATTGTGCAAGTTAGCTCGATAAGTTTCATGAAGGAAATTAAATCGGATAAATACGTTTTGATCAGCTTGAGCCAAGAAATCCAATGATGTAAGGCACTTGAGTGTGCAATAAACGGTTTAGGATTAATGGGCCAAAACGTAAACATGATCACTATAGCGCCACCTTGAGGCCGATTGGTCTGAAACTTTGATAATCTGTAGTTATCTGGGGGACTACCTTCCCTCAAAGTTTCAGTTCTCTTCCACTAATGGTTTGGTCTGCACAATCAGTTTTAGGGCAGAATAATAAAAATAATAATAATAAAAATAGCTGCAAGCAGCAATTAACGGGGTTAAAGCCTTTTAACAACTTTCAAAGTATGCAAAAAAGTAATGTATTTGTATATGTACTTTGTTAGTTGCTGAATTTGCAAACTGGTGTTAAATATGACTGTTTTCTTGTGTTCAACGATCCTGAAACAGGATAATTCTTATGGTGGTCATTTTTCTGAAATATGATTGTATTGATGATGTAACCACCTTGATCATAGATGGAAAAGACTATATACAACCAATACAGGCAATTTACTATGGAAATATATGGTCTTTTTTCTGATAAATATTGACCTAGAAAGTTCAGAGAATTGTACTGCATTAGTTTTATTGAGTTTGAGCTAAAATCCTAGTACTAGTTCGCAAAAATATTTTTTTTACATAATCGTGAATATTTAATGAACAATTTGATTAACAGCAGTTTTTTTTTTTGAGGCAAAGTTGTTCAGAATGAGGAGATCTAACATATAATATGCATATTGTGTCTATGTGTGAAAGTCAACGTGATTACTGAGGCGTAAAACTCATTAGCTCCACTCGGTGTCTGATTTCTTTCTAAATTCTCAGAGACCTCTAGGGCCAGGAGTCAATCAAGCCCACTGAGTTTTGTACCGATCGGCCTCCATTAACCTTGTCTAATAGTTGATAAAATGTCATTGACTGATGACGGCCATGTTTTTTGAGATACGCCAATATTCTCATAGACATTCATGGCACCTTGGGCACAGATACTTCATGCTCATTTTCACCACCATGCCACCATTTGCACGCCAAATTTTATGGACTACTGAATTTTAAACTCTTATATAAGCATACCAAGTTTGGTGAAGATACCTCATTTCCTTAATGAGTTATAGCCATTTACGTAAAATTGGCCACTCCTACTTCCAATGTTATCACATACCGTAGCTAGCTTTATTCAAAAGTTCAAATGTTTTGATAACTTTTGATATTGAGACTCCATATAATCATTTGGCACTGGTTTGATCCCGATTGGATGAAAAACCTTGGACTAGTTCGCAAAAGTGAAAAATCTATGAAAAATCCAAGATGGCAGAACATTTTTATAAATGGAAATGAAATCGGAGATATGCAGTTTGTATGGTTTAAGCCATGCATAATGATGCATAAAAAGTTTTGTTTGAATTTAATTATCATTTTACCACTATGTACCACTCTCTCAATCTGCTCAGATATCCTTATATCAGATATATATATATATACACAGGGTAAAATAATTTTTTGATAAAAAATTTTAAAATATATTTTTTATTACTGAAGAGATTTCTTTGCATTTTATTGTCATTTGTTTAATTTAATATTTAGTCCTTTCAGATGGAAAATATTTCTACAAATAAATGATGTGATTCAAAGTGCATTTTAACAGCGGTGAAACACTTTCTTATGATGTGTTACATTCATATGAGCAGACAGAGAAGTACGTTTGAAATAAGTTTGGAGCAGAAGAAATAGAGATAAACCTTGTCTAAATTGTCAGCTTTACGCTAAGATAAAATGCTATTTCTAGCCATTTGATATGCACGTTACCAGACACAATTCACGTTAGATCATAATTTATTTTTTCTAGTAAGAACTTTGATATTATGGCAAAATTTTTACAGTCAAATCAAGTTAAAAAAAATCAACCAGTGATGAAGAAGTAATCCAAAGTATTTAGAATACATTACTGACCTTGAGTAATCTAATGGAATACATTACAAATGACATTTTACAGCATGTATTCTGTAATCTGTAGTGGAATACATTTCAAAAGTAATCCTCCCAACCCTGTATACATACATGATATGATTGCATCACATGATTTCTTCAGATTTGTCAGCTGCACATTCATGCTGTGAATCTCCCGTTCTACCACATCCCAAAGGTGTTCTGTTGGATTCGGATCCGTTGACTATGAAGGCCACTGATGAACAATGAACTTACTGTCATGTTCATGAAAAAAGTTTGAGACGACCTTGGCTTTGTGACATTGTGCATTATCATGCTGGAAGTAGCCATTAAAAGATGGCTGTGTGAAAAAAGCTAAACAAAGGCCATCAGATTCATGTTTACTGAATGAAAGGCATAAAATGGTACTAGAAATAATTAGATGGGTAATCAAAGTGGCTTCTTAATCTGCCTGTTTTTCCAATTGTAATACTTTCTTAAAATAAAATAAAAATATGTTTCTAACCTTTTTCTACTGGCTGTGCAATCGTTTTGATTATTCTTCTTGCTGATGTTACTGATATTAATTTGCGTGAGAATGTCTTGCTATTTTACTTTTACTTCTACAGGATTTGAAGAATGTTGCTGCACTGGTTGAAATGTTCTTTTGAGGATAAGCACGCAAAACAATTTTTTTCCATTAAAATTTTTTTTGGGGTTAAACTAACTTGTTCTAGTTCAAGTTAGATTACTTAAAATCATTTTATCAGAACACTTAGATAACATCTAATTAATTGTCTTAAGTTGATCCAATGAAATGTATTTTATTGACCATTAGTATATGCCACGTAAGCAAGTGTAATGCCTGTGAAAAAGTTGCACTGTCAGTTTGATAACATTTGCTTATAGAGAGAAAATCAAATTTTACTGAAAGTAAGAGTCCTCAACCCAAAAACAAGCACCAATCTTCACCACAAAGGTCACTTTAAAAACTTTTAAATACCAATATAACAGCATTATACATGAACAAATATCTTACTATTCTTATCTTACTCTAAAATGCATAAAATAACACTTAGTTTCAAAATGTGTCCACCCCATACAGTCTCATGCTTAGTTTCATCAATGCTACAAAAAGATTTACTGTAGTCAGAACTCAAATTGATTAAGTAAACTTCAGTATTACAAATGTAATTGTATAGAACATAATTAAATAAAGTTAAGACAAAATGTTCTAGAATTGTGTTGATTTATTTTAATTAAGTAAACTGGACAATCTACAAAAATCTTTTTTTTTTAGTGTACAATCAATTCAATAAATAACAAAAACAAACCGAGATTATTGTTCACTTCAACCGAGTGAAAGTATTTACTGGACTGTGATTTATATGAACAGAACAAATACAATATATCTTTTGTTTGACTCTCAGAGAAACAAACACTGATATTGATTTACTTTCTCTACAGAGAAGTCTGTCTGTCTTTAGTGATGTTGTCCTAATGTTCAATGCTGTAATATTTTTCATTCTATATGACTTATTTATTGTTTTATTCGTATTAGTTTGGTTACAAATGATATTGTGCATAAAGTATAATCCAAACTTTAGTCAAGGCATCGCATTAAAGAATGTACTAACACGGTTAATGCAAGAGTTACTGTTAAAAGGAAAATATCCTTGCAAAGTCACCGTAATCTTGTTTTACCAGTTGCAATTGCTGGTAAATCGCACTTTTAAAGGTTGACAGCACAAATGCTGCTTTTCAAAGTTGACCTCATTGTTTCCTGAAAGAACATCTCTCTGCTCTACATACAAGGACATAAAATGCACCTATTGTTGTCGAGTCTGATGCTGAAAGAAGTTTAAATTAGATTCAATGACAACTGTCATTTGTCAATACTGCAACACCCAAGCATAACTGCAAACAATGATTGTTGGAGATTTAAACAGTTTTACTTTCTATTTCTACTTGAGACGTGTAAAGTGAAATGCTAATTTTATGCTTTTGATTAACCTGCTTCTATTTACAATATATTTGCTTTTAGTTTTATGATTAATACTCTAAATTTGATAAGTATTAGTCTTTGCATTTGAAGAGACATTACAGTCAGGACAAGGTGAAATATTGATCTTGCTCAGACACATAATCAGTGATGGTGGTAAAATCTGTCTTGTGTTGAAAACTGGGAGCAACACATTCATATGAACTGAATTGTGCCCATGTATAAAACTCCCTGTTTATGTAAACAAATATAATGATTATTTTAATAGCAATGTAATTATTATTTATTATTGGTGTTTTTATAACTATAAGTATAAGTAGTTCTTATATTTCTTCTATAACTTCATATTAAACATAACATGTTCTCACTTTATGGATGTACCAAAATGTTGCCTGCATATCAATTTTGCTGACATTTACAGTATTCTGAAGTCTTTGTGATTCAAGTCGTTGCCTAACAACATTAATTTTATGCGTTAGTGTCTCTCTTTGTTTAGTTCCTTCATTCTCTGTACCCAAACACTGATCACCCATTAATGTGACTAATGTGAACCTGCTTATTTTAATGATATTACATTTGATTTTAGGATTAAGTTGTAAGTGCTGTAAATGCAAGCGCAGCGTAGTTCTAGCGGGAAGACTTGCAGCTGTACATCATCGCACCATTAGCTGGGTAATTCCCAGCCAATCACATGTAAGCCGTTGCTTTATAAGACTGCTCACAATCTATCATATTGCTGCAACCTCCACCACCCCACCACCACCAGTTGAGTCCCGTCCTGCATGGGGGTAGGCTCCTCGCCCCTGCCTCCTATCTCTGGCAGGATATGACGGTTCCAAGTACAACTTCTTCGGACCGCCAGACAGGGCCTACGCCAAAGAGAGACATTACATTTCTGTTTTATATTCATCAAATAAATGTCATCTTAAATCTCAATCAAGTCTGCGAGTCTTCCTGACAGAAAATTAATATATTAAATAAATATGACAATTAATATTATATAATACATTTGGTTGTTATTTAAGATGTTACAAATAGAAATACATGTTTTTCATTGACTATCGTTTGCTTGCTCACATGAGGTTAAAGGCATTATTTGTCCGCAACATTGAAACTATGTACAGTCGTTTGAAATATAAAAGTGATTTGATAAGATATTTTAGGACAGTCAAAACTGTCTGAAAACCAAAAATAGATGTTAATTGGGTACATATATTTGCAATTTGTGTTTTATGGTTTCATTACTGCAAACAAAGTTAAAATACGCTTATAGTCTGTAACAATGAATTTGTGTGTGTTTGTATGGGAACGATTGTGATTCAGTTGTTCAACTTGTGGTCATTCCCCCTCTGCATTCATCTATTCAAGCATAGAATAAAGAATGTCTTTCTGAGTGACAGGTGTACAAGGAAGCAAATTGTTCAAATAACCAAATTCATGTCATTAAAACTGGTTTAAGGTATTGTTAAGAGATTACTCACGATTGCAGTTGGAGTCCGCCCATATGTGTTAATAAAAGCATTAATAAGAGTCTGAGGATGCAGTTCAGCATCTCTGTATTCTGGTGAAACTGCTGAAGAGAGAATCTCCCTGAGTTTGCTCTGCAGCAGCATTTAATCTCAGGTACAGGTAAACTTCCATTTATTTTATCAATCTGGAATTATTCTAAAAATGTATTTTTTTGTATAACAAGTTAATTATGTATAAAACACATTTGAATATTTTAAAAGTTGTTTAAATACGTGTGTGTGTGTGTGTGTGTGTGTGTGTGCAGGACGTGGCGTTTGTAACAATGAGGTTTTTAATCTCACTGTGTGTGTCACTTCTGCTGATTAATGGTAAGTGTTTTGAGCATCTTTAAATACACACCTGTGATCAATATCTGTCACATACATTACAATGATTCAAATAAATGATTATCCTCACCCAAATATGAAATGATTATGCGTATATTCTCTTTAACAGGTGAATTGATCAATGGACAAACATCTGGTAATCATTCCTCCACTTTATATTCAATTATAATACTTTATTTCTTCTTTTAACCAATTCAGGGCCTCCTTCCCAAAAGCATCATAAATGAAGTAGCAATAGATTTAATCGTACAGCAATACGAGCATTATAAGGTCATTTTCAGGACATTCGCGAAATTCACATCATACAATTTAAATATTAATAGCCACACATTAATATCAGAATATGTGCTTAATTTATTTTTATTTTAACAGACACGTCTAATAATAATAATAACTAGATTAAAAAGTTTGAGTACAAACTTTAGGTTGGCTTGAGAAAGCCTAGCATAAAGTTTGTAGTAGTTGTAAAAGTTTGAAGATTTACGGTTTCTAGTTTGATGTAATTATTAGTAGTAGTTTTCAAAGTTCAAAGTTTAGAGATTATAAAACCATTCAGTCTATCAAATAGATTAGATAGATAGATAGATAGATAGATAGATAGATAGATAGATAGATAGATAGATAGATAGATAGATAGATAGATATTGACCCTCGATAGATAGATAGATAGATAGATAGATAGATAGATAGATAGATAGATAGATAGATAGATAGATAGAGTATGACCCACAGATAGATAGATAGATAGATAGATAGATAGATAGATAGATAGATAGATAGATATTGACCATCAGATAGATAGATAGATAGATAGATAGATAGATAGATATTGACCATCAGATAGATAGATCGATAGATAGATAGATAGATAGATAGATAGATAGATATTGACCATCAGATAGATAGATAGATAGATAGATAGATAGATAGATATTGACCCTCAGATAGATAGATAGATAGATAGAGAGATAGATAGATAGATAGATAGATAGATAGAGTATGACCCACAGATAGATAGATAGATAGATAGATAGATAGATAGATAGATAGATAGATAGATAGATAGATATTGACCATCAGATAGATAGATCGATAGATAGATCGATAGATAGATAGATAGTTATTGACCATCAGATAGATAGATAGATAGATAGATAGATAGATATTGATCCTCAGATAGATAGATAGATATTGACCCTCAGATAGATAGATAGATAGTCATTGACCCTTAGATAGATAGATAGATATTGACCGTCAGATATATATAGATAGATTGTCATTGACCCTGAGATATAGATAGATAGAGTATGACCCACAGATAGATAGATAGATAGTTATTGACCCTCAGATAGTTAGATAGATAGATAGATATTGACCCTCAGATAGATAGATAGATAGATAGATAGATAGTTAGATAGATAGATAGATATTGACCCTCAGAAAGATAGATAGATAGATAGATAGATAGATAGATAGATAGATAGATAGATAGACAGATAGATATATCATTTTTTACTTGGTTGCTAGGGTAACCCAATCTGGTTGCTAGGCAGTTTCCAGGGTGATCCTTATCAAGCCTCCTTTTCATTCTGAGTGAATAAAGTCAACCCGGAAGTCTCTTTGATTTTCTGTTGCATAGATATGTGATTTGTTACTTGGTTGCTAGGGTAACCATATCTGGTTGATAGGCAGCTACCAGAGTGATATATATCAAGTCTACTTTCCATCTTGAGTAAAATAAGTGAAACAGGAAGTCTCTACGATTTTCTGGTGCAGAGTTATGTGATTTGTTACTTGGTTGCTAGGGTAAGCCCTTGTCGTTGCTAGGCAGTTACCAGAGTGATACTTTTCAAGACTCCTTGCTATCCTGAGTGAAATAAGTCAAACAGGAAGTCTCTACGATTTTCTGGTGAAGAGATATATTATTTGTTACTTGGTTGCTAGGGTAACCCCATCTGGTTGCTATGCAGTTACCAGGGTGATACTTATCAAGCCTCCTTTCCATCCTGAGTGAATTATGTCAACCCGGAAGTCTCTACGATTTTCTGGTGCAGAGATATGTGATTTGTTAGTTGGTTGCTAGGGTAACCCTGTCCGGTTGCTATGCAGTTACCAGGGTGATACTCATAAGGCTCCTTGCAATCCTGTGTGAAATATGTCAACCCCTAAGTCTCTACGATGTTCTGGTTCAAAGATATGTGATTTGTTACTTGGTTGCTAGGGTAACCGCATCTGGTTGCTAGGCAGTTACCAGAGGGATACATATCAAGGCTATTTTCCATCCTGAGTGAAATAAGTGAAACAGGAATTCTCTATGATTTTCTGGTGCAGAGATATGTGATTTGTTACTTGGTTGCTAGGGTAAACACATCTGGTTGCTAGGCAGTTACCAAAGTGATACTCATAAGGCTCCTTGCAATCCTGTGTGAAATATGTCAACCCCTAAGTCTCTACGATGTTCTGGTTCAAAGATATGTGATTTGTTACTTGGTTGCTAAGGTAACCCTGTCTGGTTGCTATGCAGTTACCAGAGTGATACATATCAAGGCTACTTTCCATCCTGAGTGAAATAAGTCAACCCGGAAGTCTCTCTGATTTTCTGGTGCAGAGATATGTGATTTGTTACTTGGTTGCTAGGGTAATCACATCTGGTTGCTAGGCAGTTACCAGAGTGATACAAATCAAGGCTACTTTCCATCCTGAGTGAAAAAAGTCAACCCAGAAGTCTCTCTGATTTTCTGTTGCAGAGATATGTGATTTGTTACTTGGTTGCTAGGGTAACCCCATCTGGTTGCTAGGCAGTTACCAGAGTGATACATATCAAGGCTACTTTCCATCCTGAGTGAAATAAGTGAAACAGGAAGTCTGTATGATTTTCTGGTGCAGAGATATGTGATTTGTTATTTGGTTGCTAGGGTAACCCTGTCCGGTTGCTATGCAGTTACCAGGGTGATACTTATCAAGCCTCCTTTCCATACTGAGTGAATCAAGTCAACCTGGAAGCTACTATACTATGGCTATGAAGATTTTAGGTCATTACTTATTGGCTGCTTGATAAAATAAATCCTCTGAGGGAGAGAGAGAGGGAGAGACGCAGGGCTGACAGGCCCTTTTTTGTCTGTGTGTGTGAAAACGTCAGTTGGGATTTAAATTTCTGAACATTCCGCAATGTTAAGTCAATGGGAGTTTTTCCGAGTTTTGATCGTCATTTTTAGGGAAACCGTAAGTCCGATCAGTTAGAAAAGATATAGCACACTATTCGGGATTAGTCTGAAGGTCTGTGCCGAGTTTGTTGCATGTAGCTTAAAAGCTCTAGGAGGAGTTAGATTTAGAAATTTAGTCTCAGAATAATAATAATAACTAGATAGGTACATTTCCTGAAGAAAATGTGAGTGGTGCTTGCCGTGGCAAAATTTCTTACCACAATGTCCCACCTACTGCCCAAAGTTGAAAGAGGCCACCCCCATGACAGTAGGATGTTCTGGTGCAGAGATATTGGTGTTGTTCCATGGTTGCTAGGGAAAACCATCTGGTTGATATGCAGTTACTAAGGTGACAGCCACCAACGCTACTTGCCATCCTGAGTAAAATAAGTCAACCCGGAAGTCTCTACGATTTTGTAGTACATAGATATGTGATTTGTTACTTGGTTGCTAGGGTAACCCCATCTGGTTGCTAGGCAGTTAAAAAGGGGCAAGCCAACAATGCTCCTTGCCATCCTGAATGAAATAAGTCAACCCGGAAGTCTCTGTGATTTTCTTGTGCAGAGATATGTGATTTGTTTCTTGGTTGCTAGGGTAACCCCATCTGGTTGCTAGGCAGTTACCAAGGTGACAGCCAACAATGCTCCTTGCCATCCTGAGTGAAATAAGTCAACCCGGAAGTCTCTGTGATTTTCTAGTACAGAGATATATGATTTGTTTCTTGGTTGCTAGGGTAACCCCATCTGGTCGCTAGGCAGTTACCAAGGTGACAGCCAACAATGCTCCTTGCCATCCTGAGTGAAATAAGTCAACCCAGATTTCTCTGTGATTTTCTAGTACAGAGATATGTGATTTGTTTCTTGGTTGCTAGGGTAACCCCATCTGGTTGCTAGGCAGTTACCAAGGTGACAGCCAACAATGCTCCTTGCCATCCTGAGTGAAATAAGTCAACCCGGAAGTCTCTGTGATTTTCGTGTGCAGAGATATGTGATTTGTTTCTTGGTTGCTAGGGTAACCCCATCTGGTTGCTAGGCAGTTACCAATGTGACAGCCACCAACGCTACTTGCCATCCTGAGTAAAATAAGTCAACCCACAAGTCTGTACGATTTTCTAGTACAGAGGTATGTGATTTGTTACTTGGTTGCTAGGGTAAACCCTTCTGGTTGCTAGGAAGTTACCAAGGGGCAAGCCAACAATGCTCCTTGCCATCCTGAGTGAAAGAAGTCAACCCGGAAGTCTCTGTGATTTTCTTGTGCAGAGATATGTGATTTGTTTCTTGGTTGCTAGGGTAACCCCATCTGGTTGCTAGGCAGTTACCAAGGTGACAGCCACTAACGCTACTTGCCATCCTGAGTGAAATAAGTCAACCCGGAAGTCTCTGTGATTTTCTTGTGCAGAGATATGTGATTTGTTTCTTGGTTGCTAGGGTAACCCCATCTGGTTGCTAGGCAGTTACCAAGGTGGCAGGCAACAATGCTCTTTGCCATCCTGAGTGAAATAAGTCAACCTGGAAGTCTCTGTGATTTTCTTGTGCAGAGATATGTGATTTGTTTCTTGGTTGCTAGGGTAACCCCATCTGGTTGCTAGGCAGTTACCAAGGTGACAGCCAACAATGCTCCTTGCCATCCTGAGTGAAATAATTCAACCCGGAAGTCTCTGTGATTTTCTTGTGCAGAGATATTTGATTTGTTTCATGGTTGCTAGGGTAACCCCATTTGGTTGCTAGGCAGTTACCAAAGTAACATCCAACAATGCTCCTTGCCATCTTGAGTGAAATAAGTCACCTCGGAAGTCTCTACGATTTTGTAGTGCAAAGATATGAGATTTGTTACTTGGTTGCTATGGTAAACCCATCTGGTTGCTAGGCAGTTACCAGGGTGATATTTATCAAGTCTACTTTCCATCCTGAGTGAAATAAGTCAACCCGGAAGTCTCTACGACATTCTGATCCTAAGATACACATCTTAGTGATTTTGAATGGATGTCAATGGTGTTTTGTTGCTAGGGTGCTTTAAATGGTTGCTAGGGCATGGCTAAGTAGTTCACATGATGAAAGCTGAAGACTGGTTACTCACCCAATGAAAACAAAGCAACTATCATGTCTCTAGGACATTCTGATCTGAAGATATCTTACTGTAATTGAAATCAATAAATGTGGTTGCTAGGGTGCTCTAAATTGTTGCTAGGGAGTGGCTTGGCAGCTGTCAATGATGAATCACCAAAGGCTGCTTGTCAGTATGAATGATATAAACCAACTCCCATGCTTCTGTGACATTCAGAATGGAAGATATCTCTCTTTGGATTTTGGTTGCTAAGGTGCTCGAAAATGGTTGCTAGGGAGGGGCTAGGAAGTGTTGAGGGGATTCATGATTGGCTGTTTTACTGCCCCAAGTCAAATGAGACCACCCTCGTGTTTCTATGATAATTCAGTCCGGAGAAATCCCTTTGATCTCTTTCAATGGAAGTCTATGGGACTTGTTGCTAAGGTACTGTAAATGGTTGCTAGGGCGTGGCTTGATAGCTTCACAATGATCCTGAGAGACTGATTGGTCGTCTGAGTAAAATGAGCCCGCCCCCTTGTCTCTAAGACACTGTGATCCAGAGTTATGTTCAATACACAATTTACCTTAGACTTAACATTGGGGCAAATTTGGGCAGCTCCTGCCCCCAAGGGGTGCAACTTTTACCCCATTGTGAGGTATGTTCTCACAGAGCCTGTCAGCCTCTTCAAATGTGGTAAATCACACGTCTGTGTGATATCCTCGCTCTGAGCTATGACTCGTCAAAGTTCGGCGCAATGTTAAGTCAATGGGATTTTTTGCCCAATTTTTTGCCCCTGGGGCAAATACCATACCCCCGATCGCTTATAAAAGTCATAGAACACCATTCCCAAATAATCCGCACGATTTGACGCCTCATTCGTGGGTCTGTGACCAAAAAATTTTGCAAAAAATTCCATTGACTTACATTGGGGCAACTTTGGGCAGCTCCTGCCCCCCAGGGGTAAAACTTTTACCCCATTGTGAGGTATGTTCTCACAGAGCCTGTCAGCGTCTTCAAATCTTATAAATCACACGTCTCTGCGAAATCCTCGCTCTGAGCTATGACTCGTCAAAGTTCGGCTCAATGTTAAGTCAATGGGATTTTTTGCCCAGTTTTTTGCCCCTGGGGCAAACACCGTACCCCCGATCGCTTATAAAAGTCATAGAACACCATTCCCAAATAATCCGCACGATTTGACGCCTCATTCGTGGGTCTGTGACCAAAAAATTTTGCAAAAAATTCCATTGACTTACATTGGGGCAACTTTAGGCAGCTCCTGCCCCCCAGGGGTAAAACTTTTACCCCATTGTGAGGTATGTTCTCACAGAGCCTGTCAGCGTCTTCAAATCTTATAAATCACACGTCTCTGCGAAATCCTCGCTCTGAGCTATGACTCGTCAAAGTTCGGCTCAATGTTAAGTCAATGGGATTTTTTGCCCAGTTTTTTGCCCCTGGGGCAAACACCTTACCCCCGATCGCTTATAAAAGTCATAGCACACCTCTCCTCAATGAGCCGCACGATTTGACACCTCATTCATGGGTCAACGCCAAAAGGTGCGGGACGAGTTAGGTGCCGAAGTTTTGTACGGAAGAAGAAGAAGAAGAAGAAGAAGAAGAAAAATAAGTATGTGAGATTACAATAGTGTTGCTTTGCAAGCACCACTAACTAGAATGTACATTTCCTGAAGAAAATGTGAGTGGTGCTTGCCGTGGCAAAATTTCTTACCACAATGTCCCACCTACTGCCCAAAGTTGAAAGAGGCCACCCCCATGACAGTAGGATGTTCTGGTGCAGAGATATTGGTGTTGTTCCATGGTTGCTAGGGAAACCCATCTGGTTGATATGCAGTTACTAAGGTGACAGCCACCAATGCTACTTACCATCCTGAGTAAAATAAGTCAATCCGGAAGTCTCTACGATTTTGTAGTACAGAGATATGTGATTTGTTTCTTGGTTGCTAGGGTAACCCCATCTGGTTGCTAGGCAGTTACCAAGGTGACAGCCAACAATGCTCCTTGCTCTCCTGAGTGAAATAAGTCAACCCGGAAGTCGCTGTGATTTTCTTGTGCAGCGATATGTGATTTGTTTATTGGTTGCTAGGGTAACCCCATCTGGTTACTAGGCAGTTACCAAGGTGACAGGCAACAATGCTCCTTGCCATCCTGACTGAAATAAGTCAACCCGGAAGTCTCTGTGATTTTCTAGTACAGAGATATGTGATTTGTTTCTTGGTTGCTAGGGTAACCCCATCTGGTTGCTAGGCAGTTACCAAGGTGACAGCCAAGAATGCTCCTTGCCATCCTGACTGAAATAAGTCAACCTGGAATCTCTACGATTTTCTGGTTCAGAGATACGTGATTTGTTAATTGGTTGCTAGGGTAACCCCATCTGGTTGCTAGGCAGTTACCAAGGTGACAGCCAACAATGCTCCTTGCCATCCTGAGTGAAATAAGTCAACCCGGTAGTCTCTGTGATTTTCTTGTGCAGAGATGTGTGATTTGTTTCTTGGTTGCTAGGGTAACCCCATCTGGTTGCTAGGCAGTTACCAAGGTGACAGGCAACAATGCTCCTTGCCATCCTGAGTGAAATAAGTCAACCCGGAAGTCTCTGTGATTTTCTTGTGCAGAGATATGTGATTTATTTCTTGGTTGCTAGGGTAACCCCATCTGGTTGCTAGGCAGTTACCAAGGTGACAGCAAACAATGCTCCGTGCCATCCTGAGTGAAATAAGTCAACCCGGAAGTCTCTGTGATTTTCTTGTGCAGAGATATGTGATTTGTTTATTGGTTGCTAGGGTAACCCCATTTGGTTGCTAGGCAGTTACCAGGGTGATATTTATCAAGTCTACTTTCCATCCTGAGTGAAATAAGTCAACCCGGAAGTCTCTACGACATTCTGATCCTAAGATACACATCTTAGTGATATTGAATGGATGTCAATGGTGTTTTGTTGCTAGGGTGCTTTAAATGGTTGCTAGGGCGTGGCTAAGTAGTTCACATGATGAAAGATGAAGACTGATTACTCACCCAATTAAAACAAAGCAACTATCATGTCTCTAGGACATTCTGATCTGAAGATATCTTACTTCAATTGAAATCAATAAATGTGGTTGCTAGGGTGCTCCAAATTGTTGCTAGGGAGTGGCTTGGCAGCTGCCAATGATGAATATCCCATGGCTGCTTGTCAGTATGAATGATACAAACCAACTCCCATGCCTCTGTGACATTCAGAATGGAAGATATCTCTCTTTGGATTTTGGTTGCTAAGGTGCTCGAAAATGGTTGCTAGGGAGGGGCTAGGAAGTGTTGAGGGGATTCATGATTGGCTGTTTTACTGCCCCAAGTCAAACGAGACCACCCTCGTGTTTCTATGATAATTCAGTCCGGAGATATCCCTTTGATCTCTTTCAATGGAAGTCTATGGGAGTTGTTGCTAAGGTGCTCTAAATGGTTGCTAGGGCGTGGCTTGATAGCTTCACAATGATCCTGAGAGACTGACTGGTCATCTGAGTAAAATGAGCCCGCCCCCTTGTCTCTAAGACACTGTGATCCAGAGTTATGTTCAATACAAAATCTACCATAGACTTAACATTGGGGCAACTTTGGGCAGCTCATGCCCCCCAGGGGTGCAACTTTTACCCCATTGTGAGGTATGTTCTCACAGAGCCTGTCAGCCTCTTCAAATCTGGTTAATCACACGTCTCTGTGAAATCCTCGATCTGAGCTATGACTCGTCAAAGTTCGGCGCAATGTTAAGTCAATGGGATTTTTTGCCCAATTTTTTGCCCCTGGGGCAATCACCGTACCCCCGATCGATTATAAAAGTCATAGGACACCATTCCCAAATAATCCGCACGATTTGACGCCTCATTTGTGGGTTTTCGACCAAAAAATTTTGAAAAAAATTCCATTGACTTACATTGGGGCAACTTTGGGCAGCTCCTGCCCCCCAGGGGTGCAACTTTTACCCCATTGTGAGGTATGTTCTCACAGAGCCTGTCAGCCTCTTCAAATGTGGTAAATCACATGTCTCTGCGAAATCCTCGCTTTGAGCTATGACTCGTCAAAGTTCGGCGCAATGTTAAGTCAATGGGATTTTTTGCCCAATTTTTTGCCCCTGGGGCAAACACCGTACCCCCGATCGCTTATAAAAGTCATAGCACACCTCTCCTCAATGAGCCGCACGATTTGACACCTCATTCATGGGTCTACGCCAAAAGGTGCGGGACGAGTTAGGTGCCGAAGTTTTGTACGGAAGAAGAAGAAGAAGAAGAAGAAGAAGAAAAATAAGTATGTGAGATTACAATAGTGTTGCTTTGCAAGCACCACTAATAATAATAAGTTTAAATAGGATTTCAGTAAGTTGGCTTTCTCAAGCCAACCTAATAATAATCATAATAATCATAATAATAATAATGTAATGCGTAAAATAGATACTCTAATTGGATGAATAAATTAATTAGTAAATAAATATAGTTATTTGTGTGAACTTGTTGGACTAGTTGGGAGCGCTTGATTGATTCAGGCAACTGTATAAATTAATATTAGAGAGAAGAAAAAGTAATTAACTTGATTCGTGCATTTAAATCGTCTGTATGTATATATATATATGCTCATCATCCTACATTTGTACCAGATGCTTTTATCCTCGTCTTCTCTTCCTCTCTGATATTTAAAGGCTCTCTCGACCGCATTACAAGTTGTGTATCACCACACAAGCAGCATTGCTGTCACCATCATCACTTTTGGGAGTAAAGAGCAGAACTCCGTTTTATTGGTGAATGTCCCTTAAGCGCATCTTCCAAACGTCTCCTTATTTTAATAACACTAAATAATATTCAATGAATGCTTTTAAATAGCAGAATCATACACAGGGTCTCCGTCAGGCACGTGCATACATAGACATCAAAGGGGGCTTGAGCACATGCCCTTATTTTGGGGTGTTTTTAAATTTGTAATTTTATATATATATATATATATATATATATATATATATATAAAAATGATGACATCTAAACAATAAGAAACGTTCGTAAAATTGCTCGTAGAAAACACTGTTAACCGCTCGATCATTACCGGCCCGGAACAGATTCATAATGTTATACGGACTCAAGAGTAACTGGAACACATTTTGTTCCTGTCTTTACATGGTTACAATGTTTTAATGCTTAATGTTTTTAATGTAACATTTTCTCAGTGTTGTAATTCCTAAATAGTTTACTAAATATATACTAACTATTTTTTATCTTATGTATATATGTTTATTTATATTTACATTTTTTTATTTTTCTATTCATATTTTTTTTTTTTTTTTTTTTTTTTTATCTCTGTCTTGTTGCTGTATTGTTTGTGCACTGGAAGCTTCTGTCACCAAGTCAAATTCATTGCATGTGTAAGCATGGCAATAAAGCTCATTCTGATTCTGATTCTAAACGTAAACGCAGAAACAATTTCGTACTTTTTATCACAGAGCTGCATATAAAAATATTATTTGATGAACATCCAAATAAAATAAAACATATTTTGTTAAATGTATGGCATTTATGAACTCTACACTTTTAAAAACTCCCCCAAAAAAAAACCGTTTTAGTCTTGTTGCAAGATCAGCTTTTCCCGCATATCTGTTTGTCTTCTTCCTCTTACTCTTCATAAAAATCCAATCCATTATTTGACCACTATCTCTCATCTTTCTCATACGTATAATTCTCAACGCAATGTGCAACACACAGACCTCCTAGCACTCTTATTATTGCCTCATAGGACGAATCGCTTCTGTTGTAAGTCAGTTGCACATGTGTACACCGCTTTGGATAAATGCGTCAATTAAATCAATAAATGCACATGTCAAATGTAAATGATCTCATCTGATTTTGGGTTTAGCATTTTAAGATAAAAATAAACTCGTTTAAAGAAATACCCCACATTGATTAGCATTAAATGTAATTAATTTGGTGTATATAAAACACATTTGGCTGCATTTACGCTGCAAAGCTAAATGAACAATTCCTATTGAATGTTTTTAATTGGCTTAAGACAACTGACTGTACTTACATTAATTACCACCAATCAAGACCAACTATGTCAGCCATTACTACGCCAGTGTTGTTTTATTAATAGCAGTGGCAGTCCTTGCGTGTTTAACATGAATGTCAACGAGCATGCCATTACATTACAAACCAATGTACTTAGAAATACCTATAGGCCTATCCTACACATCACAAGAAAATCTAAAAATCCTAAAATTATTTCTTAAAAGTAGACTATTACACGTAAGCAACATGCAAACATTCATTGTATAGTTGCAAATGTGTGATTGACATTCGTCGCATCAGAATAACGTTCTCATGCATAAACAAAAGTCTGTTTCAGCGGATTTTAATGTCAGAAATACAAGCACAATCGGATCAGAGAATATTTATTAGAGACGGGACACTTCTATTAACAGCCAAGAGATGTAGAAAGGAAGCTCCGCCTTCACTTAAAAGAGCCAAAAGAGCCTCATTGGGATATCGCCTGTCAATCAACTTTACATAGCGCATGCGCATTAGCTATACATGCCAGATTTTTTTTGTTTTGTTCGTAATATGCGGTTAAAAAGCTAAATTTGGAATTTAGGGTAAAAAGCCTCAAGGGAGTTATAGTGATATTGTGTAGAATACCTGTAGGCACAATACTTATAGGGTACAATTTGTCACAATTTGGCAAATATTTTTGACAATGATGATGATTGAAGATGAGTGAGTTCAGGGACTGAAATTGAATAATTAGTTGAAGCTCATCTTATAATGGTGATTAGGATGTAAGATTGGACATGGGTGTATGTGTTCTTACTAAACACTCTTCTGTATTTTAATTGACTAATTAAGGTAATGCTTGTTCAAATACCTAGGCATACTGGTTAACCATTTCCTATTATTTTCAATCAATTTTGGCATTTCATAACATCATAAGTATTCTATAAACAAGTGAATCTCCGATGTGATCGTTTAATGAGCCCACTTTTATTTGTATTGTTTCCATAATGAATCTATTCGGCCAATTTACAAGGCTGCGCAAACGCGTCATCTAGTGGCAACTGCTGTGCGCACTCTACAGAACTGCACGAGACATAAGAGTTACACACGTGCCAGAAACAGTAACTGTGTGTGACAGAAGAGTGTTTCCGATGCAGTCGTGTTTAATAACAACACATACACTGATGTCCAACCTTACATCCTAATCACCATTATAAGATGAGCTTCAACTAATTATTCAATGTCAGTGCCTGAACTCACTCATCATCATTCATCATCATTGTAGTCTAATGTATGTCTGTGCTGTTCAACTAAGAACTGTCAGTAAAGTCTTTTGAACTAATTCCTGCCTCTGCTTGAGTTCTGACCGATGTCCAAAGGCGAGAACTATATGTACTTCCTTTCACACACATTTATCATTTCAATTATTAGCCAGTTTAAAACAAATAAAAAACATTTGAAAATGACAAATAATAGGCTATATTGGCTCAAAATAAATGTGATCATTTTCATTAGATGTATCTGAATTGAAGCATCAATAATGTCCCATTTGGTAAATGGCATTGGAAAATATGCTATATTATATTTGTTTAAAATTTCCTTATTTGGAGAGTAAAACTCTTGGAATTTGAAGTTCATAATAATTGCTGTTATCTCAAACAATAACCTCAGGCCTTCTCTGATATCTTCTGCAGACCCCCTAAAACCCCCTAAAACCCCCCAAAAATGTTTATCTATGACGCCTAAATGTTATTTGTTTTTAATGAGAAATTTTTCACATTAAGACTTCAAAAGAATATGTGAGGAACGAAATCTCCTGTCATTGAGCTCAGATCAGATGCCGTTGTTTATTTAAAGAGACAGTACCGATTTAGAGTGTGTTGAGTATCAATGTAAAGATGTTTGTAAACAATAAACGTATACATTATATATATATATATATATATATATATATATATATATATATACACACACAAAATAACAAATGTAATTTCAAGACCTTTATTGATGGAATATAATTTTTCAAAAGCTAAAATGCGACCAATATAATGAAAAACTTTCAAAAAACAGACTAAATTAAAAGCATGAGCTAAGAAATAATAAATGTTATATTCAAATTAAATGGACATTGTAACAAAATACACCTAAATGAATTAAGAATCAGAATCATATCAAGAGCTTGTAAATCAATTCATTTTAAGATCATTTTAGACACTGTGTAAATATTGTAGGGAAGTTTCTAAGAAATGCGTCTGGATAATTTAACATCATGGCACTCTTCTCATTTCAGAAATGATGTACACATGTATAATGTACACATGTATAATGTACACATGTATATTGTACACATATATAATGTACACATGTATATTGTACACATGTATAATGTACACATGTATAATGTACACATGTATATTGTACACATGTATAATGTACACATGTATATTGTACACATGTATATTGTACACATGTATAATGTACACATGTATATTGTACACATGTATAATATACACATGTATAATGTACACATGTATATTGTACACATGTATAATGTACACATGTATATTGTACACATGTATATTGTACACATGTATAATGTACACATGCATAATATACACATGTATAATGTACACATGTATAATGTACACATGTATATTGTACACATGTATAATATACACATGCATAATATACACATGTATAATGTACACATGTATAATGTACACATGTATAATGTACACATGTATATTGTACACATGTATATTGTACACATGTATAATGTACACATGTATAATATACACATGTATAATATACACATGTATATTGTACACATGTATATTGTACACATGTATAATATACACATGTATATTGTACACATGTATAATATACACATGTATATTGTACACATGTATAATGTACACATGTATAATATACACATGTATATTGTACACATGTATAATGTACACATGTATAATATACACATGTATATTGTACACATGTATAATGTACACATGTATAATATACACATGTATATTGTACACATGTATATTGTACACATGTATAATATACACATGTATAATATACACATGTATATTGTACACATGTATAATGTACACATGCATAATGTACACATGTATAATGTACACATGTATAATGTACACATGTATAATATACACATGTATAATGTACACATGTATAATGTACACATGTATATTGTACACATGTATAATGTACACATGTATAATGTACACATGTATAATGTACACATGTATAATATACACATGTATAATGTACACATGTATATTGTACACATGTATAATATACACATGCATAATATACACATGCATAATATACACATGTATAATGTACACATGCATAATGTACACATGTATAAGTTATATTGGGATTTTTTAAAATAATGTATTGCTTGATTCAAATAATATTTGCATTTGAAAACAAAACTTTGTTATGAATTAGCACTCAGGGGGCCCAAAAATTGCTCTGTCCCCAGGGCCCAAAATGTGGTGCTACACCCCTGGTCATACTTACCCTCATAGCACCATCAGTATGAACCCCTCATCAAAAAAAAAAAAAAAAGTGTACCAAAGGCTAAATATAATTTATATATATACACACATAAATCTAGAATTATCGTTTGTATATAAATATAATTTATAAAGTTTTTTCATCGTCAACAACAAAAACAAAACTGGTATGTTTCAGTGGGCTGTTATAGATGTATGTGGTCACGTATGTTTTATTTCTCCTTTCATTGTGAAAAGATCATTATTCTCGACTGACCATGAAAGTAAACTTTGCCTGTTTTAATTATTAATTTATCTGCTTAATATTAACATATTTTGGGGCATGCTAGTTCAAAGGTGACTGAAAAAACCTGAATAAAAAAATCTTGTTTTAAATATCTCAGTGCTGAAGGTTCATACAATGCAAAGTCAGCAGGGTCCAAAACTCTGAAGCTCAAAAAACACATAAAGCATCATAAAAGTAACCCGTACGACACCAGTGGTTAAATACATGTATTCAGAATGACAGTGAGTAAATGATTTTGGGTGAATTATTCCTGAATTCAGATTTGTTTTATCAAGTGAAGAGTAGTGATTGATTTTCTCTTTTTTTATATTATTGCTTAATTAATAATCAGTAATTAGCAATAATGTATATATTCACAATTGACTAATCTAAAGTCCAGTCCGGTCAGCAAACTAAAAAGAGTTCAACACCGCTGTTCTGATCAATCCAAACTCCAAAATCTCTTTTATACATTTGCTCATTTGCTACTTTAAATGTCCTTTTGGTTTTGCCAGTGAATGATGTATCATATTTTATTCTTTTTTTTTATATTATTCTCACAGTGTCTACAACTTCCAGCTCTGACCCATGCAATGATTATAATATTACTGATAACTATTGGAGAGACATACGCCAAAATTATTACCAATACTATGGATATGATGACACCCATGTTGAATGGAGTGGCTGGTATCGGCTGTATTTGAACGGAGAAAGTGCTCAAATGTCGGAGTGGTGTGTGAATTATGTGGGATGTGGTGGTTATACTGCACTGTATCTTAATGGTTCTCATCCACGACTTGAGGATGGAGTGGTGACACGTGAAGTCGTGGGGACTAATAATTATTGGTGGTATTACTCGAACCAGTGTGGCAGCTACAGCTCCAACTCCATCCAAGTCAAAGCCTGTCCAGGAGATTATTATGTCTATAAACTCGTCAAGCCAGATGTGTCACTCTACATGCCTACATACTGTGCAGGTGCAGTTCAAACTCTTCTGCTCTTTTATTACTCTGAGATTGTTTTGTGATGACAACATGATTTAAAAAAAAGGCCAATATCAGAAGTAAATGCTCCATTTAAAGATAATGCTCTTTTTTATTTATTTTGTTTGACACAATGATTTGCATAATGTATCTAAGCAATTGTTGAGCAATTACAATAGAATTGTTACAAATCATGAAACTCCATTATTATTATGCATTTTGAATATGCCTATGATTCTCTAGATTGCCTTGCATGTAAATAATGTGTTTTAACAGTACTTGTACCAATGACTCTCTTGTCCATGACAGTTGCTTTCAAAAACATCAGCAATGATCCATGTTACAACTATGAGTCTCTGGACCGTCCCTGGAGAGCCAATAATGAAAGTGGCTTGTGGATTGGTGATGAATCTTTCTCCTGGAATGGCTGGTATCGTCTTTTCTACAATGGAATGAACATCCAGATGCCAGAGAGCTGTGTTAAATCATATTTGGCCTGTAATTCATACATGAGTCTGTGGCTCAATGGTCCTCACCCTCAGATAGAGGATGGAGTTGTGACCAGAGAGGTCTGTGGGGAATATTATTGGGATGAATGCTGTAATTACAAGTCACAACCCATCAGAGTGAAAGCCTGTCCAGACAATTACTACGTATATGAACTTGTGAAACCACAAAACTGGAATGCAGGATACTGCACAGGTACAGCGTCTTTCCTCCACTTTTTCACAAGTGAAGTTTAGCAGATTTTTACAATTATTTTAGTCACATCTGAAAAATCCCCCTTTTTTAGATATCAGCACTATATCACAGACGGTTTCCTCTACAAGTCCAGCGATGATTACTGGATCCAGCATCACCTTGGGTAGGTTAATTGCACATTTTTTTTCAAAGGAATCATTTTAGTCTTACTGTACTCAATAGTCCTGCTATGAAATTGCATCTCTCATTGAAATGTAATTGTTGTTTTGGTCTCATCACAGTTGACCCATGCTATAACTACAACACTCTTGATAACTACTGGAGAGACACACACAATTACTGGTATATGTATGGATATTTATCTGGATATGACGACACTCGTGTAGAATGGGATGGCTGGTATCGACTCTTCATTAATGGATCGAGTGCTCAGATGCCTGAGTGGTGTGTCTCTTATATGTCATGTGGAGGTTATAGTGCTCTGTGGCTTGGTGACTCTCATCCTCAGATAGAAGATGGAGTTGTTACTCGGGAAATCTACGGCTCAGTTTATGCCCAGTGTAATCAATACAGATCCAAACCCATCCAAGTCAAAGCTTGTCCTGGAAATTATTATGTCTACAAATTGACCAGACCAAAACTATCAATCCCAGCTCCTGTATATTGTGCAGGTACAGTCATTCTGTTGGATATTTGTACGTGTTTATCATGAATTTTATATAACAACCAACTTTGCAGACCTGCTAAAGATGTATGAATTATTATCTTGTACACAATTAATATGCAATATATACTATGCACTGTTCATATAGTTTCATACACCGCGCCAAGCGTTGACCCCTGCTACAACTATACCAGTCTGGACGAATCTTGGAGAGCCACTGACAATCCTTACTATAATAACTACTACAACTACTACTACACCATGTGTGATTATAATGTCAACTGGAATGGCTGGTACAGGCTCTTCTACAATAATCAGAGTATCCGGATGCCAGAGTCATGTGTTAATTACGGCATGTGTGGCACTCAATACCCGCTGTGGCTCAATGGCTCACATCCACAGCTGGAAGATGGAGTGGTCCGCCGCCATGTCTGTGGTTCCGATGGGAATAACTGCTGTGGTTTCAGATCTCATCCCATACAAGTCAAAGCCTGTCCAGGAGATTATTATGTTTATGAGTTTGTCCGGCCGATATTCTGCTCAGCTTACTGTGCAGGTAGAGCATTTACTCATATGCACTTTATTCATAAAGCTCGTTGGGTTTCAATTGATAATAACTGACATTAATATACAAATATTCCCGATACAGATGTTTCAAGTCTCAACAGCTCATCATATTCTACAACAACAGAAACAATCCTTCCAGTAGGATCCACTCCTGTGCCCATCACAACCACTGGTAAAGTATCGTATTACTTCATTTATAAGTGACACGTGCATTTTTAAAACATATTTTCATTAGACATGAAGTCTTTATAAGCGCACAAAGTAAACTTTATTTTGTGTGTCCTTGTTAAACAGGACACGTTTCTTTTATACGCATAGAACATGTGGTTCAGGATATAGATGTATGCTCCATTAAATTATACAGAATAAAGTATAATTAATCATTTTAATCTACTGACACACAAATCATGGCTCGTATTAACAGAGCTTGTATCAGAACACATTTCACTTCTGTCGGTCGATATTGATTTTGAAAAATGTTATTAATGTATTGAAACTCGGAAAAATTAAACAAAACATATTTCTAAGTGGTTAAAAAAATCATAGCAAATTTAAACATTTTACTCTCTCTTTCTTCCACTGAACCCTTTTGCAGTGACTTAAACATAATAATAATAATAATAATAATTGAAAAAAATAAACCATGACCTCTAGAAAATGTAACAAATCTCACACACACACACACACACACACACACACACACACACACACACACACACACATATATATATATATAATAATTTCTAATGTTTAGAAGTTTGTTTGGTTGTACTTTTGGGCATGAACAACGATTCCCCCCCCATGCAGCCTCTTAATCGTGTCACAGATGATTGAGTCGTGAGTGTCCCAATGGTTAGTGAATCAATACCCTTGCCAGTGCCCGAATTCGTGTTAACAATATACTGATTCAATTTCCCCTTTTAATACGCTGTCAAGATACTCGCTGTCAAATCTTTCAAATCGGTTCTCTTGCAAACCCAACTCCCAAAATCAGTTATTGTGAGTAAGAGACAAAGTGTGTGTTGCAAATATTCTTATTAAAGTCAAATGAAAAAAGAAGACTCAATATTGGCTGTTTAAATCACATTTTTATCTTCTGTAAATGAAAGAGATTCTCAGACTCACAGAATGTCTTAAACTTTCAATAACTTGAAACACAAGAGTAACAGGAAGCTTAAGTAAAGAGTTTGGAAATAACCACTTCATAGAAATTATTAAAATAAAAGAATATAATGATAATAAAATATATATTGATACATTTGTCTATTTTTTCCTAACAGAGACGATCCCTGTTGACCCCTGCTCCAACTACACTGTGCTGGATGATCCTTGGAGATCCACCAACAATCAATATAATCAATATATGTGTGACACTGCGGTCAGCTGGAGCGGCTGGTACCGTCTCTTCATTGAGGGTCAGAGTGTTCAGATGCCAGACACATGTGTTGGTCAGTATAGCTGTGGCACTGATGCCCCACTGTGGCTAAATGGTCAACACCCAAGAGTTGAGGATGGAGAGGTCACCCGAAATGTGTGCGGTAACTGGAACAATGACTGCTGCCAATTCCAATCCAATCCCATTAAAGTCAAAGCCTGCCCGGGAAATTATTATGTCTATGAGTTTGTGGCACCAATTGGCTGTAGTTTGGCATACTGTGCAGGTATATACATTTCTATATGCTCTTTGTACATATATGTGAGTGATAATTGCATATTTGGTGATTCATTTTCATACTTTTTTTTTCTTTCAGATGCTAGCAACATTACCCAGACTACTGTGAGACCAGAGACAACCACAACCCCAGAAACTACAACCATGGAGATCATGACTGGTAATGTAATGTGCTGTGTACTCAATTGTGTTACAGTCTTGAGGAGTATTGTTTAGCATGTGCAGATCAGATATTTGTTGTGTTTGTAACTGTATGTAAAAATCAAAACTGTGTGTGAAATGTGCAGTTTCAGAACTATGTCTAACCGCATGTGATTCAGATCATAAATAAACAACTTTGCGTTCATTCATCAGGATAACTGAACTTATTGTTAAAACTACACTATGGATGATCTCTCGTTTAATTTTCTGTTAGAACAAAAAAGACCATTATTGATCCAGTACATAAAAATTTGAGTAAAACAAACAAACATATTTTTGCCATACTCCCAATCACAACTGTTGAGACTACATGTGTTACAACACTCACTGGATTCCTCTTTAAACAGTGAACTATGATGGCAGGAGAATTCTCTCATATTAACTGATGTTACCACACATAACCTCATCGACATTTGACAACATTATTAATGTTAAGATAAAAAAATATCAAATACTTTTTATATTAAAAAAATAATTTAAAGCTAATATGGGTAGTCTCGTCTCTTTTGACTTCTCATTACACATCTGTGATAATTCTCTCGTAATAATGATTTTGATTTAGAAACAATTGTAAGAAACTGGTCTAATGTCAAAGTTTTCATTTTCTTTTGAATATGTTGTGCAGTAAATAAAAGTCAACAGAAACATTTATAATCTTTTAATGTAGAAATACTCCAAAAATCATATTTCAACTTTGTTACCTTTGCTCATGTGTAATGCAGAATACATCTTATTTACGTTTCAGTTTGTAAATTGGTTTAAAGGGTGTGTGCTATGAATACTGAGGTAGAGATTTTACAGTTAGTTTTACTCTTAAATAAAGAATAAATGCTATTGAAGGTTTAAAATAGAAAAACATTTGGTAAAATATAGTATACAGTGTTTTCAATAGATACACTCGTTTAGAGGCGTAGTCAGCCAATCTAATCAATTAATCCAAATATATCAAATCTTTCATACATTTGTTAGTTGAATGCTTGTATTGTGATTTTGGTTTTGCCAAAGAATAAGACAGTGAATGATTATTTATCATCTATTGTCGTTTTTTTTATTTTTATTATTCTCTCAGTGTCTACAACTTCCAGCTCTGACCCATGCAATGATTATAATATTCTTGATGACTATTGGAGAGACATACGCCAAAATTATTACCAATACTATGGATATGATGACACCCATGTTGAATGGAGTGGCTGGTATCGGCTGTATTTGAACGGAGAAAGTGCCCAAATGTCGGAGTGGTGTGTGAATACTGTGGGATGTGGTGGTTATACTGCACTGTATCTTAATGGTTCTCATCCACGACTTGAGGATGGAGTGGTGACCCGTGAAGTCGTGGGGACTAATAATTATTGGTGGTATTACTCGAACCAATGTGGCAACTACAGATCCAACTCCATCCAAGTCAAAGCCTGTCCAGGAGATTATTATGTCTATAAACTCGTCAAGCCAGATGTGTCACTCTACATGCCTACATACTGTGCAGGTGCAGTTCAAACTCTTCTGCTCTTTTATTACTCTGAGATTTTTTTGTGATGACAACATGATTTAAAAAAAGGCCAATATCACAAGTAAATGCTCCATTTAAAGATAATGCTCTTTTTTATTTAGTTTGTTTGACAAAATGATTTGCATAATGTAACTAAACATTTGTTGAGCAATTACAATAGAATTGTTAAAAATCATGAAACTCCATTATTATTATGCATTTTGAATATGCCTATGATTCTCTAGAGTGTCTTGCATGTAAATAATGTGTTTTAACAGTACTTGTACCAATGACTCTCTTGTCCATGACAGTTGCTTTCAAAAACATCAGCAATGATCCATGTTACAACTATGAGTCTCTGGACCGTCCCTGGAGAGCCAATAATGAAAGTGGCTTGTGGATTGGTGATGAATCTTTCTCCTGGAATGGCTGGTATCGGCTTTTCTACAATGGAATGAACATCCAGATGCCAGAGAGCTGTGTTAAATCATATTTGGCCTGTAATTCATACATGAGTCTGTGGCTCAGTGGTCCTCACCCTCAGATAGAGGATGGAGTTGTGACCAGAGAGGTCTGTGGTGAATATTATTGGGATGAATGCTGTAATTACAAGTCAGAACCAATCAGAGTGAAAGCCTGTCCAGACAATTACTACGTATATGAACTTGTGAAACCACAAAACTGGAATGCAGGATACTGCACAGGTACAGCGTCTTTCCTCCACTTTTTCACAAGTAAAGTTTAGCAGCTTTTTACAATTATTTTAGTCACATCTGAAAAATCCCCTTTTTTTTTTAGATATCAGCACTATATCACAGACGGTTTCCTCTACAAGTCCAGCGATGATTACTGGATCCAGCATCACCTTGGGTAGGTTAATTGCACATTTTTTTCAAAGGAATCATTTTAGTCTTACTGTACTCAATAGTCCTGCTATGAAATTGCATCTCTCATTGAAATGTAATTGTTGTTTTGGTCTCATCACAGTTGACCCATGCTATAACTACAACACTCTTGATAACTACTGGAGAGACACACACAATTACTGGTATATGTACGGATATATATATGGATATGACGACACTCGTGTAGAATGGGATGGCTGGTATCGACTCTTCATTAATGGATCGAGTGCTCAGATGCCTGAGTGGTGTGTCTCTTATATGTCATGTGGAGGTTATAGTGCTCTGTGGCTTGGTGACTCTCATCCTCAGATAGAAGATGGAGTTGTTACTCGGGAAATCTACGGCTCAGTTAATGCCCAGTGTAATCAATACAGATCCAAACCCATCCAAGTCAAAGCTTGTCCAGGAAATTATTATGTCTACAAATTGACCAGACCAAAACTATCAATCCCAGCTCCTGTATATTGTGCAGGTACAGTCATTCTGTTGGATATTTGTACGTGTTTATCATGAATTTTCTTTTATATAACAACAAACTCTGCAGACCTGCTAAAGATGTATGAATTATTATCTTGTACCCAATTAATATGCAATATATACTATGCACTGTTCCTATAGTTTCATACACCACGCCAAGCGTTGACCCCTGCTACAACTATACCAGTCTGGATGAGTCTTGGAGAGCCACTGACAATTCTTACTATAATAACTACTACAACTACTACTACACCATGTGTGATTATAATGTCAACTGGAATGGCTGGTACAGGCTCTTCTACAATAGTCAGAGTATCCGGATGCCAGAGTCATGTGTTAATTACGGCATGTGTGGCACTCAATACCCACTGTGGCTCAATGGCTCACATCCACAGCTGGAAGATGGAGTGGTCCGCCGCCATGTCTGTGGTTCTGATGGGAATAACTGCTGTGGTTACAGATCTCATCCCATACAAGTCAAAGCCTGTCCAGGAGATTATTATGTTTATGAGTTTGTCCGGCCGATGTACTGCTCAGCTTACTGTGCAGGTAGAGCATTTACTTATATGCACTTTATTCATAAAGCTCGTTGGGTTTCAATTGAAAATAACTGATATTAATATACAAATATTCCTGATACAGATGTCACAAGTCTCGACAGCTCATCATATTCCACAACAACAGAGACAATCCTTCCAGTGGGATCCACTCCTGTGCCCATCACAACCACTGGTAAAGTATCGTATTACTTCATTTATAAGTGACACGTGCATTTATAAAACATATTTTCATTAGACATGAAGTCTTTATAAGCGCACAAAGAAAACGTTATTTTGTGTGTCTTTGTTAAACAGGACACGTTTCTTTTATACGCATAGAAAATGTGGTTCAGGATATAGATGTATGCTCCATTAAATTATACAGAATAAAGTATAATTAATCATTTTAATCTACTGACACACAAATCATGGCTCGTATTAACAGAGCTTGTATCAGAACACATTTCACTTCTGCTGGTCGACATTGATTTTGAAAAATGTTATTAATGTATTGAAACTCGGAAAAATTAAACAAAACATATTTCTAAGTGGTTAAAAAAATCATAGCAAATTTAAACATTTTACTCTCTCTTTCTTCCACTGAACCCTTTTGCAGTGACTTAAACATAATAATAATAATAATAATAATAATTGAAAAAAATAAACCATGACCTGAAAAATGTTTAGAAGTTTGTTTGGTTGTACTTTTGGGCATGACCAACGATCCCCCCCACCCCCCCCAAAATGAAAGATAACTTTCATAATGAAAGTTTTATTTTAATATCTACAAATAAAATGGATGCTAATGTCTTTTCTTCAGTGATGTTGCTGATTGTAACATCATAATCATGTCACAGATGATTGAGTCGTGAGTGTCCCAATGGTTAGTGAATCAATACCCTTGCCAGTGCCCGAATTCGTGTTAACAATATACTGATTCAATTTCCCCTTTTAATACGCTGTCAAGATACTCGCTGTCAAATCTTTCAAATCGGTTCTCTTGCAAACCCAACTCCCAAAATCAGTTATTGTGAATAAGAGACAAAGTGTGTGTTGAAAATATTCTTATTAAAGTCAAATGAAAAAAAAGAAGACTCAATATTGGCTGTTTAAATCACATTTTTATCTTCTGTAAATGAAAGAGATTCTCAGACTCACAGAATGTCTTAAACTTTCAATAACTTGAAACACAAGAGTAACAGGAAGCTTAAGTAAAGAGGTCGGAAATAACCACTTCATAGAAATTAATAATAATAAAATAAAAGAATATAACGATAAGAAAATATGTTTTAATACATTTTTCTATTTTTTTCCAAACAGAGGCTCTTCCTGTTGACCCCTGCTCCAACTACAATATTCTGGATGATCCTTGGAGATCCACCAACAATCAATATAATCAATATATGTGTGACACTGCGGTCAGCTGGAGCGGCTGGTACCGTCTCTTCATTGAGGGTCAGAGCGTTCAGATGCCAGACACATGTGTTGGTCAGTATAGCTGTGGCACTGATGCCCCACTGTGGCTAAACGGTCAACACCCAAGAGTTGAGGATGGAGAGGTCACCCGGTCTGTGTGCGGTCACTGGAACAATGACTGCTGCCAATTCCAATCCAATCCCATTAAAGTCAAAGCCTGCCCGGGAAATTATTATGTCTATGAGTTTTTGGCACCAACTGCCTGTTATTTAGCATACTGTGCAGGTATATACATTTCTATATGCTCTTTGTACGTACATGTAAGTGATAATTGCATATTTGGTGATTAATTTTCATACTTTTTTTTTCTTTCAGATGCTAGCAACATTACCCAGACTACTGTGAGACCAGAGACAACCACAACCCCAGAAACTACAACCATGGAGATCATGACTGGTAATGTAATGTGCTGTGTACTCAATTGTGTTACAGTCTGGAGGAGTATTGTTTAGCATGTGCAGATCAGATATTTGTTGTGTTTGTAACTGTATGTAAAGATCAAATATGTATGTGAAATGTGCAGTTGTGAATCAGTTGTAGAAGTTTTTATGTGATTAAGATCAAACGTAGCATACACATCTTATTTATTAATTTATCTCAGTAACTTAAAATATTTTTGTTAAATGCCAAATTTAATATGAGTGGAAATGATGGTTTGTATATAATTTTGTTTAGTTTAGTGACAGTTCAATTTACAATTTTTATAGCACAATTTTCTTGACTTAATTATTAGAGGATATACATGAAAGCATTATTATTATTATTATTATTATTATTACAACTCATATATATATATACTCAAATCATATATAAAGTAAAGGTTTATTACTCTTCAATACTATGTATTAATTATTTCAGGCAATATCCCAGGCACATTTTATCCATTTGGAACCGGAGACACAGTGAATGCACGCAGTGATGATGGAAGTTCATCAGTGATTTTCCTCCTACAACCGTTTATATATTTTGGACAGACATACAACCAAATATATGTAAGTCAATCTAGTATGAGAAATATATATTTTTAATTTTTTATTAAAATTCATTTTTGAATATATTTTGAGTGTCAATCACTCAACCTTCAAAATTATCATTCAAAACTATCATTATTCTCATAATTAAACAATAGTATTTATAGCAAGCTGTAAAGTTGGCAAACATTTGAAAATGGGTCTGGTGAAATGGATGATTCTTTTATCACATCGCTGCATTTGTCATGTTTTTGTAAAGAATTCTGCGCATGATAATAAATCCACATTTATTTCAGGTCAACAACAATGGGCACTTGACTTTTGATTATGCATGGTCCAGCTTCTCTCCGTACCAGTTCCCATCTTATGGTGGGAGAGACCTCATTGCTCCATTCTGGACAGATCTTGACAACGGTGTGAATGGGTTTGTCTCATATAATCAGTACACCTCTGACAGTGTCCTTACACGGGCCACACAAGATATAAACCAATACTTCCCTCACCTGAGCTTCTCTGCTTCATGGGTCTTTGTTGCAACATGGGACAGAGTTCCATACTTCCCAAATTCTGGAACAGTAAGAAGGCACACTTTGTTAACTATTAACAATGAACTTTTAATTGTCCTGCTTCAAATTTAATTTACATTTTTTCTCCATACCATTTATATTTTTGTATTATTATTATTATTTGCAGGGAACATCTTTCCAAGTGGTTTTGATATCAAATGGCCATCTCTCATTTGTTTTAATGAACTATGGTACAATTGCTCCAACACAACGATATATACAGGTATGCACAACATGACAAATGAATGAAGTATTACATAATCAATGTAACTGACTAAATAGACATGTGATATTTTTATCGTTAGGCTGGTTATGACACTACCGACTCAAGTCACCATTTCTCAATAACCGGATCACTCCTGAGTGACATCACAAGCCTACCAAACAGCAGCAATGTTGATGTGCCAGGCAGATGGGCCTTCAGGACAGATTATGGATCACAGGGTTGTCAGTTTAACGGTAATGTTATTTACAGTTGCCTGCCTTACTGTAAACCATACAAAGCAGTGATATTATGAATGGTTAGGTGAGCGTTACATCTAATAATTAAAATAATGATCTGTATTTTATTTATTGTTACTGAACTATTCCTAGTTGAATGTTTGGAGATGAACACATTCATCAAATTAAAATCTACACTATTTTCCACAGTCAATTCGAGATGCACTTTAAAGACACTTAATCATTAATCTTACAGTTTTAAACATTGTCCACCAACATCTATGCAGTTTACTCAATTAATACATGATTTGTATTACTCATATATAAATGACTGGCTCCTCCAGCTGAGCAGGGTTTCTCCCAAGTTAATTTTTTTCTCTATTAACTAACATCTTCTGGAGTTTTTGTTCCTTTGCCACAGTAGCAACTTTTGCAACCACTGAGAAAAGCCCCTTTTTGCTGAGAAAGCCCCTCATATAACAATAATTCTATATATAATGATGAAATAATGATACATAGTTATCTTTAAATATTTAAAAAGTATATATATATATATATATATATATATATATATAATACAAAAATACTCAGATAATTAAAATGCATTACGTTCTTGTAGCAGAGTTAATCATTGAAGAAACAATACAAAAAAGCAGCTTTATAATACAATGTATTGTTTACTACCATATTATTGATCATAAGTCAATCATTGACACACAGTTCACAGCAATCCATTTCACAAGTGAATTTGTCAATCAGTTGGAGATTTATTATGAGTGCTTGTTTAAGGACCCGTCAGTGTATACCTGCATCAGACATGCTTGTGTAGTGTCTCAGGTGTGTTGCGTCATAAACATAAAATGTTTAGGTCGCTGTGTCAAGTTAAATATAGTTTAATACTTAGAACACATCTTGAGATCCCTTAGTTCACATTTGTGCTCCTTCAAGTGTTTTGAACACAAGAACGTAACGCATGTTTGTGTTGTTGCTACTGAAGTGATTTCTTTACTGTATAAACTGCGAATTGCCACACAACTGAAGTTTCACTTACTGCCCTCTGGAGTAAACAGGTGGTACTACAAGCTTGCATTTCTCAGGAATCTTCCTTATTACGGTCCAGAGGCATTGCAATAATGTGCATGAATTTTTTTAATACGTTAATTTAAGTTGAATTAATCGCACTGAATTAACACGTTAAATCGACAGCCCTAATATATATATATATATATATATATATATATATATATATATATATATATATATATATAGAGCCACAAGCAACTATAATCTGGGTCCAAGCACATATGGCCAGAATATATTGGACACAGTGGATGCTGTGGACACAGCTGTTTTGTGTAAAATTTCTTCCAAAAGCTTCTTTGTTATCACAGTTGCAAAATTTGAATTTTATTAGAATGACAACAGAATGGCAATAAAAGACCAGGCCAAACTTAGGACCATGCAGTCAGACTTAGGACCATCCTGTCAAGTTTGGTGTCTCTTCAGTGTTTGGACCCCTAAAATAAAGAAAAAAATGTAAATTTTAGGTGTTTGTATCAATAACACCTAAATATTTCATGTAGATTTACCAGTGCAACTAGGAGACTCTTTCTGGAGTGATGCCACCTGTCAGGAGAAATGCACCTGTACCAGACGTGGCCTCCAGTGCAGCCTGCAGCCCTGCACTTATTCCCAAGCCTGCCGTCCAGCTGCTTTCCAATACTCTTGTCAGAACATTCAACGCCAAACCTGCAGCATCTCCGGTGATCCACACTACTACACGTTTGACAATCAGATTTTTCACTTTCAAGGAACTTGCACCTATGTTCTGTCTGAGGTTAGTTTTTAGCAGTTGTACTAATGGTATACTATTTACTTTAAAATGTATATGATGAGATAGGTATTGTTTTAGTGATGCGGAATTTGATTTGTTGTTTAGGCTTGTGGAAATGGTTTGCCGTTTTATCGCATTGAAGGCAAAAATGAACACCGGGGTAGTACACATGTGTCATGGACTCGGATGGTCAGAGTGTTTGTCTATGAAGAAGAAATTGAGCTTGTCAAAGATCGCTATTATGAGGCAAAGGTTAGTGTGACTGTAGTACTGTAATGCTAACTTGAATTAGGTCATCCGTCCTTTTTCTGAATTTTTTTTTCAACATTGTACAGGTTAATGGGACACTCACAGCAACACCATTCACCCTCCGCAATGGCTCCATACAAGTCTATCAGTCAGGATTTTCTCTGGCCATCAGCACAGATTTTGGTCTGGTAGTTACATATGATGCATATAGCTACGTCACCATCTCTGTACCTTATGATTACCAAAATTCTACATGTGGTCTTTGTGGGAACTTTAACCTGCATCCTGAAGATGACTTCCGTTCACCCACTGGCGAGATCCTGAGCTCTGATGTTGACTTTGCCAACTCTTGGAAGTCAGAAGGGGACACAGATCCTGAATGCCATGATGTCAGGTGCACAGGTCTGGCTTGTGCAGTGTGTACCATGAATGAAATGAGTGTTTACAGTGACACAAACCACTGTGGGATCCTGGGAGATGTTTCTGGCCCTTTTGCTGCTTGCCACTCGGTGCTTGCGGCACAGACCTACATAGGGAACTGTGTCTATGATCTCTGCTTAGGACAAGGGTACCAGCCCATTATGTGCCAGGCTCTCAATGTGTATGCTGCTCAATGCCAACAGCAGGGTGTGCAACTAGGGCAGTGGAGACGTCAGGGCTTTTGTGGTAAGTGCCTTGTTATATCTTACTTAGATAAAACAAAATGCATCTCTTTGCAAGCTGAAAGATTTGTGTATATTCTTACTTATAACCTCCATTTCCAGAGATTTCGTGCCCTGAGCACAGTCATTTTGAGTCCCAAGGAACAAGCTGCCCTGCAACCTGTAGCAATCCATCCGCTCCAATAAACTGTCCCTTGCCCAGTCAGGAGAGTTGTATCTGTGATGCTGGGTACATCCTTAGTTCTGGGCAATGTGCGCCTCTACAAGACTGTGGCTGTACTTTTGAGGGTTTCTATTATGCCAAGGGGCAGTCAGTAGTTTTGGACGGGGACTGTGGAAGGCAATGCGTTTGCAGTAGTGGGACAATGATTTGCCATCAGCACCAGTGTGGACCTGCAGAGGTGTGTGAAGTCCATGATGGTGTGCGGGGCTGCAGACCCATCAGCTATTCCACATGTTCAGTTGAAGGCCTGGGGTCATATTACACCTTTGATGGACTAACTTTCAGATATCCGGGAGCCTGTGGACTGACCCTTGCGAGGGTAATGGGGCCATCCCAACTACCCTACTTTGTTTTGACAGTGGAAAAAGTTCCCAGAGGCCTTCACAACTTTGCCAGGTACCTGAATTTTGAGGCAGAAGGAACTCATGTTTCCATAGAAATGGGAGAAGGTAGTAACGTACAGGTACGCCAATTATCAGATGCTTTTCATTCATTAAAAACAGCCAAATTTCATGTAATGGATCAATGAAAATCTTTTATATCTTGTACAGGTGGATGGACAGATGGTTGGTCTGCCAATCAATGTTGGTTCTGGTCGGATTCGGATCTTTCACAACAGTGTGATGGGGTTTGTTTTGGAAACAAACTTTGGGGTGACTGTTAGAGCTGACTGGCCAAACATTGTCCGAATCACGGCACCAAGCTCTTACAATGGAACACTTGGAGGTCTATGTGGGAACTTGAATGGAAACACTGATGATGAGTTTTACAGTCCAGATGGTATCCTTTTGGATGACCCTCGATTGTTTGCAGACAGCTGGCGGGATGGGTCTCTGTCAGCCCACTGTGAGGACCCAGCTGACATCTGGGAATCAGGACATTATCAGAACAGCAGCCAATTTAGTGAGCACTGTAACATCATGGCCAGGAATGATGGACCATTTGCTGAGTGCAGCAGAATATTAGACCCTTCACAAAGGATGCTACATTGCATTCAGATGCTGGCTGAGACGGGGGGTGCCAGGGAGGCCCTATGTGAGGCCTTGCGAGGCTACACACTTCTCTGCCAACAGAATGGCATTGCAGTTGAAGAGTGGAGGAGTATCACCCACTGTGGTTAGTATCTTATTGTGACAAAATCTGCATATTTCTCAGTGCAGTGCAAAGTGCTGATCATTTTGCTTCTTTTGTTTTTTGTCTGGAACATCTCAGATCCTCAATGTCCACAAAATTCCCATTTTGAATTGTGTGGCACTTCCTGTCCTGCATCCTGCCCTAGCCTCTCATTTCCTTTTCTATGCACTCTGCAATGTCAGGGGGGATGCCAGTGTAATGATGGAAATGTGCTAAATGGAGATCGCTGCGTGCCCCCAACGGGTTGTGGTTGCCACTATGCTGGGCGCTATCGGCATCCTGGAGAGCAGTTTTGGAATGGTGAACAGTGCCACTCGCTGTGTGTCTGTGATGGCATCACTGGAAACGTCCATTGCACACAATCATCTTGCAGTGAGCAGGAAATCTGTCGTGTGGTGGAGGGAGATTTCGGCTGCCATCCCCTTCCACATGCTAGTTGTTCTGCTTCAGGAGACCCCCATTATATGTCCTTTGATGGAGCCTTCTTTGATTTTCAAGGCACATGCCGATATGTGCTAGCTACAGTATGTAATGACAGTGATGGGCTTCCACACTTCCAGGTGGATGCAAGAAATGAGGCTTGGCATGGACTCCAAGTATCAATTACAGTTGAAGTTTTTGTCAATGTCTCTGGGCATCTCGTCCACATATCACAAGACATGTATGGTTCTTCTGCTGTTGAGGTAAAGAATCCACAGTAAATTGCTTTGCAGTACATGTGATGTATAAAACATTATAATTACAGTCAAGCTTGCATTTTATGTGTCCATAATCTTCATTGAGACTTGGTTAACTTTCTAGAACACATGAGCAGTGCACTTTCTTATGTATTTACTTCACTGGACATTAGTATAAACCATCTGTTGGTTTTTCCTTTCCTTTCAATCAGATTGATGGAGAGACCAGAAATCTCCCCATCCTACTTGACTCTGGTCGGGTCTCTGTCTATTCCACTGGACAGTTCACCTTTGTCACAACAGACTTTGGTGTCAGTGTGAGTTATGGTGGTCCCTGGGCAGTGAACATCATTGTACCAGCAAACTACAGTGGAGTTATGTGTGGACTCTGTGGAAACTTTAATGGTCAGAGGGATGATGACTTCATGACTCGTTCAGGTGCTCTGGTACCTTCAGCAGACCAGTTTGGGGCAGATTGGAAGGTTGAAGATGATATGTCATGCAGTGATGGGTGTGGAGCCAATTGCCCTTTGTGCCAAGATCAGACCATCTCTCAGGCTTTGTGTGAGATTATCAGGGACAATCAGGGCCCCTTAAGCTTCTGCCATTCTTCTGTAGACCCACAAGTATACTTTAATGACTGTGCGTTTGATGTGTGTGTTTCTGGGAACCATAATGATGTCTTGTGTCGCTCTATCCAATCCTATGTGAGTGCCTGCCAATTGGCAAATGCCATTGTCTACCCCTGGAGAGCAAATGTGTCATGTGGTAAGTTACTGGATGTGGACAGAGACCATTGTTTAAACTGCTTAAATGTATAGATAACATATGTTTTCTTATTCAAGGATTAATAATAAAAAATATGAATATTGTATACTCTATATAAAATTGGTTATTGTATATATGCTTATCATAAATACATTTTGTTTGTCTTTGCCAGTCATGACCTGCCCTGAGAACAGTCACTATGAGCTGTGTGGTACAGACTGTGGCCATACATGTGCCAGTAACATCGATGCTAGTTGTGAACACACATGCTCAGAGGGTTGTTTCTGTGATGCTGGATTTGTGAGGAGTGGAGGTCTATGTGTACCAGTGGAGCAATGTGGCTGCTTGTATGATGGATTCTACTATGATGTGAGGATTAAAACATTATGTTTTTATAAGCAGTTTTAGATGCAAGAGAAAATAGGAAATGCAGTGCTAGTGTATATGTGCTAAATATAGCTCAATTCCTCATAAAAAAAACTTTAGCAGGTAACATGGTACATTGAAATATATCATACTAGAGAATGATTTAGATGATACTTCAAATAATATTATGGTATTATTAGTCCAAACAAACATGGTAAAACCCTAGCACTTTTTGTAATTGTCTCTGTTATGGAATATAAAGTTAATCATTATCGTAATGATTTTATAGATTGGTGAACAGTTCTGGGATCCAGAATGTTCCCAACGCTGCGAGTGTTTTGCTCCAAATGATCTGCGCTGCTCTGCATACACCTGCCCATCAACAATGGAGTGCACTGTTAGAAACGGGCGTCGTGGTTGCTACGGTCAAATGTCCACGTGCACAGTCTGGGGTGATCCCCACTTCATCACCTTTGATGGAGCTTTGGCCCACTTTCAGGTAAAAACTGAAACAGCAAATACAAAATTTAAAAACTGAAGAATCTGCAATTGCTGAATGTATGTCATGTTTGGGAAGATATTTTCATGTGGGACACATTTCAAAAGAATATGAGACTAATGAGATTTGCAATGTGTCAATTCCCACCAGGGAACCTGTTCGTATGAGATCGCACAGACCTGTGGTAATCTTACCGGAGATGATCTGGCATTCCGTGTGGTGGCGACCAACAGACACCGTGGCAACACGATGGTGTCATTTGTATCAGTAGTGGATATTTGGTTGTCTCAGCGTGGAGAAAATGTGCATATCACTATTGGGCAGAATAGGAAAGTCAAAGTAAGTAATTTATAATTATTGTCTAATGTTTCCTTCGTTATGATTTTCTACTCCATGTAACACAAATAATCTTACTCAGCAGAATGTCCAGATTGCTCTTTTACCAACAAATAAGATGGTGACTAATATTTATATTTCCTTCCAGGTTGATGGCAATGACAATGGCATTGTAGAGGTACATGAGGAGCAAGGATTTGTGGTCATGAATGCATTCAATGAATTCATGGTCCATTTTGATGGCCATAGCACCCTCCTAGTCAGACTGAGTGCAAGTTTCTATAGATCTGTATGTGGAATGTGTGGTAATTATAATGGCAACCCTGCAGATGATAAAGCACTGCCCAATGGTGACCTTGCTCCTGATGATACTGCCTTCGGCCAGAGCTGGATTTCAGACACCAGCACCCCAGGGTAAGATGCACGGGACTCTATGGAAGTGGTTCTTAACTGGTGGATTGTGACCCAAAAATACTGTAGATTGTATGTCTGTTTTGATAGCATGGAAAAGCATGGACAAGCATTGTTTAAAACAAATAATGAAATGCAACTTTGTGCAATTTGTATGCACCACTGTGATGCATAGTTAGGACAGAAAAAGCGTAGAGTATCAATTTTCAAAAGGAAAAAAAAAACATTTCCCTTTTCTTTTGTTATTGACATAAAAACATTGACTGGTTGTGGCGTAGTGGGCTAAAGCACAGAACTGGTAATCAGAAGGTTGCTATTTCGATCCCCACAGCTGCCACAAGGCACTTAACTCCAGGGTGCTCTGGGGGGATTGTCCCTGTAATAAGGGCACTGTAACTTGCTTTGGATAAAAGTGTCTGCCTAATTGTATGCCCTAATCTTGGAAAACCATGAACCAAACTACACTTGGTTAAAAAAAAAAAAAAAAAAAAAGTGAGACCACATAAAATACAGGTTCACTTGCAATGAGAATTAAGATGGTTTGTGCAAACCACAACCGTTTGTGTGTGAATGGAGGGGGAGTTCAGGCTGTCATTTTCAGACAGTTACTTAATATACCCGTCATAGTTTTAGCAAGCTTTAGCACAATATGTTGACGTTTCAGACCTTTCAGTAAACCACTGTAGACAAAATTTCAAAGAATATCAAGGTTAAATGAATGATCAATTGATCAATTGATTAATAAATGGTGATTCATTAATGCCCCGTTTTGATTCGGAAGATCCTGTATTTTACATGAAAGGTGGCAACCTGTCAACCCCAGAGCAGAAAACAAATCAAAGAACCTATCAGCTTGTGCAACACAGAGTTGCATGGTAGAACTTTGGTCATTTCAGCGTTTAGTTACAAGGACATTGTTGGTTTCTTTTGTACAATAAAACATTTTGGTACTGTGTTGGGTTGCCACTTGATGACCAATGCTCAGTGTGGGTCCTGAAGCAAAACCAGTTGAGAATCACTATTTTTGGGAACATTTTGCAAGATTACAGTAGCACAATTCAACAGTATAGCCATGTTACTGACCTTCAGTTCCCCTGATTATTGTGTCCTCTTCAGTTGTGGTGCAAGTGACCGGATCGGTAATGCTGATGAGTGTCCATTCAGACAGGATTATTCTGAGCTCTGTAGCATTATCACCAACACCACTGGACCTTTCCAACATTGCCACCTGCATGTAGACCCTGCTCCTTACTTCTTCTCCTGTGTGTATGACCTGTGTCTCTACACATCTGCCAATGGCATGTTGTGTTCTGCTGTTCAGGCCTATGAGACGGCTTGTGCCATATTGGAGATACAGATCCCAGAATGGCGCTCGAGTCTTCAGTGCCGTAAGTCAAAATCCTCAACTTTAATTGCAGTTGTAGTTGTTAAATATACACTCACCTAAAGGATTATTAGGAACACCTGTTCAATTTGGCTGGTGGTGGTGGTGTAATGGTGTGGGGGATGTTTTCTTGGCACACTTTAGGCCCCTTAGTGCCAATTGGGCATCGTTTAAATGCCACAGCCTACCTGAGCATTGTTTCTGACCATGTCCATCCCTTTATGGCCACCATGTACCCATCCTCTGATGGCTACTTCCAGCAGGATAATGCACCATGTCACAAAGCTCGAATCATTTCAAATTGGTTTCTTGAACATGACAATGAGTTCACTGTACTAAAATGGCCCCCACAGTCACCAGATCTCAACCCAATAGAGCATCTTTGGGATGTGGTGGAACGGGAGCTTCGTGCCCTGGATGTGCATCCCACAAATCTCCATCAACTGCAAGATGCTATCCTATCAATATGGGCCAACATTTCTAAAGAATGCTTTCAGCACCTTGTTGAATCAATGCCACGTAGAATTAAGGCAGTTCTGAAGGTGAAAGGGGGTCAAACACAGTATTAGTATGGTGTTCCTAATAATCCTTTAGGTGAGTGTATACATATCATATTTAAATTATTTCACAGTGTAGATTTGTTTTTCTGGTCATATTCCTGCTAGTCCATTTAAGATAAATGGGGCACTCAGTAATTTACTATGTTGTGCTTGCTGATATGCAGTCATCTTGGACTTATACTGACACCTAGTGGTATGGATACTATACTTGACAAAGCACTTATTTTCAGTAAAAATAAAACAAATAAATGCTAATCACAGTTAATCATGATTAATTTATTAAACAGGGGGGTTTCCAAGATGACGTGAGTTTTTTTGGATGGTCATGTGATCTTAACATGGTGGCGACCAAAATGAATCAGCTATTTCATATTTCTGTTTCTCCTCTCAGCTGTGACAGATCCCTGTGCTGAACTCAACTGTACTGAAGATGAATGGTGTGGGAAGAAAAATGGTGTTTACGACTGTTTCTGCAATGAGGATCATTCCAGACCTGAACCTGACTCTTTTGGTTAGAATCAACTAAAATTTAAATAGGCTTATACATTTTTCATTGCCAGTTTCTTTCTCTATTAATACTGATAATCTTGTGTGTGTGATGATTGTTTTTCAAGATTCCTCTGAAACTTGTGAAAGCAGCTCTGGCTCCATGTCTCTGTCTCGCTGTCAGCTCTTTGAGGCTGGTTTTCCAGCTGGTATTTTACACCTCAATGAGCCCAGATGCAAAGGAACAGTCCAGAATGGCAGAGTGGAGTTCCATTTTGATAACGATGAGCACATCTGTGGGACAAATGTTGTGGTATGATTCATTACGTGTATGCAATTTTAACAAACTCACATTTGATATTGTAACTGACTGAATAACTTCCAGAAGGTCAATTTGGGAGAACAAAGACTTACCACATGAGGTTGTTCTTTACAAATAAATTGTATTCAATTTAAAGTAAATTCTTCAAATATTATTTGTGTCGTCCACAGGCCAATGGAACCCACTTCATCTATGAGAACTTTATTCTGGGGGCACCAGACTCATCTGAAGGTCCAATCAGCAGGAAGAGAATTCTGAAGCTAGCTTTCAGCTGTGTATACCTACAAACCCAGACACTCTCAATGAATATGGAAATCAACCCACTGGAGAGGTGGGAATTACATTTCAATTCAGCATTCTGACTCCAGCCAGGCTACGTTATTAAGCAGAAAACAGAAGTATAAAATGTAGTTTGTGCAAATATTCTCTAAACAAAGAATATTAAGTGTGTTTGGACACTTAAATCACAATAAATGTCAAAAATATATAAATAAATCTAACCAAGTAAAATGTATTTTAATGAGAGATTACATATTTATGAGGGGCACAAGAAGACTTTTCAAGCAAAACATTTCACAAAAAGACGTTAGCTTTGTTAGTTTGAAAACTATTCTTTATAACAATTAGGGCTGATATAAATATTTATATCACATATATAAATATTTACCCTCAAATAATAATTATTCAATATACAATGGTTAAATAATTACGATTATATAATTTATTCATAAAATATATTGCATACATAAAATTATTCAGATAACTAAAATGCATTATATTTTTGTGCAGATGAGAAAAGCATTAACATACATATATATATATACATATATATATATATATATATGTGTATTGCAATGTATTGTTTCTTTCCATATTATTGAACATAAGCTTATCAATGGCCTACAGTCCGAAAAACAATCGGTATATTATAAGGGCTTTCTACGGAAGTGTCAACATACACAGGGATTAGATGGACATTTTGGTGCTTGGCATCATAAACACTGCATGTTTGGTCACTGTGCCAAGATAAAAAATAGTTTGAAACATGTCTCGAGATCCCTGCATTTGGAATTGGGCTCCATCCAGTTGTTTTCTCATCTTGTGCTGTCAATAAAGTCAAGCAAGATTGAGCGTGGTTTGTTGCCTATGCAGCTGGAGTTTCACTTACTGCCCCCTGCTGAAAAGAGGTGGTACTTTATTTTAATAATCACATTGAATTACTGTGTTAAATCTATAACCCTAATAACAATAGATATAGCTTCTGTTCAAAATGAAGAAAAAATAAACCTTGAACACTTTGTGGTCAAATGTTAGTAGTTCATATGTACAGTTATTGTGATGATCTCTTGTGGTTGCTCTGCCAACCAGTTGCTTAAAATTCAATGGCTCAGAAAAGTGATTTTTTTTAGAAAAGCTCTAGCAGCATTTGTTTGCGGATGACACTTGCTTTGATATTTTGTTACCTAATGCAATGACATTCCGATATTTTTAAGAGTGACTTACTGTAAGTGTTTATATGGTCCAACTACTTTTGTGGGCCACTGTAAATGGTACACACCCTTAAAACAATGTTTTACCCGTAAAACAGAGTATTTTACACAGATCTATCTGTTATTCCACAGCATTGTGCACCGAACACTTCCAGCTGGTGAAGGCAGATATCAGGTCAGGATGGTTCCATATCATGATGCAGAGTTCAACAACCCCTTCACTGGTAGTGTGGATGCTGAACTGAACCAGCAGATTTTTGTGGAAGTTCGTACTGATGGGGTCGATAACCGTCAGTTTGCCGTGGTGATTGACACGTGTTGGGCTACACCTGAGAATGATCCACATCACCATCTCCGCTGGGACCTCATCGTTAGAGAGTAAGAGACAATTGTAAAAAATAAGGCCATAACTCAGTGAATAAACAATATCAACACCAGAGTTAGGATTGTCTGATGTGTATAAGTGTACCATGCACGTGTAATTTGTGTATGCATGATACTGTTATTGTACTAACTTCATATTTTCAAAATCCCTAACTCTAACCTTTTTCAAAGTACATTTACAAAACTTGGCACAACCTTCAGCCTGTTTTGACTTATTATTCTCTGAATTGTCTAATTTATCGGACTAATGATTGTCCCGTAACAGGTAATTAAAAATCCAAAAATTTTAATTCCTCCTCCATGCACACAACTCGACATTCAGTATAACTTTCTAGTTTACAACTGAAGCCTCTTTAAATTCATTGTTTAAAATGGTAGCTTACTGTGAATGTAAAAATACCAATTAGACCTAGCACACATCCCTGCTGAAAAGACTGTCATGAATTTACATGCTGTTTCAGGCCGGTTTATGCTGGTTAGTGCAGATTTGGTTAAGAAATAATAATAATAATAATAATAATAATAAACCATGCTGGTCAACCAAAACCATGAATATTTGGTGAAGCTGATTGACCTAAACTTTCATACTGGTTAAGGTCATTAAAAATCCTGGTGAGGACACCAGCTGTCCAACATCCAAAACACATGTCTACATGCAGCCACCAATTCCTCAAAACCACATATTGAAGCAAACTGGATTAAATCAGACAACAAATTATGTTACAAATAGGCAACCTAACAAGTCAATTTGTTTCCAAATATTCTCAGGTGTCCCAATCCAAACGATGACACAGTAGAGCTGCTGCAGAATGGAGTCTCCACATCAAGCCGATTCTCTTTCAGGATGTTTGTATTTACTGCAAACTCCACTAAGGTTTACCTTCACTGTGCTGTTCACCTGTGTCTTCTGACGCGTAGTGACTGCTCAGCGGTGAGTTTACAAATCCACAAGTTCTGTTGAGTTTGAAAATTGCATTTTGAAGACATACAGTAGGTCAATGAGTCAATACAAGTTACACTTGCAAAGTTTATTGATTAGTGTCTGTGCTACTATTTGCTAAAAAATATTGTCCTGCATAAGTCAATATGCACATCGGATTTGAGCAAATTAGATGTTTACATTAGTAATTCAAGACTGTACGATTTGGACAAAATTCAAACTGTAAAACGTTTCCTATGCTGACATTGCGTACATTAATTGATTTAGCAGAATTGAAAGATTCAGACTTTTTTATTTATTATAGTAAATTTGCTTAAATGCACCAGCTAACACTCTTTTATAGTTCTATTAGTTTTGATTAAATTCAAACTAAAACGTTTACACATTGTGACTATTATTCCCAATCTTTAGCATTGTTACCCTGGATACCACCAGAGAGTGGGCAGATCTCTGGACTTCCATGACAGTGCTTCCATTTCCATGGGCCCTCTGGTCATGTCTGAAAGGAACTCAGGTAAACATTTGCTTTAATAATGTTTATGAATCATGCTCCAGTCTCTTATTTTCACTTCTTTGATGCATATTAACTTTACTATGCACTGCAAAACATCATGTCCTCTATTTACAGATATATGGGCTCCAGAAAAAGTGAAAGTGTCCAGGGCTTCTGGTCTCTGTGGTTCCTTGATAATATTGCTTCTTTCACTCCTGAGTGCTCTTTCCATCTTCTAGTATTTTTCCACTAAGAATGATTTTTTTTTTTTGTGTTTTCTTTGGTCTATATTCCACACTACATGTTATTGAACTGTGTGATCTATCTTTATTTGATGGGCTTAAAAATGGCATTTGTTTATCATCATAATCTTCTGTTTGGTATGGTGAAATACTGAATTTGACTATGGCTTCTGACTTTCTTGTAAAATCCTTCAAAATGACAAATAAACTGTTTACATTTATTCCTCGTTTTATGGTAATTTTTGCACAATTACTGCTTTACTTGATAAGAAATTAATCCAATAACACACAATAAATAATTCCACTGATCAAAAATGAATATACAGCAGATAGATAGATAGATAGATAGATCTTCTCATCCAAACAGCTTTCAGGTCTTCATGCTTATCCACACCTGTAACTTTCTCTCATTTATCAAAAATATATCTATACTATTTATTTCTAACATTTTTTTAGGGGTCATTAATAAACTAAGCAACACTATATGCACCTTCTAGTACAAGTCTTAAAGTAAGGTGGATTTATAAACTTATTTCACATCGTCAAAGAAGGTATGCAAGCTGAACGACTCGAGCACATTTAGAGAGTTATGACTTTAAGATTTAAAGATCTTCAATTCATGATTAAAGTTTAAATATCCCACACATTGATTTTAGCAATATTTTCTTATAAACAATAGAGAAATCAGAACTGTCAAACAATGCACTGGGTGGACATGAAGACCTACAGAAGACTGGGTAAGACATCACTCGGAGTTGCCCCATTATTTTTACATTAAAACTACCAGGAAAGTAACATAAGTCAATGTATTTGATTAATGAATATAAGCACAACACCATTAAATCTCCATACTGATCAGATTTTGCTGGATCATGACATGAAACATGAATTTTGACAATTCACGATTTTGATTAAAATATGTATGAATAAGTGCCTTTATTAAGCATTTATAACATGTGAGTTGACATTGGCTCACTCTATATGTTTTTATTGCACATAAATGTTTAATAATGCATTTGTAGATGAGTTATTAGTCATTTATGAATACCTTTATAAACCATTTCAAAGGGAAGCTTAATATAAAGCGTTAACAAAAACCCATATGCATTAACAATATATGGTTACTTACAAGATCATCACTTTAAGCATACTCTAAGAATCATTATTTAAATTGTATTTAATTATATAATAGTCAAAACTGTGGTGCATAATGAGGCACACTTGTCCCTGACAGATATAAAGGAGCTGATGGGTTACATGGACCCAATAGTGCCACCCCAGCTACGCCTTCACATTTGCTTGTGCTGTCCTGTGAAAAAGGTTACAGAGTACACACAGAAAATATATTTAAAATACAGTGTACATATATATATATATATATATAGTCAATTACAGCCTGAAGTCTGGAACGCATAGACATCACCAGACGCTGGGTTTCATCCCTGGTGATGCTCTGCCAGGCCTCTACTGCAACTGTCTTCAGTTCTTGCTTGTTCTTGGGGCATTTTCCCTTCAGTTTTGTCTTCAGCAAGTGAAATGCTTGCTCAATCGGATTCAGGTCAGGTGACTGACTTGGCCATTGCATAACATTCCACTTCTTTCCCTTAAAAAAACTCTTTGGTTGCTTTCGCAGTATGCTTCGGGTCATTGTCCATCTGCACTGTGAAGCGCCGTCCAATGAGTTTTGAACCATTTGGCTGAATATGAGCAGATAATATTGCCCGAAACACTTCAGAATTCATCCTGCTGCTTTTGTCAGCAGTCACATCATCAATAAATACAAGAGAACCAGTTCCATTGGCAGCCATACATGCCCACGCCATGACACTACCACCACCATGCTTCACTGATGAGGTGGTATGCTTTGGATCATGAGCAGTTCCTTTCCTTCTCCATACTCTTCTCTTCCCATCACTCTGGTACAAGTTGATCTTTGTCTCATCTGTCCATAGGATGTTGTTCCAGAACTATGAAGGCTTTTTTAGATATTGTTTGGCAAACTCAAATCTGGCCTTCCTGTTTTTGAGGCTCACCAATGGTTTACATCTTGTGGTGAACTCTCTGTATTCACTCTGGTGAAGTCTTCTCTTGATTGTGGACTTTGACACACATACACCTACCTTCTGGAGAGTGTTCTTGATCTGGCCAGCTGTTGTGAAGGGTGTTTTCTTCACCAGGGAAAGTAATCATCGGTCATCCACCACAGTTGTTTTCCGTGGTCTTCCGGGTCTTTCGGTGTCGCTGAGCATTCTTTCTTTTTAAGAATGTTCCAAACAGTTGATTTGGCCACACCTAATGGTTTACCTATCTCTCTGATGGGTTTGTTTTGATTTTTCAGCCTAATGATGGCTTGCTTCACTAATAGTGACAGCTCTTTGGATCTCATATTGAGAGTTGACAGCAACAGATTCCAAATGCAAATAGCACACTTGAAATGAACTCTGGACCTTTTATCTGCTCCTTGTCAATGGGATAATGAGGGAATAACACACACCTGGCCATGGAACAGCTGAGCAGCCAATTGTCCCATTACTTTTGGTCCCTTAAAAGTTGGGAGGCACATATACAAACTGTTGTAATTCCTACACCGTTCACCTGATTTGGATGTAAATACCCTCAAATTAAAGCTAAAAGTCTGCAGTTAAAGCACATCTTGTTCGTTTCATTTCAACTACATTGTGATGGTGTATAGAGCCAAAAAGATTAGAATTGTGTCGATGTCCCAATATTTATGGACCTGACTGTATATATATATATATATATATATATATATATATATATGGTTGGGGAGTAATGGAATACATGTAACTGGGTTACGTATTTAAAAACTATTCCAGTATACTAGTATTCCACTACAATTACAATTTAAAATATAGCAATAAGCCTTTTAAGAACTTTCAAATTATGCAAAAAAGGAATGTATTTGTATATGTATATGTACTTTGTAAGTTGCAGAATTTGCAAACTGGTGTTAAATATGACTGTTGTGTTGTATTCAATGATCCTGAAACAGGATAATTGTTATGGTGATCATTTATTTTTATTTTTAACTGTTATAAAGACACAAAGCCCCCAATCTCCAAAAAGGTTTTAGAAATTTGAACATTTATTGGTTTGGTAATGGTTTTTGGAAACACTTGTTTAAACCCACATGATAAATGCAACCCCTAAATTACTAAATAACTAAAGTTCAACTTTTCTTTGATAAATATTGACCTAGGGAGTCCTAGATGTAGTTCACAATAGCAGGTAACATTGGATAATATACAATAATTTACACAATGTTTATACAGCCATTTTGTTGAAATTTGATTGGCTGTTTGGATATTTTTTTTTATTTGTCAGAGTCATATTGTAGAATATATTAGCATTTAGCCCCTACAAGAAATATACAAATTTTCAACTTCATTGATAATCAAGTTATGGATTTATGAGAATTTAGTTGTAGCGCCCCCTAAAGGCAAATTTTTCAGCAATTTTGCATGCAAACTCAAAATGTACTGTTGTAAATGTGTCTCAAGTTTCATAACATTTGGCCTTTTGTTTGGTAGATATTGGTCAATACACACAAAATCGATGATGCCTGAGCAATTTGTTGTCTTATATCTTCGCAATGCTTTGAGAAATCAAAATTCTTTGATAATTTTTTGTCAGAAGGGTTCATAGTAGACATACACCAATTTTTGTGAGAATGGGTCATACGGCCTTAGAGGCATTCGAAAAAGTTTCTTTTTTAGAAAATTAAAGTAGTGGAAAGATTTTATAAAATACCATAAAATGAAAATATACATTTAGCAGATCTTGATGCAAGGAATTCGAGAAAAAAAGTAATTTTGTGATTTTTCAACTTGGTTGCAGAGTAATTGGTGAAAAATTAAATGTCCTTGTAGCGCCATCTTGTGGCCAATTTTCATATAAATTGGTACACAGCCTCATTCCAACACTACATGTCTACAAATATCTTAAGTTTCGTAATGGTCAGCCATTCAGATTTGATGTTATTAGCTGCTGAAATTTTATTGGCTGCTGGCGGCCATGTTTTTTTATTTGTTTGAATTATATTGTAACATATGTTAGCCTTTAGCCCCTACAAGATGCATAGCAATTTTCAACTTCATTGATTATATGGTTGCAGATTTATGACATTTCTTTTGTAGCACCCCCTATATTCGAAATGTTTAGCTAATTTGCGTACACCCTCAGAATGTCCTGTTGTCTATGTGTATAAAGTTTCATAACTTTTGGCCTTTTTGTAGACATTTGTAATATGTTCAAAATGGACGATGCCTGACAAATTAGTTGGCTTATGTCTTCGCAACAATTTTACGAATCAAAATTCCTTTAATACATTTTAATCAAGATGGTTCATAGTAGACACACCCCAATTTTTATGCGAATCGGACATACGGTCTAGGAAGAGTTCGAAAAAGTACGTTTTTCAAATTATGCAAATTAGCGCAAAACTTTTCATGACGGAAATGAAATCGGAGATATACATTTCATAGACGTTGACTCAATGAGTCCGAGAAATGTTTTTTTTTCCCTAGCCCTTACAGTTTTATTGTTAAGACCACAAATGCAAAGGTGTTTATTATAGCGCCACCTATTGTCCGACGGGTTTGTGTGTGAGTGCCTGAGTAGTGGGGGTGATTTCTGACCATCCCACCAAGTTTGGTGTCTCTGCAACTTACGGTCTCAGACGACCAGACACTTCTAGGGCTAAAAAAAAGAAGAAGAAGAAATATAGCCGCAAGCTAAGCCGTTGGGGTCCAAGCAGGATTGGGAACCAACAGTGAAATTCGAAAGAATAGATATTGTTCATGGTGTTTATAGACTGCATATGAGTCTTCAGTAAGCAGTATGTAGATAGAAGTTGCAGGTTCCAAACTTTGTAAGTGGATAAGTATTTATCTGAAGTACTTTATTTTAGACATATAAGTGTTTCTATAATAAACATATATAGCCCTCTAACTTGTAAAACTATGTAATTTTGCAACATGTCTATAGCAATGAAACTAAATCCTAATTAATGCTATAAACTGTATAATTATTACCTTATGTGTGTACATAGGTTTTGTGTATTTGTACATTGATATAACTCATATGAAACTGCTTATTTTATGTTGCAATGTAAAATATGTATGTTGATAATTAAGAAAGGACATATGGCATGATGATAAAAGAAATCCTTTCATCTTATATCACAAAATCTAGTGTGTGTAAATGAGTACGTAAAGAGGTGAAAGCTATATGCGTAAACTAAGAAAACAGCTTAAGTAATAACCTACTGTTTTGTAATGGTTGTGGAAGAAGAGATAAGAGTTCCATTGAGCTGTTCTGTTGTTTGTTTTTCATGCAGCGATTAAACATTTTTAAATACATTTTGCAGGTATTTTTTTCAACAACCATTTGCTGTTGTTTATTGTTAAGTAAAGTCATTTTTATTTGTATAGTGCCTTTCACAACACATATAGTTTCAAAATACCTTTACAGAAGATTATGCATTAACAGAAGAACAGAAGAACTGCACAATGATGATGATTTATCGACTTTATAGACATTACATTTTTATCGTCTGTTAATGCTGAACTTCTGTAAAGCTGCTTTGAAACGATGTGTGTTGTGAAAGGCGCTATACAAATAAAATTGACCTGACTAGAAGATTAAATTGTAATATTTATAATCTCTTGGAGTCATTATTGTTTAGTTTGATAAAATACGATTAATTCTGTTTAAAAATAAGTAATTAAATAATAATTATATTGATTTGAAATGTATTTATGTCACGTGAAAAGCAAGCTGTAATTGGTGGTTTTATACATCGGTCAGCTGGTTCTTGTCTCTTGTAGTTACATTTGCACCGAATGAGTAATATGACACTGGTTTAGGGTGTAAAATATTGTGCTTGTGCTGTAGAAATGTTCAGCTTTGGGCTTGTTAGAAATCTGTGTGAATGTTGGAGGATTTGAACACACAGGTTTGGATGAAACCAGAGTTTGGCCATGTTTAGATAGTTGGTTATTTTTGTATATAATTTTTTTTTATATTTATTTACTTATTGTAAATGGAATATAGATTTATCTCCCATGCTATATATATAAAATGTACAGTGGATCGTGGTAATACTACTGAGCAAGTGGCCAATATAATCAAAAGAAGAACAAGAATAAGAAGTTGAATTACCAGAATTCAGCCAAATGTGTGTCTTTTTTCTTCATCATGTAAGCAAATGTTACCCCCATATATCAGCCAGTTTGGATGACCAGACTTAAGCTAGGCTTCAGCCAAATTAGTTATTTTTGCTTCTTTGTTTCACATGGCTGATCAGAGTCATGCAAGAATACAGCTGAATGTTGTTTCACACAACGGTGTTACAAACCCAATGACGGAACTAAACCAGAAGTGCCAAATGTCACCCGGATTTGGCCAAAACTTGCTATATTGATATAGTGAATTTTTGTGTATTTCTTGGAAAAGTGATAATTTTGAGAGATATAAACCATTTAATGAGTAGTTTACTTAAAAGAGATTGTTGAATTTGTGAATTATTGATTAAGAAGAGATGCAATCGGATTAGGGCTGCATTTCTTATAAACATTGATAACCTAAGTTGATGATAGAGACTATTGGTGGCAGTGGTTTGTTTGATTTACCTATGATTATGATGTTTTTGGGAAATGTGGCATAGTGCTATTTGGGGAATGAATTGTGTAGTGTGACTGAACAGGTTTATTGAATATAATTGGTTTGTTCATGAATCAGGATCTGTATTGCATGTCAGAGCTGGTGCAGATTTTTTTGGAATGCCCAGTTTGTAATGCGCTTTAAGTTCCCCGTCTGTCGCTCACTTCGACATTGTGTCGAAGAAGCAACACTAAGGGTCTCTTTTGAGAGCCTTATGCATCTCTGAACTTTGAGAAAAGGCCAATGAGAAATTGGCAGACAGAATTTGCATATCCCGCCCCCAGACAGACGGATATAAAGAGCTATTCAGAGCCGAACGGTTGTGTGAGCAGCGAGCTGCGAGTCACAGTCTGTTTCCTCTCATCTCTATGCTGTTGGATCTATGGTGAATATCAGCGGCTTTCTCCTTCTCTGTACGGCAGTGCAGCTTTGCCCCTGGGCGCTTCGACAGCACTAGTAAAAGAGAAATTTTCCCTAAAAGAGTATTTTTCTCTAAAAGAGCAATACACAGCAGCGTTGAATGTCCTTTTCAGGACGCGTCTTTATAAAGATGCCTTTCCGCCCCTGTGTAGTTCCTGGATGCGGCCGAGTTCTCTTAGCTACTGACGGTCACACTGTTCGGCACGCCCAGTCAGAGGCTGACACCCAGAGGGCCGACATGCTTGCCCGGGCCGCTGCCAGCGTGGGTTTGGACTGGAATCCTCTGTCCTCTCCACAGCCTTCACGGCTGGATGATTGGTTCAGCGAAGGTCACAGCGCGGTCACTCGGGCAGGCTATGGCCACACTCATGGTTCAGGAACGACATCTGTGGCTGAACCTGGTTGAGATGCGCAAAGTGGACAAAGCACTCTCTCAACATGCCTGTCTCCCAGTTCGGCATTTTTGGCGACACCGTCGAGGACTTGAGCAGTGAAGAAGCAGATGGAGGCCATCTCTCACATCATGCCCCTTCGCACTTCCAGCATGGGCCAAGCCCTTGTTGCCCACCGAGGGCATCCTCCTGTGGCTTCCAACTCTCAGCCCCAGCATCGAGCGCCCTGCAGGAAGCACATGCCCCCCATCTCACAAACCACCTCTAGGACCCGGAAGTCTCCCAAGTGTTCCTGAGACGGACGACCCAGAGACTGAGACGCTTGCTCCGGAGCAAGTGAGCAGACCACTCCGTCCCCCAGTGGAGGGCCGGGAGGAGAATCCTCAGTTAAGTTTATTTACTTTGCCGCACCTCCTTCGGGCTGTGGTACCCACACTCGCAATAAAAGAGCAATTTCCTTTGTCTCTGGGTCACCTGGCACGCAAATGCCGTTCTCACGGCACACAGCTGCCACACCTCAACAGTCCCGGCACATTTGACATAGACCCTTCGCCTCCAGCCCCACGATTGTTGTCCCTGGCTGGCCAGTTCTGACGAGTCTAGAGGACGCCTCCATGGGACCTCATCCTCAGTTTCTAATCTGCCCCCTGCAGGGTGTGCGGAGCAAGGTAAGTGCTTCGATTCTTCTCTCAGCACCAGAGCCTTGGGATGCGCTTTTTCCTCCCGATGCCGTATTTCCTGCTCCGCACCGCTGCGCTGCCCCGCCGGGTACGTAAAAAATTATTTGCCTTGCACAAACTCCCGTTCAAAATGCTCACGCAAAAACACATCCTAACTTGCGTCCGGCATCTAGATTGGTTTGCAGTGATAGACACGATGGATGCGTACTTCCACATCTCAATCTTGCCTCAACATCGACCCTTTCTTCGGTTCGCGTTTGACGGCCAGGCGAATCAGTACAAAGTCCTCCTCTTCGGCATGTCCCTGTCCCCTCTCATATATATGAAAGTCGCAGAGGCAGCCCTTGCCCCGCGTCGGGAAGCAGGCATTCGCATACTCTACCTCAACAACTGGCTCATCCTGGCCCACTCCCGAGAGCTACTATGCACCCACAAGGATCAGGTGCTCAGGTACCTCAGCCATTTAGGGCTTCAGGTCAACAGGGAAAAGAGCATGCCTGTCCTGGTTCAGAACATCTCTTTTCACGGCATTGAGTTAGACTCAGTCTCAATGTCAGCACGCCTCACCAACGAGCGCGCGTAGTCAGTGCTGAAGTGCCTCACCTCTTTCAGTCCATGCATGTGGGTCCCCCTAAAACATTTCCAAAAGTTCCTAGAGCATATGGCATCCCCCGCGGCGGTCACGCCACTGGGGTTGATGCATATGAGACCACTCCAGCACTGGCTCCAGACTCGAGTCCCGAGACGAAAATGGCGCCACGGCACGCACCGTGTGTTTATCACCCCTGCCTGCCGGCAAACTTTCAAACCCTGGACAGACCTCTGTTTTTTTAAGTGTGTAAGGTGCCAGTGAGTCTGGGCTACCCCTCGGGAGAACAAAAGGCTCTCATGAGAATCAAAATTTGAACTGTCTCTTGCACATGTAACAGCAACATCCGAGACGCAGCCAGCAGGGGCTCGCACCTCACTTCTACCGTCTGATTATCTCCCCCTACTCCCCCCTCTCCTCCTCACTTAGAACTCACTAAAAACCTATACAATGTCAAGTGTGTACAAAAAAGTAACTATAACATGTTTAGTATCATTTTAAGTGTCTCAGTGTGCCTGGTAAACTGGTCTCATCCTCCCAGCCATAATGAAAAGCTAAAAGAAGTTATAGAATATGAGAGATGTAGTGTGCCTCTTAAAGGTGTGCCCTCTCCCAGATCCTCTATATGTAAATGTACAGGAACCTACTCAATAGGGCACCCAAATCTAATTATAATGTCAGACACACCATTTGGTTAGCTTATTGAATTATCTGGGTTTATAAGGAGAAGGGGCAAAAGGTTCTGGGAGTCTGTAGGTAGACTTCCCACATGATCGCTGTGTGTAGTTTTTCGTTGCCAGGTAATATTTCTACAAATTCCTCAATTTCCGAATTGTTGTGATTATATTGATTGTTCGATGATTTTGCCTTATGAATTGGATTTTGAATTATTGTTCTATTACCTGGTCAATAAATTGTAAACATTTGATTTTATTCTGACTGACTCTGAAATTGTTTTCCCTAACAGATTGAGCTATTCGTATGTTACCGCAAGTCTGCGTCAGATTAGTGACGACTAATATTTGGCATCAACTCAAGTGTACTTGGTTTGCAAAGACAGAAAGTGTGTTTCCGTTTAGAACAGCTAAATGCTGCTTGACCAATCTAAATTCGGGTGTGTCTTACCTCTGTTTTGACTTGAGGTTTCTTCAGATAAGTGTACGTGGGAAACCACGCATGGCCAATCCAAAGCTATTATAAGAGAAGTTATGTTGGTCAACTTACATCTGTAATAGTGGTCGTGACCTCTACTGAAGAAAACATTAAGTTAAATTCAAGTGTATGCAATTCCATGGGGGCTATACTGAAGTATCTTTGATTGTGTTTACGTGAACGTGACCGATCTCAGGTATATAGCAATTTACCTCTGTTTGATGATCCAATACTGGCCGCTTGTGATCGTGAGACCCGCGGTGTAGAGAAAACACGCGAGGACCTCAAAGCGACATAGTTTCCTAATCTGAACGGGTAAAATATAATTAAAGGAGTTAAAAGAATAATCAAACATTCGCTCACTTTTAATGATGCTCAGATATCATTAAAACCTTTTTCATTTATGGAGTCAGATGAAATAACGAGGTAATACATAAGAGAAATTGTATTTTATTGAATCTTGTTGTGTTGCATAAAAGAAAGACAGTAACGCGCAGAGACCTTCACCCGTATTATTGGAGACCGCCGTTGGACCGATAAACAGGCTTACAAGTGGCAGAAGTCCCTTTGCAGCAGGTGTCCCAATGCATCAGGGTTGGGGCGCCGTGTGCAATGGGCACGCAGCCACGGGCCTTTGGAAAGGGCTCCTGTGCGCTGGCCTCAGCAGTTGTCTAGAGTTGTTGGCTGTACTTCTTGCCCTGCGGAGGTTTCTCCTGCTAGTTTGGGGCAAGCATGTCTTGATCCAATCAGACATGCTTGCCCCGAACTACATAAATCGCCAAGGTGGCATACGCTCCTGCCACATGTCACATCTCACCTGTTGTCTCCTCCTTTGGAGCCTGCAGTGACTCAAATTGCTGCGTGCCACTCACATCCTGGGTAACCTCAAAGTGTTCACCTCCCAAGAGACCTCCCACTGCCCGCTCTGGTACGCCTGAACGGAGGCTCCCCTCAGGACAGATTGCACAGGTGCTATGCAAGGTCAAGGAGGATGAGGAACAAGTCACTCTGGTGGCCCCTTATTGGCCCTCTCGAACTTGGTTCTTGGATATCGTGCTCCTCGTGACAGACCCTCATTGGCGAATTCTGCTGAGGAAGGACCTTCTTTCTCAGGGATGGGGCACTCTCTGGCATCCGCACCCAGACCTCTGGAACCTCCAGGTCTGGCCTCTGGACAGAATGCGGAAGATCTAGTTGGCCTACCACCTGCTGTCATAGACACGATCAACCAAGACAGAGCTCACTCTACCAGGCAACTTTACGCCCTAAAATAGCGCTTGTTCGTGAATTGGTGTTCTTCCCGGGCTGAAGACCCACAGAGGTGCGCTGCCGGGTCAGTGCTCTCATTCCTTCAAGGAGGTTGGAGGGGAGGCTATCCACCTCCACCTTGAAGGTGTATGTAGCTGGCCCACCATGACGCAGTTGACAGCAAGTCTTTGGGTAAGCACGACTTGGTTATCAGGTTCCTAAGAGGTGCCCGTAGATTGAATCCCACCTGGCCAAGCCTGTTCCACTCCTGGGATCTCTCAGTGGTTCTCTCGGGCCTTCAGAGACCCCCCTTGGCGCCACTAGAATCGGTCGAACTCAAGGCCCTCTCCCTGAAGACGGCCCTCCTGATTGCACTCGCCTCTATCAAGAGAGTTGGGGACCTGCAAGCATTCTCTGTCAGAGACACCTGCCTGGAGTTCGGTCCGGGAGACACTCATGTGATCCTAAGACCACGACCGGGCTACATGCACAAGGTTCCTACGACTCCCTTCAGAGACCAGGTAGTGAACCTGCAAGTGCTGCCCCGGGAGGAGGCAGACCCAGCCCCTTCGATGCTGTGTCCGGTACTTGCTTTGTGTAACTATCTGGACTGCATGCAGAGCTTTAGACATTCTGAGCAGCCTTTCCAGATGCTTGAACAGAGGCTTTCCCACTGGGTGGTTGACACCATAGCATTGGCCTGTCACACACCGGCTGTTCCCTCTCCCTTGCGGGTTCGAGAAGTGTGGCATCCTTGTGGGCACTGGCCAAAGGCACCTCCCTAGCAGACATATGCAGAGCAGTGGGTTGGGCAACACCCAATACCTTTATGAGATTTTACAAACTCAGGGTGGAGTTGGTTTCATCACGTGTTTTCTCAGGTCCGAGCCGGTAGAACACGGTAATGTGGTAACAACTGACCGGGTGTACCGCTTGCACCTAGCACCCTTTCCATCCGCTGAGGTAATACAGTGTGCTCTTATGCCAGGAGATCCCACTAACTTAGCTCCCTGGATAACTCCTCCTTAGCCCTCTGGTCCGCAAATTCAGCGGAGGAATTCGCCAACCAAACCCAATGCTGGTACTCAATTTATCCTGTACTGGAATAGGTGCTCCACAGGTCGGGTCCCCATGTGGACTTATCCCCATGTGTGTATTGTAGGCTACTTCAAGCATCTTGGAGAATTTGCCACAGTTGTATGGATTTAGTCTGGCTCGATCCCCACAGCCACCACCATTGTGTCCTTGAGTAAGGCACTTAACTCCAGGTTGCTCCGGGGGGATTGTCCCTGTAATAAGTTCATTGTAAGTCACTTTGGATAAAAGTGTCTGCCAAATGCATAAATGTAAATGAAAGCAATTTACATATAGCATACATATAAATATAATCACTTCATTAAGCTCCTTTCTAAATGCTATCTCACAAATATTAGAAATTATTTAAAAATAAAAAGTCAACATAAATCAGATTAAGGAGAACATAATGAAATGTTGATTGTTGAAATTATTTTATAATATAATAACAATTGTACAAATAATAAAGCAACTATACAAAACTGCAACAATCCTACATAGAGCAAATAGTCAAATGAATGCAGACAACATGTTAGATACAGTACAGTAAACTATGATTTGCCTCTCTGTTATATTTGGTATGATCAAGATAGGAGCATGTGGGTCAGAGAAACTGCTGCCCTCTCGAACATCACAGCACCAATCATTTTCCCAATGGAAATCTTTGTTCAAATATGGTATTGCAACGAGCCCACATTGAGAGGCAAATGTACCAAATGTAACTTTAGTGTGCACCAGCAGTCTTACAGATTGCAAACATGGCGACCACTGTTGAGAAACTTGTGCATAAGAGTGTGTTGTTTCTATTGCAAATTCACACAAACAGGCCATCAAACAAGTTGGTCCTGACAAGCTAAACATAAAAATTGTATTGAAAATCAAAAGACAAGGGCAGGAGATAAGACATTGTATGATGAAAAATTGTATGTCTAAAACCCTTGGATCTCTATTTTTCCCATATATAGCCTGCTTTTTTGTTCTTATTTTGCAAGGGGATAGGGGGATGCATACAGTAGCGTGTATACATTTGGCATGTTTTCTCAGAATGTTATCTTGCACTGTGTTTTACATTTTGTTAAGTTTGAATTTTTCCGCTTAAAAGATACAGGCCAATTAGTAGTTCGAAATATTTTTTAATTATTAGAGGGCCAACAAGAAGCAGAGGTTTCCACTTTTTATGTATATCAACAGAATGGGCCCTACATAAGTAGATCTAATTTAGTGATAATTTCTCAATCAGTTCAAAAGTTATAACCATTGTAATAAATGTGGCCACACACACACACACACACACACCGTTTTGGCATAATGTTTGATGATGAAAAGTAAAAAAGTCCTTTGATAACTTTTTTTTTTTTTGGCCCCAAGCTAACAAGGAGAAGGAGTGGCTCCAGTTTGATGAAGACGCCGACACCATCTTGGAAGTAATAGTCAAGGGTGGTGCCGATCGACACCTCCAGACGATGACCACCTTCATCATCAGCCTAGCAGCAGAGAGATTTGGGCTGGAGGAGAAAAAAGCAGTGAACCTCCCATACATCATGAACAACAGGGCGAACAAGATCCATCAGCTTAGGCAAGAGCTGAAGAGCCTGAGGAGGAGGTTAAAAGAGGCGAGGGAGGAGGAGAGGGGGTCCTCTAGTAGAGCTGCGCGTCATCCTCCGCAAGAAGCTTATGACTCTGAGGAGAGCGGAGTGGCACAGGAGAAGGAGGAAAGAGAGGGCCAGGAAGTGGGCTGCCTTTATAGCAAATCCCTTTGGGTTCACAAAGCAGCTACTTGGGAAGAAGCGGAGTGGCCAGCTCACCTGCTCCAAAGCTGAGATTGACCTCCACCTCAGAGACACCTTCTGTGATAGATCCAGGGAGCAAGATTTGGGCCACTGCCAGTTCCTGATTGATCCACCTGTACCAACTCTGGACTTCGACGGGAAGGAGCCCAGCTGGAAGGAGATCCAGGAGGTGATCAAAAAGGCCAGAGCAAGCTCAGCCCCAGGACCTAGTGGGGTACCTTACAGGGTTTATAAGAACTGCCCGAAGCTACAACACAGGCTCTGGAAGATCCTGAAGGTTATATGGAGGAGGGGAAAGGTTGTTCAGCAGTGGCGTTTTGCAGAAGGGGTGTGGATTCCAAAGGAGGAAGAGTTGAAGACAATCGACCAGTTTAGAAACATCTCGCTGCTCAGTGTTGAGGGAAAGATATTCTTCAGCATCGTTGCTAGGCGGCTGACCGACTACCTCCTAAGGAACTCATACATTGACACTTCGGTCAAGAAAGGAGGGATCCCGAAGGTGCCGGGGTGTCTTGAGCACACAGGTGTGGTCACACAGCTGATTAGGGAAGCCCGGGAGAACAAGGGGGACCTGGTGGTGCTGTGGTTGGACCTTACAAACGCCTATGGGTCCATACCCCACAAACTGGTTGAGGAGGCCCTGCGCCGGCACCACATCCCAGATAAGTTTAGAGACCTCATTCTGGACTGCTACAACAGTTTCAGTCTGAGAGTCTCTGCGGGGTCTACAACATCAGACTGGCACAGGCTCGAGAAGGGTATTATCACTGGGTGTACAATTTCAGTGATATTATTCGCACTCGCCATGAATATGCTGGTGAAGGCTGCAGAGGTCCAGTGCAGAGGTCCCCCCACCAAGTCCGGTGTCCGCCAGCCACCCATTAGGGCTTTCATGGATGATCTGACGGTGACAACACCACACGTCCCAGGGACCAGGTGGATCCTGAAGGGTCTGGAAGAGATGACCACCTGGGCTCGTATGTGCTTCAAGCCAACAAAGTCCAGATCTTTGGTGTTGAAGAGAGGAAAGGTTACCAACAAGTTCTGCTTCACACTTGGCACGACCCAGATACCATCAATCACTGAGAAACCAGTGAAGAGCTTGGGAAAGGTGTTCGACTGCAGCCTGAAAGACACGGCAGCCATCCATGCAACCAACCTTGAACTGGAAGGCTGGCTAGCCGCAGTGGACAAGTCAGGCCTACCTGGCAAGTTCAAGGCTTGGATCTATCAACATGGCATCCTCCCACAGATTCTCTGGCCCCTCTTGATTTATGAGGTTCCAATCTCCACCATCGAGGGCTTTGAGAGGAGAGTCAGCAGGTTTCTACGGAAGTGGCTGGGTCTACCTCAAAGCCTGATCAGCATCGCCTTGTATGGCCGGAACAACAAGCTGAAGCTCCCTATCAAAAGCCTGAATGAGGAGTTTAAGGTGGGCCGTGCCAGGGAGGTGCTGCAATACAGAGAGTCACAGGACCCGAAGGTCTCCCAGGCTGGGATCGAGGTGAGGACCGGGCGGAGGTGGAGGGCAGCAGAGGCGGTGAATGTGGCTGAGTCGCGGCTACGGCACAAGGAACTGGTGGGAGCAGTGACTCATGGAAGAGCTGGCCTGGGTAGCAGCACAACATCTCGCTACAAGGCACAGGGGAAGAACAGGAGATCACTGGTGCAGCAGGAGGTGCGGGCAGCAGTAGAGGAGGAGCGAGCCAGCAGGATGGTTGGAATGCGGCAGCAGGGAGCCTGGACAAGATGGGAGCATGCAGTGGACCGCAAGGTCTGATGGGCAGAGCTGTGGAAAGCAGAACCCCACCGCATACGGTTCCTGATCCAGGCTGTCTACGATATATTACCGAGCCCATCCAACCTGTTCACCTGGGGATTGGTGGAGTCTCCAGCCTGCAACCTCTGCCTGAAGAGGGGGACCCTGGAGCACATCCTCAGCTGCTGTTCAAAGGCACTGGGTGAGGGGCGCTACCGTTGGCGCCATGACCAAGTCCTGAAGGCCATAGCAAATACCATCAGCTGTGGAATTGGCCACTGTAAGCGCCTCCGCCCAGTTAAGAACAACACTGCTTTCGTCCGGGCTGGGGAGAAGCCACCATTAGCTGCCAGGGCCACCTCATCTGGCCTGCTAGCAACTGCACAAGATTGGGAGTTGAAAGTTGACCTGGAGAAGCAACTGAAATTCCCAGAAACTGTCGCCACCACAACGCTGTGGCCTGACATGTTACTCATCTCAGAGACCTCCAAGCAGATCGTTCTCCTGGAACTCACCGTACCCTGGGAGGACCGTATCGAGGAGGCCAATGAGAGGAAGAGGGCAAAATATGCTGAGCTAGTGGAGGAGTGCCGGAACAATGGGTGGCGAGCGCGGTGTGAGCCCATTGAGGTGGGATGCAGAGGGTTTGCAGGCCAGTCTCTCTGCAGGGCCTACAGTATCCTGGGCATCATAGGGGCCAGTAAGCGAAGGGCTATCAAAGAGGTCACGGAGTCAGCAGAAGTTGCCTCAAGGTGGCTGTGGATAAGGAGAGGAGAACCATGGGTGGGGTAGGGCTACCTGGACACAAGTTGGGGCCTGATCAACCCCAGCTGGGTCGCCTGGGTGAGAGTGTATGATGCTTGAAAGACCCGAAACACTCCGTGACCCCAGGTAACATCACTGATGATGTGTCCAGGTTGCATCAAGTTGATGTATGTTACAAGTTACATTTGGACTCAGCTGAATCTTTCTTCAATGGTTTGGTTCCGATTGGGCTAACGTCCTACAACTAGTTTGAGAATATAGTTTTTAAAAATAATCTCAAGTATTGAATGATTGTATTATTTCAAACCAATGGTACTTGAGGCAACAATTGTTCAGAATGAGGAAATCTACAGTATGCTATGAATAATCAGTTTCTTTGTGAAAAATAGGGGTATATACAACAATTAACATGCATGTAAAACACCATAGCACCTTCTGGTGGCCAGTTTCTTTTCAATTTTGCACAAACCTCTTGAGCCAAGAGATAAATAGAAGTATCAAGTTTAGTTGTGATTGGCCTAATTTTACCCTACATAAAAGCTTATTGGCCGATGGCAGCCATGTTTTTAAAGATATGTGACTGTGCTCATAAACCTTGATGGCACCTTGGACAAAGACAGTGCATGCAAAATTTCAAGTCGTTCGGACCAATGGTTCCATAGTTAGAGCCATTATAGTTTTTTTATTATAGCAAAGGTGTGCAACATTTTGCGTGTGACCTCACCATGAGCTCATACATACATTCACCAAATTTGGTGATAATACCTCAACCCGTTCAAAACATAACAGTTTTAGTCAAATGGACATGCCCACTATGAATCATTCTGCACTGGTTTGGTTCCGATCAGGCAAACGGCCTTGGACGAGTTCATTTAGATTTTTTTTCAAACATTCCAAAAAAGGGGCAGAGCAAAATTCTGGCAGGGGGTAAAACTCTTCGGCATGACGCAACGAATCAGATGAAACAAGATTTTTTTTTCTAGCCCTTACGGTTCAATTTATGGCCCAAAATGTTTATCTTTTTTGTCTCTAGTCTCTAAAGGATGTGTCTGTTCGCCTGAGTAAAGGGGGGATTTGGAACCATCCTGCCAAGTTTGGAATATCTACGACTTAAGGTCTCTGAGGCCCAGACACTTTTAGGGCAGACATTTTTTTTTATAAAAATACGAATAATAATAATAAAATCTGAACAAATACAATAGAGTTCCTGCAGCTTCAGTGCTTGGACCCCTAAAATTTCAAAAGACATTGTCAGTATAAAAACTTTCTTCAAATAATTTTACATGCATTCATATACTCATTAATGCTATAGACTTAAAAGGATTTCTTATCATGTGAGCCACATGATAAGAAATCCTTTTAAGTCTATAGCATTGATCTGGAGGACAAAAATAGTACAGCTTTCATAAGTCATAAATGGCTGATTATTTAAAATTTGCTGTTATACCCCGTTCATCATAAATCAATTAAATTTATTATGGTTTCTCAGAATGTCCAGTTTTCCATATTTACACAGCTTTGTGAAGTGTGGCATTTGCGCCAACAAGATACAGGACTATTAGTCATAATTGGCCACATGTGTCAAATATATCGGATTGTATCTTCTAGACGATTTAATGGATCAAAATTCTTTCGATAACTTTTTACAAGTTTGGTGAAGATCTGATTAAAGCCCTAGAAGATGTTTGAAAAATCAGGGTTTTCAGTAAATTAGAATGGCAGAAACATTTTATAAAATGAAATAACACTGAGATGTACATTTTGTAGGACCTTTGTAGGACGCAAGGATTTAGAGGTAAAAATCATTTTGATTTTAATATGCTCTGATGCGGAGAAATTAGCAAAAAGGTAAATGTTTTTATTATAGTGCCACCTTGTGGCAGATTCTCACAAAACTTGGTACACAGCCTCATTTTGACACTGTGTATGAATATCTCAAGTTTTGTAATGGTCGGCCATTCAGATTTGATGTTATAAGCTGCTGAAATTTGATTGGCTGCTGGCGGCCATGTTTTTTTATTTGTCAAAATTATATTGTAGGATATGTTAGCTTTTGGCCTCTACAAGATGCATAGCAATTTTCAACTTCATGGATCATACGATTGCGGGGTGATGTGTGGTTTTTAGTTGTAGCACCCCTTATGGGCGAAATGCTTCATGACTTTACGTGCCCCTTCAGAATGTTCTGTTGTCTATGTGTATCAAGTTTCGTAAATTTTGGCCTTTCCGTTTGGTAGATATTGGTAATATGTTAAAAATAGACAATGCCTGACAAATTCGTTGGCTTATATCTTCTCAACAATTCGATGAATAAAAATTCCTTTCAACATTTTTTATCAGGAGGGTTCATCGTAGACAGAACCCAATTTTTGTGCGAATCAGACATACAGCTTAGGAAGAGTTTTCAAATTATACAAATTAGCGCGAACATTTTCATGACGGAAAGTAAATCGGAGATATACTTTTCGTAAAACTCGAATCAAGGATTCAGTGGAAAAGGAAATTTTGATCCTAGCCCTTTCAGTTCCAGAGTTAAGATCACAAATGCAAAGGTGCTTATTATAGCGCCACCTAGTGTCCTACGGGTTTGTGTGTGGGTGCCCAAGTAGTGGGGGGGATTTCTGACCATCCCACCAAGTTTGGTGTCTCTGCAACTTATGGTCTCTGACGCTCAGACACTTTTAGGGCAGAAAAAATTAAATAAATAAGACTAAGAATAATAATAAGAACATCTGAACAAATACAATAGGGTTCCCGCACCTTTGGTGCTTGGACCCCTAATAAAAATCCTTACGATTACAATAGTTTTCTAGCCCTTCGGGCTTGAACCCTAATAATACAAATCTGAGCAAAAACAATCGGTGTCTAGCACTTCGTGCTTGAATCCCTAAATATAGCTGCTAGCAGCAATTAACAGGGTTCAAGCCTTTTAAGAACATTCAAAGTATGCAAAAATTTATGTATTTGTATGTGTACTTTTAAGTTGCTGAATTTGCAAACTGGTGTTAAATATGACTGATATCTTATGTTCAATGATCCTGAAACAGGATAATTGTTATAGTGGTCATTTTTTTAACTGTTATAAAGCCACAAAGCATTCAATCTCCAAAAAGGTTTTAGTGAAGTTTGAATATTTATTTTAGGAATTAATGGCTTTTGGATCCACTTGGTCAAACACACATGATAGATGCAACCCCTAAATAACTAAATAAATAACTAAAGTTCAACTTTCTTTGATAACTACTGACCTAGGGAATCCTAGATGTAGATTACAATAGCAGGAAACATAGGATAATATACAATAATTTACACACCATTAATACAGCCATTGTGCTGAAATATGATTGGCCATGTTTTTTTATTTGTCCAAGTCATATTGTAGAATATGTAAGCATTTGGCCCCATCAAGAAGCATACCAATTTTCAACTTCATTGATAATACAGTTGCAGAGTTATGAGCATTTTTTGTTGTAGTTCCCCCTATAGGCACGTTTTTTCACAATTGTGTATGCAGACTCAAAATGTAAAATGTACTGTTGTACATGTGTATCAAGTTTCGTAAAATTTGGCCGTTCGTAAAATTCGTTGGCTTATATCTTCGCAACACTTCAACAAATCATAGTAGACACCCACCAATTTTTGTGAGAATTGGTTATATGGCCTTGGAGAAATTAGAAAAAGTTGCTGTTTTAGAAAATTAGAATAGCGGAAACATTTGATAAAATACCATAAAATGAAGATATACATTTTGTAGGTCTTGTTTCAAGGAATTAGAGAAAAAATAACTTTGAGATTATTCAACTCGGTTGCGGAGTTATTGGTGAAAATGTAAATTTTCTTGTTTTAGTGCCACCTTGTTGAAACAAGGAAAACTTGGTACACAGCCTCATTCTACCACTGCCTACAAATATCGTCATGGTTACTGTTGTAACCTCCGTGGAAGGATGGAAGGAATGGAAGGAATTCCAATGGAAGGAACAAGACGTTGTGTCGATTGTAGTGACACAAGGCGTCTCTTCTGAGAGCCTCGCATACCTCTGAACTTGAGAAAATCAAGTGGGCAAATTGGTAGACAGAATTTGCATGTCCCGCCCCTGGACATACGGGTATATAGGGGAGCGGGTGAGCCTCTGTCAGACAGGTTTTTGCACTGAGGAACTGAGAATATGTTTAAGGTGCATTATAGTGGTAGGGGTAGTGACGTGGCAAGGGGAACACAATGTCTCGTTCCTTCCATCGGGATAACGTTCCCCTTCTGACACTCACTCGACGTTGTGTCGATTGTAGTGACACAAGGGGTCCCACTTCAAAACGCCATGCACTAACCCGTGTTACGTTTCATGCTAGAAGCAGCTGGGTCGTCTACACATAACCCTCCCCAATGCCCCCCAATTAGAGGTGTCATATACTGCTCTTAGGTTCCCAGAACCCGTATGGAAACAGGCGACATGACTTGCATGGGAGCCAGCTGGCTATCTCAATGCTATAGATGCGTCTGGGAATGCGTCCTTTTCCGTTCTTATTCTTTCAGGGGGGAAAGGCCCTGCGGAGACCACAACCTGGACAGACTGGGGGGCTAATAAACACGGGGGTTGTCAAGTCACCCATGGACATGGTGCAATGGTAGATCCTGCCTGACAAGGGAAGAGTTGCTACAGACACGGCCTGGGTGTGATAGACCAGGGAAATAGCATCAACAACCCAATGAGCTAACCTCTGTTTGGAGACGGCGATCCCTTTCCACCATCCGCCAAAGCAGACAAAGAGCTGCTCAGAGCATCTAAAGCCCTGCATGTGGTCCACATAGATAAGCAAAGCACGTACCAGACACAGCAGCCAAGAGGTTGGGTCTGCCTCCTCCCGGGGCAGCGCTTGCGGGTTCAAGACCTGGTCCATGAAGGGGGTCATAGGAACCTAGGACACGTAGCCCGGCCGTGATTTTAGGATGACTTGACAGGTGGGGCCGGGTCGAGATTATACACACCTGGTCCCTTATCAGGCTAATTAAGCCTCCGTGAGGGATAAAGGCCGATGGCAGATGGTGGTGCGACGAGAGAGAGATCCTTTACGGATCGTCTGCGTGTCAGACTCTGACAGGGCGGGCTGGCCCGAAGACGGGTGTCCGGTCAGGTCTTCAGCGTCAGATGCCTGAATGCTCTCTGATGCAGCGACGATGTTGTCATCCAAATCTGGCTCCAGGGATGAGGCAAAGTTCATATCGTACATATTGTAGGATATGTTATAACAATATATATCTTATAACAACATGTTATAACATATTGTAGGATATGTTAGACTTTTGACCCCTACAAGATGCATACCAATTTTCAACTTCATTGATCATACTGTTGCAGAGTTATTCGGGGTTTTTAGCGCCCCTATAGGCAAAATATTTTGTGACTTTGCGTGCATCCTCAGAATGTCCTGTTGTCTATGTTTATCAAGTTTCGTAACATTTGGCCTTTTCGTTTGATAGATATTGGTCAATACGTACAAAATGGACGATGCCTGACCAATTTGTTGGCTTATATCTTCGATAATTTTCATGATGGAAATGAAATCGAACATACGTTTTGTTCGTCTTAAACCACTAATTATAGAAATCCTAACAAAAAAAAAAAAAGGTTTCTAGCACTTTGGTTTTGAACACCTAAAAATCCTTATAATTACAATAGCGTTTCAGCAACTTCAGGCTTGAACCCCTAATAATAGGTGTAGAATACAGGCACAAGAGATTATTACTCATTTTATTTTATTTTACTTCATTTAATATTTAGTACTTTCAGATGGAAAACATTTATACATATAAATTATTTAATCCAAAGTGCATTTGAACAGCGGTGAAACACTTTCTTATGATGTGTTACATTCATACGAGCAGACAGAGAAGTACGTTTGAAGTATAGAAATAAACCTTGTGTAAATTGTCAGCTTTACACTAAGATAAAATGCTTTTCTAGCCATTTTACATGCACATGTTACCAGACACGATCCTTTTTAAAATAAAATTTAAATAATAATCTTTATCTTTGTCTGAACTTTTTCTACTGGCTGTGCAATCGTTTTGATTATTCTTCTTGCTGATGTTACTGATATTAATTTAATTGAGAATGTCTTGCTATATTACTTTCACTTCTACAGGATTTGAAGAATGTTGCTGCACTGGTTGAAATGTTCTTTTGAGGACAAAATGGATATCCAGATTCAGTAAATAACAAAAACAAACCGAGATTATTGTTCACTTCAACCGAGTGAAAGTATTTACTGTGATTTATATGAACAGAACAAATACAATATATCTTTTGTTTGACTCTCAGAGAAACAAACTGATATTGATTTACTTTCTCTACAGAGAAGTCTGTCTGTCTTTAGTGATGTTGTCCTAATTTTCAATGCTGTAATATTTTTCATTCTATATAACTTATTTATTGTTTTATTCGTATTAGTTTGGTTACAAATTATATTGTGCATAAAGTATAATCCAAACTTTAGTCAAGGCATCGCATTAAAGAATGTACTAACACGGTTAATGCAAGAGTTACTGTTAAAACAGAAACACCCTTGATCTTGTTTTACTAGTTGCAATTACTGGTAAATCAAATTTTACAGATTTCCTTGATATTTGTGTGCTTGCTCACATGAGGTTAAAGGCATTATTTGACTGCAACATTGAAAATAGGTACAGTAGTTTGAAATATAAAAGTGATTTGATAAGATATTTTAGGACAGTCAAAACTGTCTGAAAACCAAAAATAGATGTTAATTGGGTACATATATTTGCAATTTGTGTGTGTTTGTATGGGAACGAGTATCTTCATAACTGTCAAGTCAAGTCAAGTCAATTTTATTTGTATAGCGCCTTTCACAACACACATCGTTTCAAAGCAGCTTTACAGAAGTTCAGCATTAACAGACGATAAAAATGTAATGTCTATAAAGTCGATAAATCATCATCCTTGTGCAGGGCTCCAAACTGCGACTAAAAATGGTCGCATTTGTGACCAAATAAATTTATTTGTGAGTGTAATTTCTGTCAAGGTCGCCATTGGCGACAGTAAAAATTTACTCCCTTTGATTTTAAAATTTGCATTACATTTCCCAAGATACATTACAAAAGTTTAGATCAAAGAAATAGCGGGGAAAACGGAGTTCATTGCAGGAACTAACCATTTCAAAAAAGAGACTGTGAGAAAACACGGTGACAGTAACAAGCATAAAAAATGCACGTGATCACAAAATTGCGAAGAATGCTCCACAGACTACACTGTTAGCGAGCTGCGGGACGAAAAGGAATGGATGGAGTTAAAAATGAAAAAAAATTTGGGGCCTGTTTTTTTCCCCCTATAGGAGCCAATCGCTCCTTAATTGATTTTTTTTTGTTTTTTTTTTTTTTTTTGTTTGGAGCCCTGTTGTGGAATTAGATAAGATATGATTCTTTATCGTGTTTAAAATTAATTAAATAATAATTGTATTAATAACCCCAGTGAGCAAGCCGAAGGCGACTGTGGCAAGGAACACAAAACTCCAAAAGATGATGGTTAATGGAGAAAAATAACCTTGGGAGAAACCAGACTCACTGTGGGGGCCAGTTCCCCTCTGGCTAACATCATGAATAATGTAAATAAGAATTATTTATAGTTAAAAAAACATGATTTAAAAAATTATTAAACTTATTAAGTGTTAAGGGTCAGTATTTAGACAGTTATTGTGTTTGAACTGCAAGATTAGTGACCAGTGTCTTTGAAGTCCATCCTTGATTAAATTCCAGAAGTTCACTTAGATGCAATTGTCCTTGTTTGGCTGATGAAGGCTTTTGTTGGCAATAGTTGGCAATAGTCTATGTATCCCATTTCAAGATCGTAGTCCATGGTGATGGGGCATCTGAAGTCTCTGTGAGAGGCTGGATACAAACTGGAGCTGACGAACGCTATTTACCTCGGGACTGGCGTCCCGAGATAACAGCAGAAAAGCAGATGGGAAATAATTAGCATAGCTGATGTTCATAATATTAATGCATAACTGATTCAGCAGTAGTATAAAAAGTAAGCATTATGTGAATTCTTGGTTAAAGAGATGCGTCTTTAATCTAGTTTTAAACTGGGACAGCGAGTCTGAGCCTCGAACAATATCAGGAAGGCTATTCCAGAGTTTAGGAGCTAAATGTGAGAACGCCCTCCCTCCATTAGTGGACTTAGATATCCTAGGTATGACCAGAAGCCTCGAATTTAGTGATCTTAAAGAGCGCGATGGATTGTATGGCGATAGAAGATCCGTTAAATACACAGGAGATAAACCATTTAGGGCTTTATAGGTCAGTAGTAATACTTTGTAATTAATACGGAACTTAATTGGTAGCCAGTGTAGAGATGATAAAATCTGTTTTATATGATCATATTTTCTTGACCTAGTAAGAACTCTAGCGGCTGCATTTTGGACTAACTGTAGCTTGTTTATTGAGGATGCAGGGCAACCAGCTAATAAAGCATTACAGTAATCTAGTCTCGAGGTCATGAATGCGTGAACTAACTTTTCTGCATCAGAAACAGATAGCATGTTACGTAGCTTAGCAATGTTTCTAAGGTGGAAAAAGGCTGTTCTCGTAACAGATGAAATATGATTTTCGAAAGTCAAGTTGCGGTCTAGTATAACACCCAGGTCTTTTACTGTAGTGGATAATGTAACAGGACATCCTTCTAAATTAAAGTTGTATTGTAAGGGATTTTGTGGGTAGTTTTTTGGACCAATAAGTAATACCTCCGTTTTATCGGAATTTAATAACAGGAAATGACGCGTCATCCAGCATTTTATATCTTTAAGACACTCTGTCAAGTTAGATAAGTTAGTGTTTTCATCTGGTCGTGATGAGATATATAATTGAGTGTCATCAGCATAACAGTGGAAATTAATTCCATGTTTTCTTATAATTTTACCAAGTGGCAGCATATATATTGAGAATAATAGAGGGCCTAACTGTGATTCAGTTGTTCAACTTGTGGTCATTCCCCCTCTGCATTCATCTATTCAAGCATATAATAAAGAATGTCTTTCTGAGTGACAGGTGTACAAGGAAACAAATTGTTCAAATAACCAAATTCATGTCATTAAAACTGGTTTAAGGTATTGTTAAGAGATTACTCACGATTGCAGTTGGAGTCCGCCCATATGTGTTAATAAAAGCATTAATAAGAGTCTGAGGATGCAGTTCAGCATCTCTGTATTCTGGTGAAACTGCTGAAGAGAGAATCTCCCTGAGTTTGCTCTGCAGCAGCATTTAATCTCAGGTAATGTCACTTCCATTTATTTTATCAATCCGGAATTATTCTAAAAATGTATTTTTTTGTATAACAAGTTAATTATGTATAAAACACATTTGAATATTTTAAAAGTTGTTTAAATACGTGTGTGTGTGTGTGTGTGTGTGTGTGTGCAGGACGTGGCGTTTGTAACAATGAGGTTTTTAATCTCACTGTGTGTGTCACTTCTGCTGATTAATGGTAAGTGTTTTGAACATCTTTAAATACACACCTGTGATCAATATCTGTCACATACATTACAATGATTCAAATAATCCTCACCCAAATATGAAATGATTATGCTTATATTCTGTTTAACAGGTGAATTGATCAATGGACAAACATCTGGTAATCATTCCTCCACTTTATATTCACTTATAATAATTTATTTCTTCACACTTTGATTCATTTTTTTTTAAACCCGTCCAGGGCCTCGTTTCCCAAAAGCATCATAATGAAGTTAGGAAAATGCTCTCAGATTTACTCGGGCTCAGGGGGCGGGGCGTTGGGCATCGCGTATGGTGGCAGCCTTTTGGGGTCTGTGCATTTTTGCTTATCTTGGACCATTCGGCAGGTTTCGCGGCCGATCCACCGGCCCGCTCGTTTCTCCCATTGGCCAGACCGCCCCTGATCGGCCCCAAAGTTCATCGGCCCACCGGGAAAATGCCCGGTATGCCAGATTGCCAGTCCAGCCCTGGCACTAAGTCACCATTTACGCACTACTAAATATTTGAGGGATGCACCAATGAACTTGAACATAACCCTACGTATAAACTAATCGTTTACAGAAGCCTTCGGAGTACTTTTACGCAGCTCTTCGGCATGAAACCGATCTAAAGGTGCAGTTTTAAGAGTGTGTCGACTCGCCCGGTGCCAAGTTTCAACACATTCAAAAAATATATACGATATTAAAATGAATAAATGTCTATTTTTCCAGCCTTTTGTATTAGTATTTATTTATCACCCCTTATTTATTTTAAATACAGCTCCTATGTATTGTTATCTACGCAGGGCGAATATAGGCTATTTATCAAATCTATCTTTAATAGACTATGTATTGTATTTTGATGGGGATAAAATTTATTACAGTGAGCAAACAAGGCTTGAACGTCAACCGTAACTACATCAAATTGAAGTTCATGGTTTCGTAACACTTCAGTGTACACATTTGAAGGCTGTTTATTGGATAAAAACAGGTAAACGTCATATTATGGGACTAAGCATGAACAGTTTACGACCTGCTAGTTTAGTCTTACCTTAAGAACAGGTGGAGCAGCTAAATTATGCTCTGACGTAGTTACAAACTAACAAGTAGTTATTAAGCCTTTAGTGTGAACTTAACGTCCTGACTTACCCTATACCCTCGGGCTGGTATGCGTACGTTACATCTTAGACTTGTTGTGGCTTAAATGTGCACTAAGCCACAAATTTGAGTGTTGCACCATTAAGATAAGGTGGGACGTAACCCTATAAACTAAATATTTACGGAGGCCTCCGAACACGAGTAACGGGTGGAATAAAATGCATATTACTGATGTTTGATTACATCAATAAGCTCATGTTTTGATTGACAGGCTCTATTCCTTTCGACATGTATATGAAGTTTCAACATATATAGAGACTTTACAACTTACCAATGAGGCGGTGTGTTGATTATTTCTCTTGTGATTTAGAATTTGATTGAGATTTTTATTTTATTTTCTTGCATTCCGTATGTAGATTACATCTGCAACTCTAATTATTATTTTAGCCGTAAACGAAATTGACTGGGGAAATGTATCACAGTAAATATAGGCTACTCATTTAATTTAGAAAATAAAAATAAATAGAAACATTACTACAGTAACAATAAATTACATTTCTTGATTTCAATTAAACATTTTTATTTTTATTTTTATTTTTTTACAATGGATGCAATATTTAATTCCACCAGGTCACTCTGAAAGATGATGTTTGTGTCAAAGCTCCATTAAAACAAGCAATCGTTATAAATGTTATAATAGGCCACACTTATAAATTAGGTAGCAAAATATTTATATATACACATTTATATATATGTAAAACACGTATGGCTGCATTTACGCTGCAAATCATAACGAACAATTCCGATTAAACGGTTTAAATGGTTGAAATCTCATAACTCCAGAATAACGTTATCACACATAAACAAAAATCTGTTTCAGCGGATATTAATGTCAGAAATACAAGGATAATCGGATCAGAGAATATTTAATAGAACAGATCAGCGGTCAAGGGATGTAGAAAGGAAGTCCCGCTTTACAGTTAAAAAGAGCCAAAAGAGCCTGATTCAAACATCGCCTGTCAATCAACTTGATAAAGCGCACGTATATTAGCTATATAAGCCGGGAAAATTATATAGGCCCATATATATAATATTATTTTATATGATATAATTAATATTTTGTTAAATAGTACCTGCTGTCTAGATTACAATGTTGCAGCAACAAGAAAGAAATTGAGAGTTATTATTACACTGAATGTCTATCTTTCATTTGGATTATTTTAGTGTAAAGATAAAAACTTTGAAATAAACGAATGGATAACTAATAATTTTCTAAATGTAATTTAAATATTTTTCCATGTTCTTGATTTACCGTTATAATGTCGTTTAACATTCCAACCAATAGTCCAAAAGCATGATTCCTCCAGGAAAATTAGCTTTTTTTTCTGGTCACAAAGTGCATCAAGATTGGAAAAACACATTCATTTTTATTAATTATAGTTGGAGCAAAATCATTTGTTTGAAAATAAATAACAACGGACGTTTATTATTATTATTACTATTATTATTATTTTATTTTTTTAAAGGTGAAACTCGGGGTAAAAAGCCCGCAAGGGGTTTATAGTGATATCGTGTAGAATGCCAATAGAGACAATACTTATAGTGCGAATACTTATTATTTGTCAACTTAGGCAAATATTTTTGATACCGTAACATGAATTTTAAAGTTAGCTACTAATTAAGGTAATGCTTATTAAAATACCTAGGCCTACTTTGGAAAATTTTCAATCATTTCCAGTTGATTTAAATGACATTAGGCATTTCATAACATCATAAGTATTCTATAAACAAGTGAATCTCCGATGTGATCGTTTAATGAGCCCACTTTTATTTGTATTGTTTCCATAATGAATCTATTCGGCCAATTTACAAGGCTGCGCAAACGCGTCATCTAGTGGCAACTGCTGTGCGCACTCTACAGAACTGCACGAGACATAAGAGTTACACACGTGCCAGAAACAGTAACTGTGTGTGACAGAAGAGTGTTTCCGATGCAGTCGTGTTTAATAACAACACATACACTGATGTCCAACCTTACATCCTAATCACCATTATAAGATGAGCTTCAACTAATTATTCAATGTCAGTGCCTGAACTCACTCATCATCATTCATCATCATTGTAGTCTAATGTATGTCTGTGCTGTTCAACTAAGAACTGTCAGTAAAGTCTTTTGAACTAATTCCTGCCTCTGCTTGAGTTCTGACCGATGTCCAAAGGCGAGAACTATATGTACTTCCTTTCACACACATTTATCATTTCAATTATTTGCCAGTTTAAAACAAATAAAAAACATTAGAAAATGACAAATAATAGGCTATATTGGCTCAAAATAAATGTGATCATTTTCATTAGATGTATCTGAATTGAAGCATCAATAATGTCCCATTTGGTAAATGGCATTGGAAAATATGCTATATTATATTTGTTTAAAATTCCCTTATTTGGACAGTAAAACTCTTGGAATTTGAAGTGCACAATAATTGCTGTTACCTCAAACAATAACCTCAGACCTTCTCTGATATCTTCTGCGGACCCCCTAAACCCCCCTAAAACCCCATCGTGGCACCCCTGATGGTTCCTGGACCCCAGTTTGAAAACACTGGAGAAATGTGCCGCTCTTGATAAATAGAGGGAAGTATAATGCTTAATGTAATGACCTTGATTTATTTTAACAAGTTCACTTGATAAAAACACAGAATGTGTGAAATGGGTCAAACCAAATCTGGACCAGAACATACAAGACATTTAATAGATTGACAAACAAGTTGCCAATATTTTATTTTTTTAATCGAAGGTGCCGGAACGCTATTTGTTTAATATGCATGTAAACTTGATCCAAAACGAACACTTGTCACACGGCAAATAGGAGAAAAAAAATTGCTTCTGGCAAAGAAATTTAAATGGAAATATTCACCAGGTTTTGGAAACATTACTAGCAACTGCATCATTACATGCTTTTTATTAAACAGTGAAAAACAATCAGATGCTTGCTTAATAAAGTGACATGCATGGAGGGCCTGGGTCACTCAGAGAGTAAAGATGCTGACTATCACACCTGGAGTCGCACGTTTAAGTCCAGAGTGTGCTGAGTGACTCCAGCCAGGACTCCTAACCAACCAAATTGGCCCAGTTGCTAGGGAGGGTAGGGTCACATTGGGTAACCTTCTGGTGGTCGCTCTAATGTGGTTCTCGCTCTTGGTGGGGTGCGTGGTGAGCTGTGTGTGGATGCTGCAGAGAGTAGCGTGAAGAAGACGCACACGGAAAGGCGCTCAACAAGCCACGTGATAAGATGCATGGATTGATGGTCTCATATGCGAGGCAGCTGAGATTCGTCCTCTGCCACCCGGATTGAGGCGAGTCACTACGCCACCACGAGGATTTAGAGCGCATTGGGAATTGGCCATTCCAAATTGGTTAGAAAAAAATATAAAATAAAATGATGTGCACAATTCAAATCAAACTGCCATCATCTGCTGCTACTCACAAATCTATGTTTTACTTCAGATGTTTATCTATGATGCCTAAATTTTATTTGTTTCCATGAGATACATGGGAAATGTTCACATTAAGACATCAAAAGAATATGTGAGGAACGAAATCTCCTGTCATTGAGCTCAGATGCCGTTGTCTATTTAAAGAGACAGTACCGATTTAGAGTGTGTTGAGTATCAATGTAAAGATGTTTGTAAACAATACATATATATATATATATATATATATATATATATATATATATATATATATATATATATATATATATATATATATATATATATATATATATATCAGAGTTTCCGCTAGAAAAAATGGTCATTTTGATGATATGCCGGTCAAATATCGCCTCTTAATTAGTCAAGTTGAGGAAAACTGGAGGCAGGCTGTGTAACTTAAAAAATGACATAATCAGGCCGTATAGAATGCAACATGTTTATTAGCGTAACTTTCAAATAGACGGAAAAAAACATGAACGTCCGATTGGCGTTTCACATTCATTGTTTAACAAACCAATCCCCCTTCCCCACATAAAATATCTGAATAGTAGCCTATTGTTTTTACTCAAGCGAACTTAATTATACACTCTCAGTATGTCTCATTTAGCTGGTAACATTTAAATTGGCCACCGTGAAATGACTCCTTGTCAAATGAACTGGAACAAACAAATGACTAGGCCTATAACATTGTCTCGCTTCATTTTAGGCTACTTTTTACGCTGTTTTGCAGTGCTGAATTGTGCAGCTGCCGACTTAAAATCAAAACTTCCCAGTGTCTCTCCACAACTTGCAATGCGCATAAGCCGCGTAACCTTGTTCTCCGCAAGGCGACTTCGCTGCTTCGTCTTGATCCGATTCTGCAGCGAGAACCCCCTCTCTGCAGGAACACTCGAGACCGGGATTACACAGGCTATCTTGGTGAGATTGGTCCACTCTGGATACATTTTAGGCTTATTCTCAAATTCAGATTGTGTTAGGGGGGCGGGATTATTAGGCAATTTTTATCGGACAATTTGACCGGAGAGATTTAATTTAGTCGGGCATTTCATTTTTTTCCCGGCCAATGTCCGGTAATTACCGGACAACGGAAACCCTGATATATATATATACATATGCAAAATAACAAATGTAATTTCAAGACCTTTATTGATGGAATATAATTAGTTTGACAATTTATTAAAGGCAAAAATGTAACCAATATGATGAAAAACTGTCAAAAAAACGGACAAAATTAGCAGCATGAGATGAGAAATAATTTATTTTATATTCAAATTAAATGGACATTGTAGCCAAAATACACCTAAATTAATTAAAAATTAGAATCAAATCAGAATCAATTCAAGGGCTTGTGAATCAAATCAAACCTGAAAATCTGGAGCAATACTCAGTCCTAATTTTAAGATCATTTAAGACGTTTGGCATGCTTCTCATTTCAGAAATGATATGGTGATTTTGCCAACAAGAAAACTCATAAATGTACCCATGTATAATGTACACATGTATAAGTTATATTGGGATTTTTTAAAATAATGTATTGCTTGTTTTAATTATTAATTGATCTGCTTAATATTAACATATTTTGGGGCATACTAGTTGAAATGTCACTGAAAAAAATCTAACAAAAATGCTAAATAATTTTTTTAATAAATAAAAGTAACCCGTAGGACTCAAGTGGTTAAATACATGTATTCAGAATGACAGTGAGTAGATGATTTTGGGTGAATTATTCTTGAATTCAGATTTGTTTTATCAAGTGAAGAGTAGTGATTGATTTTCTCTTTTTTTATATTATTGCTTAATTAATAATCAGTAATTAGCAATAATTTAATAATCCCTGTCTGTAGTCCCCACATGCTTCAAAACATCAACCATTGTGCCTGTACTGAAGCAATCAAAAATCACTTGCTTAAATGACTAGCGTCCTGTTGCTCTGACCCCCATCATCAGCAAATGCTTTGAGAGGTTAATCAGAGATCATATCTGCTCTGTTCTGCCCACCTCTTTGGACCCATTACAGTTTGCCTACCGCAACAACCGCTCCACTGATGATGCCATTGCATCTACACTACACACTGCTCTCTCCCATCTGGAAAAAAGGAACACATATGTGAGAATGCTGTTTGTAGACTACAGCTCAGCATTTAACACCATAGTGCCCTCCAAGCTTGATGTGAAACTCCGGGCTCTGGGCTTAAACAGCTCGCTGTGCAGCTGGATCCTGGATTTCCTGTCAGGCAGACGTCAGGTGGTTAGAATGGGCAGCAACAACAGCAACATGGGACTTCAGGAAGTGGAGAGAGTCAGCAGCTTCAAGTTCCTCGGTGTCCACATTACTGAGGAACTCACATGGTCCGTCCACACTGAGGCCGTTGTGAAGAAGGCTCACCAGCGCCTCTTCTTCCTGAGACGGCTGAGGAAGTTTGGAATGAACCACCACATCCTCACACGGTTCTACACCAGCACTGTAGAGAGCATCTTGACTGGCTGCATCACCGCCTGGTACGGCAATAGCACCGCCCACAACCGCAAAGACCTGCAAAGGGTGGTGCGAACTGCCAGAAACATCATTGGAGGTGAGCTTCCCTCCCTCCAGGATATATATAACAGACGGTGTGTGAAAAAAGCTCGGAGGATTATCAAAGACTCCAGCCACCCGAGTCATGGGCTGCTCTCACTGCTTCCATCAGGCAGGCGGTATCGCAGCATCAGGACCCGCACCAGCCGACTACATGACAGCTTCTTCCCCCAAGCAATAAGACTTTTGAACACATGATCTCTCACGATCAACAATCAGCACTGCACTTTATTAATCTTCATTCTGTCAAATATATTCTCGCTCCCAATTCAGTTAGTGTATATATATATTTATACCCTTATCTAGTGTATGTGTATTCTACATTGTGTGTATTGTGTACATTTGTTATGTAAATTGTTGTGTAGGTATGTGTACATTTGTTGTGTAAATATGTTGTTTATTGTAAAGTGGTTTATGTCTCGTCACTGTCATTACTGCAATGTTACTCGGAACTGCACACAAGAATTTCACCTACTGTTGCACTCGTGTACACAGTAGTGTGACAATAAAGTGATTTGATTTGATAATGTATATATTCACAATTCACAAATCTAAAGTCCAGTCCGGTCAGCAAACTAAAAAGAGTTCAACACCGCTGTTCTGATCAATCCAAACTCCAAAATCTCTTTTATACATTTGCTCATTTGCTACTTTAAATGTCCTTTTGGTTTTGCCAGTGAATGATGTATCATATTTTATTCTTTTTTTTTTTATATTATTCTCACAGTGTCTACAACTTCCAGCTCTGACCCATGCAATGATTATAATATTACTGATAACTATTGGAGAGACATACGCCAAAATTATTACCAAAACTATGGACAATATGATGACACCCATGTTGAATGGAGTGGCTGGTATCGGCTGTATTTGAACGGAGAAAGTGCTCAAATGTCGGAGTGGTGTGTGAATACTGTGGGATGTGGTGGTTATACTGCACTGTATCTTAATGGTTCTCATCCACGACTTGAGGATGGAGTGGTGACCCGTGAAGTCATGGGGAATAATATACATTCGTGGTCCTCGAACCAGTGTGGCAACTACAGATCCAACTCCATCCAAGTCAAAGCCTGTCCAGGAGATTATTATGTCTATAAACTCGTCAAGCCAGATGTGTCACTCTACATGCCTACATACTGTGCAGGTGCAGTTCAAACTCTTTATTTTTTATGACACAGTAGCATGATTTTCAAAAAGGTCAATATCAAGTGTTCATGCTCCATATATAGAAAAAATTATTTGCACAATGCAGCTAAGCATGTTATAAGCAGGTACAACAGAATTGCTTACAATCATGAATCTCTATCATTATGCATTTTGAATATGCCTATGATTCTCTAGAGTGTCTTGCATGTAAATAATGTGTTTTAACAGTACTTGTACCAATGACTCTCTTGTCCATGACAGTTGCTTTCAAAAACATCAGCAATGATCCATGTTACAACTATGAGTCTCTGGACCGTCCCTGGAGAGCCAATAATGAAAGTGGATTGTGGATTGGTGATGAATCTTTCTCCTGGAATGGCTGGTATCGGCTTTTCTACAATGGAATGAACATCCAGATGCCAGAGAGCTGTGTTAAATCAAATTTGGGCTGTAATTCATACATGAGTCTGTGGCTCAATGGTCCTCACCCTCAGATAGAGGATGGAGTTGTGACCAGAGAGGTCTGTGGTGAATATTATTGGGATGAATGCTGTAATTACAAGTCACAACCAATCAGAGTGAAAGCCTGTCCAGACAATTACTACGTATATGAACTTGTGAAACCACAAAACGTGAATGCAGGATACTGCACAGGTACAGTGTCTTTCCTCCACTTTTTCACAAGTGAAGTTTTTGCAATAATTTGAGTCACATCTGAAAAATCCCCCCTTTTTTTTTAGATATCAGCACTATATCACAGACGGTTTCCTCTACAAGTCCAGCGATGATTACTGGATCCAGCATCACGTTGGGTAGGTTAATTGCACATTTTTTTCAAAGGAATCATTTTAGTCTTACTGTACTCAATAGTCCTGCTATGAAATTGCATCTCTCATTGAAATGTAATTGTTGTTTTGGTCTCATCACAGTTGACCCATGCTATAACTACAACACTCTTGATAACTACTGGAGAGACACACACAATAACGTGTATATGTATGGATATATATATGGATATGACGACACTCGTGTAGAATGGGATGGCTGGTATCGACTCTTCATTAATGGATCGAGTGCTCAGATGCCTGAGTGGTGTGTCTCTTATATGTCATGTGGAGGTTATAGTTCTCTGTGGCTTGGTGACTCTCATCCTCAGATAGAAGATGGAGTTGTTACTCGGGAAATCTACGGCTCAGTTTATGCCCAGTGTAATCAATACAGATCCAAACCCATCCAAGTCAAAGCTTGTCCTGGAAATTATTATGTCTACAAATTGACCAGACCAAAACTATCAATCCCAGCTCCTGTATATTGTGCAGGTACAGTCATTCTGTTGGATATTTGTACGTGTTTATCATTCAATTTCTTTTATATAACAACCACCTTTGCAGACCTGCTAAAGATGTATGAATTATTATTTTGTACACAATTAATATGCAATATATACTATGCACTGTTCCTATAGTTTCATACACCACGCCAAGCGTTGACCCCTGCTACAACTATACCAGTCTGAATGAGTCTTGGAGAGCCACTGACAATCCTTACTATAATAACTACTACTACTACACCATGTGTGATTATAATGTCAACTGGAATGGCTGGTACAGGCTCTTCTACAATGGTCAGAGTATCCAGATGCCAGAGTCATGTGTTAATTACGGCATGTGTGGCACTGAATACCCGCTGTGGCTCAATGGCTCACATCCACAGCTGGAAGATGGAGTGGTCAGCCGCCAAGTCTGTGGTTCTGATGGGAATAACTGCTGTGGTTTCAGATCTCATCCCATACAAGTCAAAGCCTGTCCAGGAGATTATTATGTTTATGAGTTTGTCCGGCCGATGTACTGCTCAGCTTACTGTGCAGGTAGAGCATTTACTCATATGCACTTTATTCATAAAGCTTGTTGGGTTTCAATTGAAAATAACTGATATTAATATACAAATATTCCTGATTCAGATGTTTCAAGTCTCAACAGAACATCATATTCTACAACAACAGAAACAATCCTTCCAGTGGGATCCACTCCTGTGCCCATCACAACCACTGGTAAAGTATCGTATTACTTCATTTATGAGTGACACGTGCATTTTGTTTTACATATTTTTATGTGATGTGATGTCTTTACTTTTTTTGTTTATCCCACTATAACATGAAAGTAGCAATTTCAATGCTAAATGAATTTCACCAAAAATTTCACACATAAAACATTTTAGACTGCCCAACTTAACCCATTACCAGCCAAACAGCAAAGGTCACTGCATCTGCCTGCACCCCTACAGTTCATTTGGGATGGACTTTAAAGACACTTGATCAATAACCTAACAGTTCAGTTAATAACCTAGTAATAAACATTGTCTTTACCGAACAATTACATCACTTAATCTACTCCATTGAATTGTATTACACGTAGTTAACTTGTCACAAGATTTGCAGGAAATGGTACCTAAATGCAAGGAATGCAAAAAGTAAATCTTTATCAAATCAAAATAAAAACTGGAAACAAAAAACACTCACAAAGGAGGAAAACCAGTAAAACTAGAATAAAAAAAAAACAGGCACAAAACATACAACCAATCAAAGAACCGACATAGATCAACTGACTCAACATGGCATACAAAACGACCTGACAAACACAAGAGGAAAGGGAGCACAATATACTGTATACAGTCTGAACACATGAGGAACAGGTGCACACAATCAACATAATTACGACTAGATTAGGGGTGAGGCCAGATGAAGGAGGTTGTGAATTTCGGAGGACAGAAAGAGGCCTGTACCATGAATAAACTCTGGGTTTTAGGATTGGTTTCAGGTTGACAAATTTAAAACCAATCCAATCAGGCTTAATTGCTACCATGATGCAGCTCGTCAACTTTCTCTGTCAACTCAGACTTTAATATTAGATTGAGCTCGTTGAAATGAATGAGTGACGTTAGCAGCGCACAACCAATCGTGTGAGAGAACAAGATTCACTTCTCATGATTTACCTCTCTGCTGAAGGCTAATGATTATAGAAATAATCATTTAAATTCATTTAAACTGTGCATAAGACATTGTTTTAAAAATATAATATAATGCATTCTGTTACAAAGAGGGAGGTTACAGGAGGAGGATCTAAAAGCAGCTTTAAAAGTATTTAATAACTTAAACAAAGTACAGAATAATGGGGTAAACACAGGAACAAAGGAAACATATACGATGGGAACTGGATTACACAGGTGGTCAAAACACACTGAACAACTGACATGGAATGAGCAGACTACAGGGCTTTAAATACACAAAGACTGTTGTGGTGAATGAGACACAGGTGAGAAACAATTAAGGACAGCTGGCAGTGAGAAGGGCAAGGAATTGTGGGAAATGTAGTCCGGGAGGAATAGATGACAGAGGCAAAACACAGGGCAGACAACAGAGAATCATGACACATTCCAGTCTACTCAATCCAGTGTTTGGAGGGAATATACTTGAAAGCTATAACTGAGATTTTTTATAACAACTATTATTCAAAATAATACAATAGCTGGTAAAAGAGGATTGTTGGAGAAATTGTAGAGAAAAAAAAAGACTCATTACATTCAAATACTACATGAGTGCTCTATTGGAATTAGGTGATTAGACAGGCCTTTAAAATGCCTTTATTGTCCTTAAGAAATAAAACTGAACAAAATATATTTAGAATAATCAGAATAGCAGCTTTATAAGCGGCCGAAATGGGCTTCCTCAAAAGGGTGGCAGGCTTCTCCCTTAGAGATAGTGTGAGGAGCTCAGTCATCCGTGAGGAGCTCGGAATAGAGCCGCTGCTCCTTTGCGTGGAAAGGAGTCAGTTGAGGTGGTTTGGGCATCTGGTAAGGATGCCCCCTGGGCGCCTCCCTAGGGAGGTGTTTCAGGCACGTCCAGCTGGGAGGAGGCCTCGGGGAAGACCCAGGATTTTACTTCTCCACACTGGCCTGGGAATGCCTCGGGGTCCCCCAGTCAGAGCTGGTTAATGTGGCTCGGGATAGGGAAGTTTGGGGCCCCCTGCTGGAGCTGCTACCCCCGCGACCCGACTTCGGATAAGCGGTTGAAGATGGATGGATGGAGAATAGCAGATTTGAAACAGATTACAAAAAAATTCCCATGCAAAATTAAGACTATTATTTATGTTCCATTTATAAAATACGTATTTTGTGTACTGCTTATATTGTTTATTGTTTATATTATTATAATTGAAATAAAATACTGAATGTTCATCTCAAGTCCATGAAAGACAAAATGGGTTTGGGTGGCATTCACCTCTTTCCATTGCAGGTATCATAGTAATCCATGTTACTGGCTGTTTTATAGATAGCCAAACATGTTATATTTATATTTTAAAAGATATTTTTGCTATGTATAAAGAGGGCAAATGAAAAGTAATTTTAATTTCACACTAAATAATGTATCATGAAGATTCGATTTTGTGGATTTCTAAAAATGTTTGTAAAGTGTGCTTTAATATACATGAGACTTTGAGTTTGAAAATAACTATTTAATAGATCAAAAAAATGTCTTTGTAAAAAGAAAATAGTAATAACATATCTAATTCAGAAACATCAATTTTTCTAATGTTTCCCTAACAGAGACGATCCCTGTTGACCCCTGCTCCAACTACACTGTGCTGGATGATCCTTGGAGATCCACCAACAATCAATATAATCAATATATGTGTGACACTGCGGTCAGCTGGAGCGGCTGGTACCGTCTCTTCATTGAGGGTCAGAGCGTTCAGATGCCAGACACATGTGTTAGTCAGTATAGCTGTGGCACTGATGCCCCACTGTGGCTAAACGGTCAACACCCAAGAGTTGAGGATGGAGAGGTCACCCGGTCTGTGTGCGGTCACTGGAACAATGACTGCTGCCAATTCAAATCCAATCCCATTAAAGTCAAAGCCTGCCCGGGAAATTATTATGTCTATGAGTTTGTGGCACCAACTGGCTGTAGTTTGGCATACTGTGCAGGTATATACATTTCTATATGCTCTTTGTACGTATATGAAAGTGATAATTGCATATTTGCTGATTCATATTTATCTTTTTTCTTTTCTTTTTTCAGATGCTAGCAACATTACCCAGACTACTGTGAGACCAGAGGCGACCACAACCCCAGAAACTACAACCATGGAGATCATGACTGGTAATGTAATGTGCCGTGTACTCAATTGTGTTACAGTCTGGAGGAGTATTGTTTTGCATGTGCAGATCAGATATTTGTTGTATATATGTATATATGTTAAAGTAAAGGTTTATTAGTCTTCAATACTATGTATTTGTAAAGAAGTTCATGCTTACGGGCAAGGAAGAGGCGAGAAACCGGCTTGTCAACATAAATAATAATTTAATGAAGAACTTAAAACAAACACATAGGACAGCAGACATGTCTGCTGATTAAGCTCTCTCTCCCGATCGCCGTCTGCGAGTGGCCTTTATCCCTCTTGACGGCTCAATTAGCCTGATACGGGACCGGGCGTGCGTAATCACGCGCCGGTCCCGCCCTCCACCGTGCCACAGTATTAATTATTTCAGGCAATATCCCAGGCACATTTTATCCATTTGGAACCGGAGACACAGTGAATGCACGCAGTGATGATGGAAGTGAAAAATGTAACCAATATGATGAAAAACTGTCAAAAAAACGGACAAAATTAACAGCATGAGATGAGAAAGAATATATTTTATATTCAAATTAAATGGACATTGTAGCCAAAATACACCTAAATTAATTAAAAATTAGAATCAAATCAGAATCAATTCAAGGGCTTGTGAATCAAATCGAACCTGAAAATCTGGAGCAATACTCAGTCCTAATTTTAAGATCATTTTAGACCCTGTGTAAATATTGGTTAAGATGTTTGGCATGCTTCTCATTTCAGAAATGATATGGTGATTTTGCCAACAAGAAAACTCATAAATATACACATGTATAATGTACACATGTATAAGTTATATTGGGATTTTTTAAAATAATGTATTGCTTGTTTTAATTATTAATTGATCTGCTTAATATTAACATATTTTGGGGCATGCTAGTTCAAAGGTCACTGAAAAAAATCGGACAAAAATGCTAAATTGTTTTTCTAATAAATAAAAGTAACCCGTACGACTCCAGTGGTTAAATACATGTATTCAGAATGACAGTGAGTAGATGATTTTGGGTGAATTATTCTTGAATTCAGATTTGTTTTATCAAGTGAAGAGTAGTGATTGATTTTCTCTTTTTTTATATTATTGCTTAATTAATAATCAGTAATTAGCAATAATTTAATAATCCCTGTCTGTAGTCCCCACATGCTTCAAAACATCAACCATTGTGCCTGTACCGAAGCAATCAAAAATCACTTGCTTAAATGACTAGCGTCCTGTTGCTCTGACCCCCATCATCAGCAAATGCTTTGAGAGGTTGATCAGAGATCACATCTGCTCTGTTCTGCCCACCTCTTTGGACCCGTTGCAGTTTGCCTACCGTAACAACCGCTCCACTGATGATGCCATTGCATCTACAATACACACTGCTCTATCCCACCTGGAAAAAAGGAACACGTATGTGAGAATGCTGTTTGTAGACTACAGCTCAGCATTCAACACCATAAACTCCGGGCTCTGGGCTTAAACAGCTCGCTGTGCAGCTGGATCCTGGATTTCCTGTCAAGCAGACGTCAGGTGGTTAGAATGGGCAGCAACATCTCCTCATCACTGACCCTCAACACTGGAGCCCCACAGGGCTGTGTTCTCAGCCCACTACTGTATTCCCTATACACACATGACTGTGTGGCGACACATAGCTCCACTGCCATTATTAAGTTTGCTGACGATATGACGGTGGTAGGTCTGATCACTGACAATGATGAAACAGCCTACAGAGAGGAGGTGCACACTCTGACGCGCTGGTGTCAGGAGCACAACCTCTCCCTCAACGTCAGTAAAAGCAAAGAGATTGTGGTGGACTTCAGGAAGAAAGACAGAGAACACAGCCCCATCACCATTAATGGAGCACCGGTGGAGAGAGTCAGCAGCTTCAAGTTCCTCTGTGTCCACATTACTGAGAGACTCACATGGTCCGTCCACATTGAGGCCGTTGTGACGAAGGTTCACCAGCGCCTCTTCTTCCTGAGACGGCTGAGGAAGTTTGGAATGAACCAACACATCCTCACACGGTTCAACACCAGCACTGTAGAAAGCATCCTGACTGGCTGCATCACCGCCTGGAACGGCAATAGCACCGCCCACAACCGCAAAGACCTGCAAAGGGTGGTGCGAACGGCCAGAAACATCATCGGAGGTGAGCTTCCCTCCCTCCAGGATATATATAACAGACGGTGTGTGAAAAAAGCTCGGAGGATCATCAGAGACTCCAGCCACCCGAGTCATGGGCTGCTTTCACTGCTTCCATCAGGCAGGCGGTATCGCAGCATCAGGACCCGCACCACCCGACTACATGACAGCTTCTTCCCACAAGCAATAAGACTTTTGAACACATGATCTCTCACGATCAACACTGCACTTTATTAATCTTCATTCTGTCAATATATTCTCGCTCCCAATTCAGTTAGTGTATATATATATTTATATATTTAATTGTCCAATTGTCACAAATTATACATACATTTCTGCATATATACAGTGAAATTATTTATTTTTCACATATCCCAGCTATGCTGGGGTCAGAGTGCAGGGTCAGCCATGATTCGGCGCCCCTGGAGCAGATAGGATCAAGGGCCTTGCTCAAGGGCCACACAGTGGTGTCTTGGCGGTGCTGGGGCTTGAACCCAACCTTCTGGTCAGTAATCCAGAGCCTTAACCGCTGAGCCACCACTGCCCTATTTATACCCTTATCTAGTGTATGTGTATTCTACATTGTGTGTATTGTGTACATTTGATATGTAAATTGTTGTGTAGGTATGTGTACATTTGTTATGTAAATATGTTGTTTATTGTAAAGTGGTTTATGTCTTGTCACTGTCATTACTGCAATGTTACTCGGAACTGCACACAAGAATTTCACCTGCTGTTGCACTCGTGTACACAGTAGTGTGACAATAAAGTGATTTGATTTGATTTGATAATGTATATATTCACAAATCTAAAGTCCAGTCCGGTCAGCAAACTAAAAAGAGTTCAACACCGCTGTTCTGATCAATCCAAACTCCAAAATCTCTTTTATACATTTCCTCATTTGCTACTTTAAATGTCCTTTTGGTTTTGCCAGTGAATGATGTATCATATTTTATTCTTTTTTTTTATATTATTCTCACAGTGTCTACAACTTCCAGCTCTGACCCATGCAATGATTATAATATTACTGATAACTATTGGAGAGACATACGCCAAAATTATTACCAAAACTATGGACAATATGATGACACCCATGTTGAATGGAGTGGCTGGTATCGGCTGTATTTGAACGGAGAAAGTGCTCAAATGTCGGAGTGGTGTGTGAATGCTGTGGGATGTGGTGGTTATACTGCACTGTATCTTAATGGTTCTCATCCACGACTTGAGGATGGAGTGGTGACCCGTGAAGTCGTGGGGACTAATATGTATTCGTGGTCCTCGAACCAGTGTGGCAACTACAGCTCCAACTCCATCCAAGTCAAAGCCTGTCCAGGAGATTATTATGTCTATAAACTCGTCAAGCCAGATGTGTCACTCTACATGCCTACATACTGTGCAGGTGCAGTTCAAACTCTTTATTTTTTATGACACAGTAGCATGATTTTCAAAAAGGTCAATATCAAGTGTTCATGCTCCATATATAGAAAAAATTATTTGCACAATGCAGCTAAGCATGTTATAAGCAGGTACAACAGAATTGCTTACAATCATAAATCTCTATCATTATGAATTTTGAATATGCCTATGATTCTCTAGATTGTCTTGCATGTAAATAATGTGTTTTAACAGTACTTGTACCAATGACTCTCTTGTCCATGACAGTTGCTTTCAAAAACATCAGCAATGATCCATGTTACAACTATGAGTCTCTGGACCGTCCCTGGAGAGCCAATAATGAAAGTGGCTTGTACATTGGTGATGAATCTTTCTCCTGGAATGGCTGGTATCGGCTTTTCTACAATGGAATGAACATCCAGATGCCAGAGAGCTGTGTTAAATCAAATTTGGCCTGTAATTCATACATAAGTCTGTGGCTCAATGGTCCTCACCCTCAGATAGAGGATGGAGTTGTGACCAGAGAGGTCTGTGGGGAATATTATTGGACTGAATGCTGTAATTACAAGTCACAACCAATCAGAGTGAAAGCCTGTCCAGACAATTACTACGTATATGAACTTGTGAAACCACAAAACGTGAATGCAGGATACTGTACAGGTACTGTGTGTTTCCTCGACTTTTTCACAAGTAAAGTTTAGCAGATTTTTACAATATTTGAGTCACATCTGAAAAATCCCCCTTTTTTAGATATCAGCACTATATCACAGACGGTTTCCTCTACAAGTCCAGCTATGATTACTGGATCCAGCATCACGTTGGGTAGGTTAATTGCACATTTTTTTCAAAGGAATCATTTTAGTCTTACTGTACTCAATAGTCCTGCTATGAAATTGCATCTCTCATTGAAATGTAATTGTTGTTTTGGTCTCATCACAGTTGACCCATGCTATAACTACAACACTCTTGATAACTACTGGAGAGACACACACAATAACGTGTATATGTATGGATATTTATATGGACATGACGACACTCGTGTAGAATGGGATGGCTGGTATCGACTCTTCATTAATGGATTGAGTGCTCAGATGCCTGAGTGGTGTGTGTCTTATATGTCATGTGGAGGTTATAGTGCTCTGTGGCTTGGTGACTCTCATCCTCAGATAGAAGATGGAGTTGTTACTCGGGAAATCTACGGCTCAGTTAATGCCCAGTGTAATCAATACAGATCCAAACCCATCCAAGTCAAAGCTTGTCCTGGAAATTATTATGTCTACAAATTGACCAGACCAAAACTATCAATCCCAGCTCCTGTATATTGTGCAGGTACAGTCATTCTGTTGGATATTTGTACGTGTTTATCATGAATTTTCTTTTATATAACAACAAACTCTGCAGACCTGCTAAAGATGTATGAATTATTATCTTGTACCCAATTAATATGCAATATATACTATGCACTGTTCCTATAGTTTCATACACCGCGCCAAGCGTTGACCCCTGCTACAACTATACCAGTCTGAATGAGTCTTGGAGAGCCACTGACAATCCTTACTATAATAACTACTACAACAACTACTACTACACCATGTGTGATTATAATGTCAACTGGAATGGCTGGTACAGGCTCTTCTACAATGGTCAGAGTATCCGGATGCCAGAGTCATGTGTTAATATTGGCATGTGTGGCACTTATTACCCGCTGTGGCTCAATGGATCACATCCACAGCTGGAAGATGGAGTGGTCCGCCGCCATGTCTGTGGTTCTGATGGGAATAACTGCTGTGGTTACAGATCTCATCCCATACAAGTCAAAGCCTGTCCAGGAGATTATTATGTTTATGAGTTTGTTAGACCACAATACTGCTCAGCTTACTGTGCAGGTAGAGCATTTACTCATATGCACTTTATTCATAAAGCTCGTTGGGTTTCAATTGAAAATAACTGACATTAATATAAAAATATTCCTGATTCAGATGTTTCAAGTCTCAACAGCTCATCATATTCTACAACAACAGAAACAATCCTTCCAGTGGGATCCACTCCTGTGCCCATCACAACCACTGGTAAAGTATCGTAATCATTTATGAGTGACACATGCATTTTGTTTCACATATTTTTATGAGATGTGATGTCTTTACTTTTTTTGTTTATCCCACTATAACATGAAAGTAGCAATTTCAATGCTAAATGAATTTCACCAAAAATTTAACACATAAAACATTTTAGACTGCCCAACTTAACTCATTACCAGCCAAACAGCAAAGGTCACTGCATCTGCCTGCACCCCTACAGTTAATTTGGGATGGACTTTAAAGACACTTGATCAATAACCTAACAGTTCAGTTAATAACCTAGTAATAAACATTGTCTTTACCAAACAATTACATCACTTAATCTACTCCATTGAATTGTATTACACGTAGTTAACTTGTCACAAGATTTGCAGGTGTGAGGAAGCGGACGCTGAGGCAGACTCCATGTGCAGATGTTTATTATCTACAGCAAACTTGTTAGAATCGTTAGGCAGTAATCGTCGTCGAAAAAGCAGGCAATGGTTCAATACAAATTAGCAGTCAGGGATGCCAAAGACTCTGAAGACGTGTTGGAAGAGTGCAAGAGCTGTTTCCATGGCTGTGGGAAGTCCCTTCAAGGGTATCAGACGGCAGGACTTAGAAAAATCGGTCTATAATAACCAGGATTGTCGTGAATCCGGTGGACGGAGGCAAATCTGTGACGAAATCTATGGATAGATGAGACCAAGGTCGTTGAGGGATGGGCAGAGGCTGTAGCAGACCAGAGGGTAAGTGTCTAGGAGTTTTAGACTGGGCACAGATGGAGCAGGACTTGACAAAATCGGTTACATCTTTGACTATTGATGGCCACCAGAATGAATTTTGTGTGAGGTTGAGTGTTCGTGAAATACCAGGATGACCCGAGCTTAGTGAAGTATGGACCCACTGGATGACTCTAGCACGAAGGTTCACCGGAACATATTGTTTATTGGCAGGACAGTTAGGTGGCGTGGGTTCTCTCTGACGACTCCGTTGAATCCCCTCCATAAGATCCCATGTGACTGGTGCAATTATTATTGAAGGTGGTAGGATAGGCTCTGGCTTGAATTCTGTCTGAAGATGGTTATGTAATCTGGAAAGGGCGTCTGCCTTGCTATTTCTACTACCAGGTCTGTATGTTACAGTAAACTGGAACCTGGTGAAGAACAGGGACCAGCGTGCTTGCCGAGGATTGAGTCGTTTTGCACTCTTGACATATTCTAGGTTTCTATGGTCTGTGATAATCATGAAAGGATGGGTAGAACCCTCCAACCAGTGTCTCCACTCTTCGATTGCAGCCTTCATGGATAAGAGCTCCTTATTACCGACATCATAGTTACGCTCTGCGTCTGTGAGTTTCCGAGAGTAGTATGCACAGGGATATAGCTTGCCTGGTTGTCCATGACGTTGGGAGAGTACAGCTCCAATTCCAGTATCAGAGGCATCCACCTCTACGACAAATGGCAAACTGGGATCTGGATGCTTGAGGATAGGTGCTGTGGTGAAGCTAGACTTTAACTTGGAGAAGGCGAGTGTGGCATTTTCAGTCCACTTCAATTTTGAGGGCTTACCCTTCAGTAAAGATGTTAGGGGGGCAGCAATAGTGCTGTAATTGCGGATGAAGCGACGGTAAAAATTAGCAAATCCAAGAAAGCGCTGGAGTTCCTTGACTGTGGTAGGTTGGGGCCATTCAGTGACTGCTGTTACCTTTGAATTATCCATTTCAACACCCTGATGGCTGATATTGTAACCAAGAAATGAGGTTTGGTTGACATGGAACTCACACTTCTCTGCCTTTACATAGAGTTGGTTATCAAGAAGCCGAGAGAGCACAGACTTGACATGATCTTGATGTTCGGTTTCAGACTTGGAATAAATAAGGATATCATCGATGTAAGCAATTACGTACTTGTTAAGAATGTCCCGGAAGATTTCATTGATGAATGACTGAAAGACTGCTGGTGCGTTGGCAAGTCCGTACGGCATGACCTGGTACTCATAGTGCCCCCTAGAGGTCAAAAAAGCTGTTTTCCACTCGTCTCCTTCTCTGATCCTGATTAGATTATATGCGCTCCTGAGGTCTAGCTTGGTGTATATGGTTGCTTCACGAAGTTGTTCTAGAGCTGAGGGTACCAAAGGTAAGGGGTAACTAAATTTGACTGTGACGTTGTTCAAACCTCTGTAGTCAATACATGGCCGGAGTCCTCCATCTTTCTTTTCAACAAAGAAAAAACCAGCAGCTGCTGGAGAGGTGGAAGGACGAATGAAGCCTGAACTGAGCGCCTCTTCAAAATATCCCTCCATGGCCTGCGTTTCTGGATGTGATAGAGGATATATCTTGCTTTTGGGGGGCATGGCATTTGGCAGGAGATCAATGGCACAATCCCAAGGACGATGTGGTGGGAGAAGTGTAGCCTTGGTCTTACTGAAAATCTCCTGGTAGTCATGGTAACAAGAGGGAATAGTGACTGGCTTAGTATCTGGACTTTCAATGCTCGTGGTTAGGCATGGCTTGGTTGCAGAAGCATTGATGCACTGTGAATTGCAGTAAGAAGACCATTGAGTGATCTCACCGAGTTGCCAAGAGATGACTGGATCGTGGATTGATAACCATGGGTGTCCTAGGATAATTTCGTGGCGGGGGGAGTCAATCACATGAAAGGAAATATTCTCAGAATGAAAAAGTCCAATTTGAAGTCTTACAGGTAGGGTTTGTAGTGTGACGCCTACTCCGATGGGTTTATTGTCAATGGCGTTGATTTTGAGAGGCGGGTCACATGGTTGAGTGGGGATATTGAATCTGTTGACAACGTTCTGATGAATTAAGTTGAGTGCTGATCCAGAGTCGACCAGTGCTGTGAGGTCAGTGGAGTGATTGTTAGATGAAATCTTGACTTTGATTGTGAAGAACTTGGTAGAAAGAGGAGGGGGATGGCCAACACTCACCCGAGCAGTAGATCTGGAGGTTTTCTGGGTCTTAAGTGGACACAAAGCATTGACATGACCTGAATTTCCACAGTAGAAGCACAAATTATTGTTCAGACGACGAGATTTCTCCTCCTTAGAAAGTTTAGTGACTCCTAACTGCATAGGTTCTGGGCCAGATTGAGTAGTGGGTAGGAATGACTGGGACATCAGAGCAGGTGGATTGGATGAAGCGATTCTTATGGAAGATGTCCTGGACTTGGCGGGGCAATTACGCATAAGGTTATCAATTTTTATAGCAAGAGTCACGAATTCAGAGAAGGAACAGTTTTCACCCTTGCATGCAAGTTCTGCCTGTAATTCTATGTTCAAACTTCGTTGGAACATGGCTTTAAGTGCAACATCATTCCAACCGCTCTGAGCTGCGATCGTCCTGAATTCGATAGCGTATTCTGCGGCGGATCGTCGACCTTGACTAAGTTGCACGAGTCGAGCAGAGATATCCATACCCCCTGCTGGGTATTCGAAAACTTCTCTAATCTGCTGGATGAAATATGCAGACGAAGTTTGAATTGAACGATCAGTCTCCCAGACGGCTGAAGCCCAATCAATAGCTTTTCCAGTCAGAAGAGTCATTAAAAAAGCGCACCTTTTCTCATCTGACTCGAAATCAGCCCTTTGATGTTTAAAAAAGATTTCTACCTGTCGTAGAAATCCTTTACAATGTTCAGCTGAGCCATCAAATTTATCCGGGAAAGCAAAGCTTACCTTCTTAGGCGTGGGTGGCGGCAATGAATGGAGGTACTGAGTGAGATAGGCATTAGTAGCCTGTAGTTTACTCAGCTGTTCCTGATACTCCTTGAGGATGTCATTTTGGTAAGCGAATGCCTTCTGTAGATTGGAAACTTCTGCTGGAGTCATCGGTGGCGAAGTATTCTGTGAGGAAGCGGACGCTGAGGCAGACTCCATGTGCAGATGTTTATTATCTACAGCAAACTTGTTAGAATCGTTAGGCAGTAATCGCCGTCGAAAAAGCAGGCAATGGTTCAATACAAATTAGCAGTCAGATCCGTGGTAACAAGACAAAGGGGTAAATCCAAAACAGGCAAGAGTGATAAAGGCAGGTAATAGGTCATACACGAGTAGTCAAAACAATGGCAATGGAAATAACGCTCGGTAAGGCAGGAAAACTGGCAATACTTCGCGATGGCCTGTTAGACAGGCCATGCTTAAATATCACACAAACAGGAAGTGAGCAATGAAGCAGAGGGAGCAGCACACAGTCAATATTCGGGAGAGGGCTCCCTCTGCTGGCGTGGCGTTACAGAAGGAAATGGTACCTAAACGCAAGGAATGCAAAAAGTAAATCTTTATCAAATCAAAATAAAAACTGGAAACAAAAAACACTCACAAAGGAGGAAAACCAGTAAAACTAGAATAAAAAAAACAGGCACAAAACATACAACCAATCAAAGAACCGACATAGATCAACTGACTCAACATGGCATACAAAACGACCTGACAAACACAAGAGGAAAGGGAGCACAATATACTGTATACAGTCTGAACACATGAGGAACAGGTGCACACAATCAACATAATTACGACTAGATTAGGGGTGAGGCCAGATGAAGGAGGTTGTGAATTTCGGAGGACAGAAAGAGGCCTGTACCATGAATAAACTCTGGGTTTTAGGATTGGTTTCAGGTTGACAAATTTAAAACCAATCCAATCAGGCTTAATTGCTACCATGATGCAGCTCGTCAACTTTCTCTGTCAACTCAGACTTTAATATTAGATTGAGCTCGTTGAAATGAATGAGTGACGTTAGCAGCGCACAACCAATCGTGTGAGAGAACAAGATTCACTTCTCATGATTTACCTCTCTGCTGAAGGCTAATGATTATGGAAATAATCATTTAAATTCATTTAAACTGTGCATAAGACATTGTTTTAAAAATATAATATAATGCATTCTGTTACAAAGAGGGAGGTTACAGGAGGAGGATCTAAAAGCAGCTTTAAAAGTATTTAATAACTTAAAGTACAGAATAACGGGGTAAACACAGGAACAAAGGAAACATATTTGATGGGAACTGGATTACACAGGTGGTCAAAACACACTGAACAACTGACATGGAATGAGCAGACTACAGGGCTTTAAATACACAAAGACTATTGTGGTGAATGAGACACAGGTGAGAAACAATCAAGGACAGCTGGCAGTGAGAAGGGCAAGGAATTGTGGGAAATGTAGTCCGGGAGGAATAGATGACAGAGGCAAAACACAGGGCAGACAACAGAGAATCATGACACATTCCAGTCTACTCAATCCAGTGTTTGGAGGGAATATACTTGAAAGCTATAACTGAGATTTTTTATAACAACTATTATTCAAAGTAAATACAATAGCTGGTAAAAGAGGATTGTTGGAGAAATTGTGGAGAAAAAAAATACTCATTACATTCAAATACTACATGAGTGCTCTATTGGAATTAGGTGATTAGACAGGCCTTTAAAATGCCTTTATTGTCCTTAAGAAATAAAACTGAACAAAATATATTTAGAATAATCAGAATAGCAGCTTTATAAGCGGCCGAAATGTGTTTCCTCAGAATGGTGGCGGCTTCTTCCTTAGAGATAGTGTGAGGAGCTCAGTCATCCGTGAGGAGCTCGGAGTAGAGCCGCTGTTCCTTTGCGTGGAAAGGAGTCAGTTGAGGTGGTTTGGGCATCTGGTAAGGATGCCCCCTGGGCGCCTCCCTAGGGAGGTGTTTCAGGCACGTCCAGCTGGGAGGAGGCCTCGGGGAAGACCCAGGATTTTACTTCTCCACACTGGCCTGGGAATGCCTCGGGGTCCCCCAGTCAGAGCTGGTTAATGTGGCTCGGGATAGGGAAGTTTGGGGCCCCCTGCTGGAGCTGCTACCCCCGCGACCCGACTTCGGATAAGCGGTTATAGATGGATGGATGGAGAATAGCAGATTTGAAACAGATTACAAAAAAATTCCCATGCAAAATTAAGACTATTATTTATGTTCCATTTATAAAATACGTATTTTGTGTACTGCTTATATTGTTTATTGTTTATATTATTATAATTGAAATAAAATACTGAATGTTCATCTCAAGTCCATGAAAGACAAAATGGGTTTGGGTGGCATTCACCTCTTTCCATTGCAGGTATCATAGTAATCCATGTTACTGGCTGTTTTATAGATAGCCAAACATGTTATATTTATATTTTAAAAGATATTTTTGCTATGTATAAAGAGGGCAAATGAAAAGTAATTTTAATTTCACACTAAATAATGTATCATGAAGATTCGATTTTGTGGATTTCTAAAAATGTTTGTAAAGTGTGCTTTAATATACATGAGACTTTGAGTTTGAAAATAACTATTTAATAGATCAAAAAAATGTCTTTGTAAAAAGAAAATAGTAATAACATATCTAATTCAGAAACATCCATTTTTCTAATGTTTCCCTAACAGAGACGATCCCTGTTGACCCCTGCTCCAACTACACTGTGCTGGATGATCCTTGGAGATCCACCAACAATCAATATAATCAATATATGTGTGACACTGCGGTCAGCTGGAGCGGCTGGTACCGTCTCTTCATTGAGGGTCAGAGCGTTCAGATGCCAGACACATGTGTTGGTCAGTATAGCTGTGGCACTGATGCCCCACTGTGGCTAAACGGTCAACACCCAAGAGTTGAGGATGGAGAGGTCACCCGGTCTGTGTGCGGTCACTGGAACAATGACTGCTGCCAATTCCAATCCAATCCCATTAAAGTCAAAGCCTGCCCGGGAAATTATTATGTCTATGAGTTTGTGGCACCAACTGGCTGTAGTTTGGCATACTGTGCAGGTATATACATTTCTATATGCTCTTTGTACGTATATGTAAGGGTTAATTGTATATTTGCTGATTCATATTTATCTTTTTCCTTTTCTTTTTTCAGATGCTAGCAACATTACCCAGACTACTGTGAGACCAGAGGCGACCACAACCCCAGAAACTACAACCATGGAGATCATGACTGGTAATGTAATGTGCCGTGTACTCAATTGTGTTACAGTCTGGAGGAGTATTGTTTTGCATGTGCAGATCAGATATTTGTTGTATATATGTATATATGTTAAAGTAAAGGTTTATTACTCTTCAATACTATGTATTAATTATTTCAGGCAATGGAAGCAATATCCCAGGCACATTTTATCCATTTGGAACCGGAGACACAGTGAATGCACGCAGTGATGATGGAAGTTCATCAGTGATTTTCCTCCTACAACCGTTTATATATTTTGGACAGACATACAACCAAATTTATGTAAGTCAATCTAGTATGAGAAATATATATTTTAAATTTATTATTATAATTTTTTTTTGTATATATTTTGAGTGTCAATCACTCAACCTTCAAAATTATCATTCAAAACTATCATTATTCTCATAATTAAACAATAGTATTTATAGCAAGCTGTAAAGTTGGCAAACATTTGAAAATGGGTCTGGTGAAATGGATGATTCTTTTATCACATCGCTGCATTTGTCATGTTTTTGTAAAGAATTCTGCGCATGATAATAAATCCACATTTATTTCAGGTCAACAACAATGGGCACTTGACTTTTGATTATGCATGGTACAGCTACACTCCGTACCAGATCCCAGCTTATGGTGGGAGAGACCTCATTGCTCCATTCTGGACAGATCTTGACAACGGTTGGCATGGTGTTATATCATATAATCAGTACACCTCTGACAGTGTCCTTACACGGGCCACACAAGATATAAACCAATACTTCCCTCACCTGAGCTTCTCTGCTTCATGGGTCTTTGTTGCAACATGGGACAGAGTTCCATACTTCCCAAATTCTGGAACAGTAAGAAGTCACACTTTGTTAACTATTAACAATGAACTTTTAATTGTCCTGCTTCAAATTTAATTAAATTTTTGTATTATTATTATTATTCGCAGAGAACATCTTTCCAAGTGGTTTTGATATCAAATGGCCATCTCTCATTTGTTTTAATGAACTATGGTACAATTGCTCCAACACAACGATATATACAGGTATGCACAACATGACAAATGAATGAAGTATTACATAATCAATGTAACTGACTAAATAGACATGTGATATTTTTATCGTTAGGCTGGTTATGACACTACCGACTCAAGTCACCATTTCTCAATAACCGGATCACTCCTGAGTGACATCACAAGCCTACCAAGCAGCAGCAATGTTGATGTGCCAGGCAGATGGGCCTTCAGGACAGATAATGGATCACGGGGTTGTCAGTTTAATGGTAATGTTATTTACAGTTGTCTGCCTTACTGTAAACCATACAAAGCAGTGATATTATGAATGGTTATGTGAGCGTTACATCTAGTAATTAAAATAATGATCTGTATTTTATTTATTGTTACTGAACTATTCCTAGTTGAATGTTTGGAGATGAACACATTCATCAAATTAAAATCTACACTATTTTCCACAGTCAATTCGAGATGCACTTTAAAGACACTTAATCATTAATCTTACAGTTTTAAACATTGTCCACCAACATCTATTCAGTTTACTCAATTAATACATGATTTGTATTACTCATATATAAATGACTGGCTCCTCCAGCTGAGCAGGGTTTCTCCCAAGTTAATTTTTTTCTCTATTAACTAACATCTTCTGGAGTTTTTGTTCCTTTGCAACAATAGCCTTTGACTTGCTTACTGTGGGCCTAAAGACAAATCATTGAATGTCATTTTTAATCAATTGTTTTTTAAACTGCTCAATGAGGACTTGAAGTCATTACAGACATTATCGTTTTCTGGTACAGAATAGTTTTCTGTGAAGCTGCTTTGAAACAAATATTAAAAGTGCTATGCAAATAATAGAGGGAGATAGAGAGAGCCGCAAGCGGCAATAATCTGGGATCAAGCACGTATGGCCAGGACATGGCCAAAATAATTCAACTGGACACGGTGGTTGCTGTGGACACAGCTGTTTTGTGTAACATTTCTTCCAAAAGCTTTTTTTTTTTTTTTTAATCACAGTTGCAAAATTTGAATTTTATTAGAATGACAACAGAATGGCAATAGAAGATGATGATGATGAAGAAGAATAAGAATAGATTTTGAATTGCAGGATAAGAGCACATTAAAAGAGCAAAAAGTTGATTCAAAGCGGATTTTTTATTTATTTTTAGCTTTGACGCTTCATCTAGTAGAGAAAATCGGTAATACATCCTTGAATTTCCATTCATAAATGAGATTTTGGATTGTTGGACAATTTTATTAGGAAAAACTGTATCTGAGGAAAAACTTAAACAGATTTCATATATTATATATATATATATATATATATATATATATATATATATATATATATATATGTACACACACACACCTAAAGGATTATTAGGAACACCATACTAATACTATGTTTGACCCCCTTTCACCTTCAGAACTGCCTTAATTCTACGTGGCATTGATTCAACAAGGTGCTGAAAGCATTCTTTAGAAATGTCGGCCCATATTGATAGGATAGCATCTTGCAGTTGATGGAGATTTGTGGGATGCACATCCAGGGCACGAAGCTCCCGTTCCACCACATCCCAAAGATGCTCTATTGGGTTGAGATCTGGTGACTGTGGGGGCCATTTTAGTACAGTGAACTCATTGTCATGTTCAAGAGACCAATTTGAAATGATTCAAGCTTTGTGACATGGTGCATTATCCTGCTGGAAGTAGCCAACAGAGGATGGGTACATGGTGGCCATAAAGGGATGGACATGGTCAGAAACAATGCTCAGGTAGGCCGTGGCATTTAAACAATGCCCAATTGGCACTAAGGGGCCTAAAGTGTGCCAAGAAAACATCCCCCACACCATTACACCACCACCACCAGCCTGCACAGTGGTAACAAGGCATGATGGATCCATGTTCTCATTCTGTTTACGCCAAATTCTGACTCTACCATCTGAATGTCTCAAAAGAAATCGAGACTCATCAGACCAGTCTTCAACTGTCCAATTTTGGTGAGCTCTTGCAAATTGTAGCCTCTTTTTCCTATTTGTAGTGGAGATGAGTTGTACCCGGTGGGGTCTTCTGCTGTTGTAGCCCATCCGCCTCAAGGTTGTGCGTGTTGTGGCTTCACAAATGCTTTGACTGAAATAACCACTCGTTACAACCGAGGTATGCAGCAAAGTTGCTCTTCTATCTGCTGGCCCATTCTCCTCTGACCTCTAGCATCAACAAGGCATTTTCGCCCACAGGACTGCCGCATACTGGATGTTTTTCCCTTTTCACACCATTCTTTGTAAACTCTAGAAATGTTTGTGCATGAAAATCCCAGTAACTGAGCAGATTGTGAAATACTCAGACCGGCCCGTCTGGCACCAACAACCATGCCACACCCAAAATTGCTTAAATCACCTTTCTTTCCCATTCTGACATTCAGTTTGGAGTTCAGGAGATTGTCTTGACCAGGACCACACCCCTAAATGCATTGAAGCAACTGCCATGTGATTGGTTGATTAGATAATTGCATTAATGAGAAATTGAACAGGTGTTCCTAATAATCCTTTAGGTGAGTGTATATTGTGTATATCGTGCTATGTAATTGTCTATGTGCACAGCACATGCATATCTAACAGTAGCCATGCTTTACTTGGGACTGAAACCAGGCTTGAGCAGCAAATAAGTTGCAGCCGGTAATATTTGAGTATTGGTTTAGTGCCAGATTCACTAAAGAAATCATGCAGATCAGGAAGCTCCGCAAACGATTGTGAGCACTCTATAATGGAGAATGCAGTAGTCTACTATGACACACACTACCAGGACAGTGTTACTGTGATCCAGACACTTGAATCATCTCTTAACATGCAGAGGTACGCTTGACTACACTGCACATCTCTACTTCTCATATCAGCAATGATGAATTATTGCTGATATGATCAATAGAATATTCAAGAAAATGAATAGGAGCTTGTTATTAAAACAGGTGTGACATCTGTGTTGTAGGTTCACAAAAGCTGACACAGCTTAGAAAAAATTATTCTGCAAACTGTTGTGCAATTATAATCACTTGATGTAAAACAAACAATATGTTTTACCACCTCAAAATGAAGCACACTAAAGAACATTTGTGCTCTCAATAATTTAATTTAGGGCCATCCTGCCAAGTTTGGTGTCTCTTCGGTGACTGGACCCCCCCAAAAAAAGTATTATTTTTGATGTTTGTATCAATAACACCTAAACATTTCATGTAGATTTACCAGTGCAACTAGGAGACTCTTTCTGGAGTGATGCCACCTGTCAGGAGAAATGCACCTGTACCAGACGTGGCCTCCAGTGCAGCCTGCAGCCCTGCACTTATTCCCAAGCCTGCCGTCCAGCTGCTTTCCAATACTCTTGTCAGCACATTCAACGCCAAACCTGCACCATCTCCGGTGATCCACACTACAACACTTTTGACAATCAGATTTTTCACTTTCAAGGAACTTGCACCTATGTTCTGTCTGAGGTTAGTTTTTAGCAATTGTACTAATGGTATACTATTTACTTTAAAATGTATATGATGAGATAGGTATTGTTTCAGTGATGCTGAATTTAATTTGTTGTTTAGGCTTGTGGAAATGGTTTGCTGTTTTATCGCATTGAAGGCAAAAATGAACACCGGGGTAGTTCACATGTGTCATGGACTCGGATGGTCAGAGTGTTTGTCTATGAAGAAGAAATTGAGCTTGTCAAAGATCGCTATTATGAGGCAAAGGTTAGTGTCACTATAGTGCTGTATTGCTAACTTGAATTTGGTCATCGGTCCTTTTTTTCTGAAATTCTTTTATTTTTCAACATTGTACAGGTTAATGGGACACTCACAGCAACACCATTCACCCTCCGCAATGGCTCCATACAAGTCTATCAGTCAGGTTTTTCCTTGGCCATCAGCACAGATTTTGGTCTGGTTGTTACATATGATGCATATAGCTATGTCACAATCTCTGTACCTTATGAGTACCAAAATTCTACTTGTGGTCTTTGTGGGAACTTTAACCTGCATCCTGAAGATGACTTCCGTTCACCCACTGGTGAGATCCTGAGCTCTGATGTTGACTTTGCCAACTCTTGGAAGTCAGAAGGGGACACAGATCCTGAATGCCATGATGTCAGGTGCACAGGTCTGGCTTGTGCAGTGTGTACCATGAATGAAATGAGTGTTTACAGTGACACAAACCACTGTGGGATCCTGGGAGATGATTCTGGCCCTTTTGCTGCTTGCCACTCGGTGCTTGCGGCACAGACCTACATAGAGAACTGTGTCTATGATCTCTGCTTAGGACAAGGGTACCAGCCCATTCTGTGCCAGGCTCTAAATGTGTATGCTGATCAATGCCAACAGCAGGGTGTGCAACTAGGGCAGTGGAGACATCAGGGCTTTTGTGGTAAGTGCCTTGTTATTTATTTATTTGATGTAACAAAATACATCTCTTTGCAAGCTGAAAGATTTGTGTATATTCTTACTTATAACCTCCATTTCCAGAGATTCTGTGCCCTGAGCACAGCCACTTTGAGCCCCAAGGAACAAGTTGCCCTGCAACCTGTAGCAAACCATCCACTCCAATAAACTGTCCCTTGCCCAGTCAGGAGAGTTGTATCTGTGATGCTGGGTACATCCTCAGTTCTGGGCAATGTGTGCCTCTACAAGACTGTGGCTGTAACTTTGAGGGTTTCTATTATGCCAAGGGGCAGTCAGTTGTTTTAGACGGGGATTGTGGAAGGCAATGCATTTGCAGTAGTGGGACAATGATCTGCCATCAGCACCAGTGTGGACCTGCAGAGGTGTGTGAAGTCCATGATGGTGTGCGGGGCTGCAGACCCATCAGCTATTCCACATGTTCAGTTGAAGGCCTGGGGTCATATTACACCTTTGATGGACTAACTTTCAGATATCCGGGAGCCTGTGGACTGACCCTTGCAAGGGTAATGGGGCCATCCCAACTACCCTACTTTGTTTTGACAGTGGAAAAAGTTCCCAGAGGCCTTCATAACTTTGCCAGGTACTTGAAGTTTGAGGCAGAAGGAACTCATGTTTCCATAGAAATGGGAGAAGGTAGTAACGTACAGGTACGCCAGTTGTCAGATGCGTTTCAGGAATTAAAAACAGCCAAATTTCATGTACTGGATCAATTAACAATTTTCAATCTCTTGTACAGGTGGATGGACAGATGGTTGGTCTGCCAATCAATGTTGGTTCTGGTCGGATTCGGATCTTTCACAACAGTGTGATGGGGTTTGTTTTGGAAACAAACTTTGGGGTGACTGTTAGAGCTGACTGGCCACACATTGTCCGAATCACTGTGCCAAGCTCTTACAATGGAACACTTAGAGGTCTATGTGGGAACTTGAATGGAAACACTGATGATGAGTTTTACAGTCCAGATGGTCTCTTGTTGGATGACTCTCGATTGTTTGCAGACAGCTGGCGTGATGGGTCTCTGTCAGCCCACTGTGAGGACCCAGCTGACATCTGGGAATCAGGACATTATCAGAACAGCAGCCAATTTAGTGAGCACTGCAACATCATGGCCAGGAATGATGGACCATTTGCTGAGTGCAGCAGAATATTAGACCCTTCACAAAGGATGCTACATTGCATTCAGATGCTGGCTGAGACGGGGGGTGCCAGGGAGGCCCTATGTGAGGCCTTGCGAGGCTACACACTTCTCTGCCAACAGAATGGCATTGCAGTTGGAGAGTGGAGGAATATCACCCATTGCGGTTAGTATCTTATTGTGACAATTTTTTTGACAAAATGTTGATCATTTTGCTTATTTTGTTTTTTTGTTTTGTTTTTTGTTTGGAACATCTCAGATCCTCAATGTCCACCAAATTCCCATTTTGAATTGTGTGGCACTTCCTGTCCTGCATCCTGCCCTAGCCTCTCATTTCCTTTTCTATGCACTCTGCAATGTCAGGGGGGATGCCAGTGTAATGATGGAAATGTGCTAAATGGAGATCGCTGTGTGCCCCCAACGGGTTGTGGTTGCCACTATGCTGGGCGCTATCGGCATCCTGGAGAGCAGTTTTGGCATGGTGAGAAGTGCCACTCACTGTGTGTCTGTGATGGTATCACTGGAAATGTCCATTGCACACAATCATCTTGCAGTGAGCAGGAAATATGTCGAGTGGTGGAGGGAGAGTTCGGCTGCCATCCCCTTCCACATGCTAGTTGTTCTGCTTCAGGAGACCCCCATTATATGTCCTTTGATGGAGCCTTCTTTGATTTTCAAGGCACATGCCGATATGTGCTATCTACAGTATGTAATGACAGTGATGGGCTTCCACACTTCCAGGTGGATGCAAGAAATGAGGCTTGGCAGGGACTCTCAGTGTCAGTTACAGTTGAAGTTTTTGTCAATGTCTCTGGGCATCTCGTCCACATATCACAAGACATGTATGGTTCTTCTGCTGTTGAGGTAAACAACCCACAGTAAATTTCTTTGCAGTACATGTGAGATGTAAAACATTATAATTACAATCAAGCTTGTATTTTATGTATTCATAATAATTTTATCTTCAGTCTGACTTGGTTAACTTTTTTAGAACACATGCAGAAGTGCACTTTCTTATGTATTTACTTCACTGGATGTTGGCCTAAACAATGTGTTGGTTTTTACTTTCCTTTCAATCAGATTGACGGAGAGACAAGAAATCTCCCCATTCTACTTGACTCTGGTCGGGTATCTGTCTACTCCGCTGGACAGTTCGTCTTTGTCACAACAGACTTTGGTGTCAGTGTGAGTTACGGTGGCTCTTGGGCAGTGAACATCATCGTACCATCAAACTACAGTGGAGTTATGTGTGGACTCTGTGGAAACTTTAATGGTCATAGGGATGATGACTTCATGACTCGTTCAGGTGCTCTGGTACCTTCAGCAGACCAGTTTGGGGCAGATTGGAAGGTTGAAGATGATATGTTATGCAGTGATGGGTGTGGAGCCAATTGCCCTTTGTGTCAAGATCAGACCATCTCTCAGGCTTTGTGTGAGATTATCAGGGACAATCAGGGCCCCTTAAGCTTCTGCCATTCTTCTGTAGACCCACAAGTATACTTTAATGACTGTGTGTTTGATGTGTGTGTTTCTGGGAACCATAATGATGTCTTGTGTCGCTCTATCCAATCCTATGTGAGTGCCTGTCAATTGGCCAATGCCATTGTCTACCCCTGGAGAGCAAATGTGTCATGTGGTAAGTTACTGGAAGTGGTGAAACCATTGCTTTAAAGTATACAGTAGATAGATGTTTTCTTATTCAAGGATATAATAATAATATTTTTATTAATTTAGTTTTTTTCAGTAATATTCATTTTGAATCTTGAATAATGTATACTCTATATAAAATTGGTTATTGTATATATGCTTATCATAAATACATTTTGTTTGCCTCTGCCAGTCATGACCTGCCCTGAGAACAGTCACTATGAGCTGTGTGGTACAGACTGTGGCCATACATGTGCCAGTAACATCGATGCTAGTTGTGAACACACATGCTCAGAGGGTTGTTTCTGTGATGCTGGATTTGTGAGGAGTGGAGGTCTATGTGTACCAGTGGAGCAATGTGGCTGCTTGTATGATGGATTCTACTATAATGTGAGAATTAAAACATTATGTTTTATAAGCAGTTTTAGATGCAAGAGAAAATAGGAAATGCAGTGCTAGTGTATATGTGCTAAATATAGCTCAATTCCTCATAAAAAAACTTTAGCAGGTAACATGGTACATTAAAATATATCATACTCCAGAATTATTTAGATGATAATTCAAATATTATTATGATAGTATGAGTCCAAACAAACATGGTAATACCATAGTACATTTTTGTAATTGTCTCTGTTATAGAATATAATGTTAATCATTATCGTAATGATTTTATAGATTGGTGAACAGTTCTGGGATCCAGAATGTTCCCAACGCTGCGAGTGTTTTGCTCCAAATGATCTGCGCTGCTCTGCATACACCTGCCCTTCGACAATGGAGTGCACTGTTAGAAACGGGCGTCGTGGTTGCTACGGTCAAATGTCCACGTGCACAGTCTGGGGTGATCCCCACTTCATTACCTTTGATGGAGCTTTGGCCCACTTTCAGGTAAAAACTGAAACAGCAAATACAAAATTTAAAAACTGAAGAATCTGCGATTGCTGAATGTATGTCATGTTTGGGAAGATATTTTCATGTGGGACACATTTCAAAAGAATATGAGACTAATGAGATTTGCAATGTGTCAATTCCCACCAGGGAACCTGTTCGTATGAGATCGCACAGACCTGTGGTAATGTTACCGGAGATGATCTGGCATTCCGTGTGGTGGCGACCAACAGACACCGTGGCAACACAATGGTGTCATTTGTATCAGTAGTGAATATTTGGTTGTCTCAGCGTGGAGAAAATGTGCATATCACTATTGGGCAGAATAGGAAAGTCAAAGTAAGTAATTTATTATTATTGTCTAATGTTTCCTTCGTTATGATTTTCTACTCCATGTAACACAAATAATCTTACTCAGCAGAATGTCCAGATTGCTCTTTTACCAACAAATAAGATGGTGACTAAGATTTATATTTCCTTCCAGGTTGATGGCAATGACAATGGCATTGTAGAGGTACATGAGGAGCAGGGATTTGTGGTCATGAATGCATTCAATGAATTCATGGTCCATTTTGATGGCCATAGCACCCTCCTAGTCAGACTGAGTGCAAGTTTCTATAGATCTGTATGTGGAATGTGTGGTAATTATAATGGCAACCCTGCAGATGATAAAGCACTGCCCAATGGTGACCTTGCTCCTGATGATACTGCCTTCGGCCAGAGCTGGATTTCAGACACCAGCACCCCAGGGTAAGATGCACGGGACTCTATGGAAGTGGTTCTTAACTGGTGGATTGTGACCCAAAAATACTGTAGATTTCATATCTGTATTGATAGGGTCACAAACAGCATGGAAAAGCATTGCTTAAAACAAACAATTAAATGTGACTTTGTGCAACTTTTATGCACCACTGACAGAAATTAATTAGGCTTAGAGTATCAATTTTCAAAATGGGATAAAATATGTTTCTCATATCTTTTGTTATTGACATAAAAACATTGACTGGTTGTGGCGTAGTGGGCTAAAGCACAGAACTGGTAATCAGAAGGTTGCTAGTTCAATCCCCACAGCTGCCACAAGGCACTTAACTCCAGGTTGCTCTGGGGGGATTGTCCCTGTAATAAGGTGTAAAGCAGTTCCATGGAAAGGAGGAGGCGAGAACCGGCTTGACAATATAAATAATAGTTTAATGAGAAACTTAAACCAAAGACAAAACACACACATGATGGACATGTCCGTAAACGATCTCTCTCTCCTGTACCACTGTCCGCAATCGGCCTTTAAAGGCTCTTTGTGACTCCCCTAATAGTTCTTTGTAGTAATTCAACAGTATAGCCATGTTACTGACCTTCAGTTCCCCTGATTATTGTGTCCTCTTCAGTTGTGGTGCAAGTGACCGGATCGGTAATGCTGATGAGTGTCCATTCAGACAGGATTATTCTGAGCTCTGTAGCATTATCACCAACACCACTGGACCTTTCCAACATTGCCACCTGCATGTAGACCCTGCTCCTTACTACTTCTCCTGTGTGTATGACCTGTGTCTCTACACATCTGCCAATGGCATGTTGTGTTCTGCTGTTCAGGCCTATGAGACGGCTTGTGCCATATTGGAGATACAGATCCCAGAATGGCGATCGAGTCTTCAGTGCCGTAAGTCAAAATCCTCAACTTCAATTGCAGTTGTTAAATATATACATATCATATATACACACATATCATATATATATGGAGTGGTGGTGGCGTAGTGGGATAAAGCACATAACTGGTAATCAGAAGGTTGCTGGTTCAATCCCCACAGCCACCACTTAACTAGTCACTTCAGTCCAGGTTGCTCCAGGGGGATTGTCCCTGTAATAAGTGCACTACTGATAAATGTAAAATAATTTTTTTTTCACAGTGTAGATTTTTTTTCTGGTCATATTCCTGCTAGTCCATTTAAGATAAATGGGGCACTCAGTAATTTACTATGTTGTGCTTGCTGATATGCAGTCATCTTGGACTTATACTGACACCTAGTGGTTTGGATACTATACTTGACAAAGCGATCATTTTCAGTAACTGATGCAATACATTTTTTTTTTAAATAAAATAATGCTAATCACAGTTAATCATGATTAATTTATTCTTTGAACAAAAGGAACAGGGGAGTTTCCAAGATGACGTGAGTTTTTTTGGATGGTCATGTGATCTTAACATGCTGGCGACCAAAATGAATCAGCTATTTCATATTTCTGTTTCTCCTCTCAGCTGTGACAGATCCCTGTGCTGAACTCAACTGTACTGAAGATGAATGGTGTGGGAAGAAAAATGGTGTTTACGACTGTTTCTGCAATGAGGATCATTCCAGACCTGAACCTGACTCTTTTGGTTAGAATCAACTAAAATTTAAATAGGCTTATACATTTTTCATTGCCAGTTTCTTTCTCTATTAATACTGATAATCTTGTATGTGATGAATTTTTTCCAAGATTCCTCTGAAACTTGTGAAAGCAGCTCTGGCTCCATGTCTCTGTCTCGCTGTCAGCTCTTTGAGGCTGGTTTTCCAGCTTGTAATTTACACCTCAATGAGCCCAGTTGCAAAGGAACAGTCCAGAATGGCAGAGTGGAGTTCCATTTTGATAACGATGAGCACATCTGTGGGACAAATGTTGTGGTATGATTCATTATGTGTATGCTTTTTAAACATATTCACATTTTGAATTGTGAACTGACTGAATAACTTCCAGAAGGTCAATTTGGGAGAACAAAGACTTATCACATGAGGTTGTTCTTTACAAATAAATTGTATTCAATTTAAAGTAAATTCTTCAAATATTATTTGTGTCGTCCACAGGCCAATGGAACCCACTTCATCTATGAGAACTTTATTCTGGGGGCACCAGACTCATCTGAAGGTCCAATCAGTAGGAAGAGAATTCTGAAGCTAGCTTTCAGCTGTGTATACCTACAAACCCAGACACTCTCAATGAATATGGAAATCAACCCACTGGAGAGGTGGGAATTACATTTAAATTCAGCATTCTGACTCCAGCCAGGCTACTTTATTAAGCAGAAAACAGAAGTATAAAATGTAGTTTGTGCAAATATTCTCTAAACCAAGAATATTACGTGTGTGTTTGGACACTTAACTCACAATAAATGTCAAAAATATATAAATAAATCTAACCAAGTAAAATGAGAGATTACATATTTATGAGGGGCACAAGAAGACTTTTCAAGCAAAACAATTCACAAAAAGAGGTTAGCTTTGTTAGTTTGAAAACTATTCTTTATAACAATTAGGGCTGTCAATCTTTCAGATTTTTTAAACAAATTAATGACATGATATGCCGAATAATTAATCGAATGAATTGCAATTAATCACATATTAATTGGATCGAAATCAAAAGTAACAGTCAGTGTCTGGTGTAGCCACCAGCTGCATTAAGTACTGTAATGCATCTCCTCCTCATGGTCTGCACCAAATTTGCCAGTTCTTGCTGTGAGATGTTATCCCACTCTTTCACCAAGGCACTTGCATGTTCCCGGACATTTCTGGGGGGAATGGTTCTAGTCCTCACCATCCGATCCAACAGGTCCCAGATGTGCTCAATGGGCTTGAGATCCGGGCTCTTTGCCAGCCATGGCAGAACACTGACATTCCATTCTTGCTAGAAATCATGCACAGGATGAGCAGCATAACTGGATGGCATTGTCATGCTGGAGGGTCAGGATAAGCCTACAGGAAGGGTACCACATGAGGGAGGAGGATATCTTCCCTGTAAAGCACAGCGTTGAGGTTGCCTGCAATGACAACAAGCTCAGTCCGACGATGCTGTGACACATCGCCCCAGACCATTACGGACCCTCCACCTCCAAATCGATCCCACTCCAGAGAACAGGCCCCAGTGTAATGCTCATTCCTTTGACAATAAACGCGAGTCCGACCATCGGATGAGACAAAACTGTGACTTGTCAGTGAAGAGCACTTTTTGCCAGTCCTGTCTGGTCCAGTGAAGGTGGGTTTGTGGCCATAGATGACATTGTTGCAGGGGATGTCTGGTAAGGACCTGCCTTATAACAGTCCTACAAGCCCTCAGTCCAGACTCTCTCAGCCTATTGTGGACAGTCGAAGCACTGATGGAGGGATTGTGCTTTTCTGGTGTAGCTCGGGAAGTTGTTGTTGTTGCTATCTTGTACCTGTCCCACAGGTGTGATAGTCGGATGTACTGATCCTGTGAAGGTGTTTTTACACATGGTCTGCCACTGCGAGGATGTCTTTGTGTCTTCCTGTAGCAATGTCTTAGGCATCTCACAGTAAAGACATTGCAATTTATTGCCATGGCAACATCTGAATTCCTCAGGCCTCCATGCAGTATGCATAAGGCACGTTCACGCAGATGAGCAGGAACACTGGGTATCTTTCTAGTGACTTTTTCAGAGTCAGTAGAGAGGTCTCTTTATTGTTTTTATTTCTCTTTATTGTAAGTTTTTATAACTGTGACATTAATTGCCTACCGTCTGTAAGCTGTTAGTATCTTCCACAGGTGGATGTTCATGAATTGCTTATGGTTCATTGAACAAGCATGGAAAACATTGATTAAAACCTTTACAATAAAGATCTGTAAAAAAAAATTTAATACAGAGTTTAAATATAAATATTATTAAATTACAATAATTCAATACACAATGATAAATAATTATACATAGAATTTATAGTATAAATAAATTAATTCAGATAATTAAAATGCATTAAATTGTTGTGCAGACAAGTAAAGCATTGAGATTATTATACACATTCATCAGATGGATGTTTTGGATGCTTGGCGATGCTTCATAAACATCTAGGTTACGGATGTAACCTCCATTCCCTGATGGAGGGAACGAGACGTTGTTTCGAAGAAGCGACACTAGGGGTCTCTCTTGAGCGCCGAATATACCTATTCGGCCAATAAGAAGTTGGCAGACAGAATTTGCATGTCCCGCCCCGGGACATATGGGTATAAAGTCGGCGAAATAAGTCTGTTTCATTCAGGATTTTTCTGAGGGCTGGAAATGGTCCGGCCACAACAGTGGCTCGAGATGAAGCTGACTCTACCCTGAGATTGTAAAATCTCGCAAAGGTATTAGGTGTTGCCCAACCCGCTGCTCTGCATATGTCTGCCAGGGTGGTGCCTCAGACCAGTGCCCATGAGGACGCAACACTCATGGGGAGGGGAGGGGGGCACGGCCTGTGTGCGATAGGCCAATGAAATGTTGTCCACCACCCAGTGGGAGAGCCTCTGTTTGGAAACAGTGTTCCCTTTCCGCTGTCCTCCAAAGCAGACAAAGAGCTGCTCAGAACATCTAAATCTCTGTGCGGTCCAAGTAGGTACGCAAAGCACGTACCGGACACAGCAACGAAGGGGCTGGGTCTGCCTCCTCCCGGCAAGTATCACTGACAGAGAACGCTTGCAGGTCCCCGACCCTCTTGATGGAGGCGAGCGCAATCAGCAGGGGTCTTTAGGGAGAGGGTCCTGAGTCCAACTGATTCTTGCTGCTCGAAGGGGGGTCTCTGAAGGCCTGAGAGGACCACTGAGAGATCCCAGGAGGGGAACAGGCCTGGCCGGGAGGGATTTAACCTCCGGGCGCCTCTTAGGAACCTGATAATCAAGTCGTGATTACCCAAAGACTTGCCGTCTACTGCGTCGTGGTGGGCCGCGATAGCAGCTACATACACCTTCAAGGTGGATGGGGACAGCCTCCCCTCCAACCTCTCCTGCAGAAATGAGAGCACTGACCTGACTGCACACCTTTGTGGGTCTTTGGCCTGAGAAGAACACCAATTTGCGAACAAGTGCCACTTTAGGGTGTAAAGAGTTGTGACATGTGGCAGGAGTGTACGCCGCCATGGCTATTTATGTACGCTACCGTGGTTGTGCTGTCTGATTGATCAAGATGTGTTTGCCCTGAACCAGCGGTAGAAACCTCCGCAGGGCAAAGAATACAGTCAACAACTCTAGGCAGTTAATGTGCCAGCGCAGGGGGGCCCCCTTTCTAACGGCCCGCAGCTTCGTGCCTGTTGCACACGATGCCCCAACCCAATTTGGAGGCGTCGGTCTTGACCAGGATGCGTGGACACCTGCTGTAAGGGGACTCCTGCCTGCAGAAAGCAGAGGTCTGTCCAGGGTTTGAATGTTTGGCAGCAGGCGGGGCTGACCATCACACGGTGCGTGTGATGGTCGTTGGTGAGGCGCGCTGACATTGATTCTAACTCCATGCCGAGAAAACCCTATCCACCTTGGGAATCGGCGTGTACTCGTGGGCTGCTCCCCCATCGAGGGTAGTGAGAGCGGATGAGCGAGGGGCTTTGTGATGAGTGGAGAGGTGTGCTCTCCATGCAGTCGTCAGCTCATCATGCACCTCTAGGAAGAAAGGGACTGGGGGGGGGGGGGTGGCTGTGAGCGGCACACAGACCCAAGGAACCAATCATCCAGCCATGACGGCTGTGGGGAGGACGGAGGGTTCCAGGCGGACCGGGAAAGCATGTTGGACATTTGGGCATGGCCAGAAGGCAGTAGCCCAGACGAGTCATCCGCGTCAGACGCCGGACCGTTCTACAATGCAGGCTCATCCAGCTCGGGGGCTCCAGAGGATAGGCAGGCTGGCTGTGAGGCAAGCCGCTGTTGCCTCAAGCCTGGACGGAAGTCAACGAGCGTGCAGGGGGGGTGGGTGGTTCGCAGGGGCATACCCGGCAAAACCGAGCCTGCTGCCATCCCCAGATCACCTCCATTGCCAGCCTCGCCATCCTCAATCCCGTGGGAAGAAGGTGCGACGTTGGGGACAGCTGGAGTGGCGTTCCTTCGATTGAAGGAAAGCTGCGACCGCAAAGTTGCCATGGTCATGTTATTGCAGTGAGAAGCTCTGCCTTGGTGTGATCGCAGCCCAGATTCACGAGACAGCGCCTGTGGCCGTCTGAAGCGGAGAGCACTCTACCACATCCAGGAACTACACAAGGGCGGAAAGGCATCTTTATAAAGACGCATCCTAAATAGGACGTTCAACGCCGCTGTGTATTGCTCTTTTAGAGGAAAATCTCTTTTCAGAGAAAATCACTTATAAACTCTTTTAGTTTGTGCTATCGAAGCGCCCAGGGGCAAACTGCACTGCTGTGCAGAGAAGGAGAAAAACGCTGAAATGTGCCGTAGATCCAACAGCAGATCACTCAGAGGTAAGAGGAACAGGTGTGTGACTCACAGCTCGCTGCATACACTACCATCGGCTCCGAAGAAAATTTCTGAATGAAACTTATTTCCTCGCTTTTATACCCGTATGTACAGGGGCGGGACATGCAAATTCTGTCTGCCAACATCTCATTTACCTTTATTCATAGATTAGAGGTATATTCGGCGCTCAAGAGAGACCCCTAGTGTCGCTTCTTCATGTCGCTTCTTCGACACAACGTCGAAGTGAGCAACAGACGGGGAACACAGTGTTTTTTGGTCACTGTGCAAAGATAAAAATAGTTTGAAACATGTCTCGAGATCCCTGCATTTGGAATTTATCAAGCTGTTATCTCATCTTGTGCTGCCAATAAAGTCAAGCAATATTGAGCGTGGTTTGTTGCCTATGCAGCTGGAGTTTCACTTACTGCCCCCTGCTGAAAAGAGGTGGTACTTAATTTTAATAATCACATTGAATTACTGTGTTAAATCTATAACCCTAATAACAATAGATATAGCTTCTGTTTAAAATGAAGAAAAAATAAACCTTGAACACTTTGTGGTCAAATGTTAGTAGTTCATATGTACAGTTATTGTGATGATCTCTTGTGGTTGCTCTGCCAACCAGTTGCTTAAAATTCAATGGCTCAGAAAAGTGATTTTTTTTTTAAAAGCTCTAGCAGCATTTGTTTGCGGATGACACTTGCTTTGATATTTTGTTACCTAATGCAATGACATTCCGATATTTTTAAGAGTGACTTACTGTAAGTGTTCATATGGTCCAACTACTTTTGTGGGCCACTGTAAATGGTACACACCCTTAAAACAATGTTTTACCCCTAAAACAGAGTATTTTACACAGATCTATCTGTTATTCCACAGCATTGTGCACCGAACACTTCCAGCTGGTGAAGGCAGATATCAGGTCAGGATGGTTCCATATCATGATGCAGAGTTCAACAACCCCTTCACTGGTAGTGTGAATGCTGAACTGAACCAGCAGATTTTTGTGGAAGTTCGTACTGATGGGGTCGATAACCGTCAGTTTGCCGTGGTGATTGACACGTGTTGGGCTACACCTGAGAATGATCCACATCACCATCTCCGCTGGGACCTCATTGCTGGAGAGTACGAGACAATATTGAAATAGTTTAAAAAAAATGTTTTATACCTGATAATTAAAATTAATAAACATTGGCACCATAGATAGGCTTGTCTTTTCTGATCTATTACACAAGCAACATTATTATTATTTTCTTATTTTACAAACTTGGTTTTGGGTTTTCAAAATCCCTAACCTCAGACCTAAATTTTAAAATGCAACTCCTTATTTGGCTAAAATCAATAACAAGTATGCAGCATTAAAGAACAAAGTTCCAACGATCAAGTCAATTTGTTTCCAAATATTCTCAGGTGTCCCAATCCAAACGATGACACAGTGGAGCTGCTGCAGAATGGAGTCTCCACATCAAGCCGCTTCTCTTTCAGGATGTTTGTGTTTACTGCAAACTCCACTAAGGTTTACCTTCACTGTGCTGTTCACCTGTGTCTTCTGACGCGTAGTGACTGCTCAGCGGTGAGTTTACAAATCCACAAGTTTTCATAATTTCTGTTGAGTTTGAAAATTGGATTTTGAAGACATACAGTAGGTCAATGAGTCAATACAAGTCACACTTGCAAAGTTTATTGATTTGTGTCTGTGCTACTATTTGCTAAATAATATTGTCCTGCATAAATCAATATGCACATCGGATTTGAGCAAATTAGATGTTTACATTAATAATTCAAGACTGTACGATTTGGACAAAATTCAAACTGTAAAACGTTTCCTATGCTGACATTGCGTACATTAATTGATTTAGCAGAATTGAAAGATTCAGACTTTTTAATTTATTATAGTAAATTTGCTTAAATGCACCAGCTAACACTCTTTTATAGTTCTATTAGTTTTGAGTAAATTCAAACTAAAACGTTTACACATTGTGACTATTATATTCCCAATCTTTAGCATTGTTACCCTGGATACCACCAGAGAGTGGGCAGATCTCTGGACTTCCATGACAGTGCTTCCATTTCCATGGGCCCTCTGGTCATGTCTGAAAGGAACTCAGGTAAACATTTGCTTTAATAATGTTTATGAATCATGCTCCAGTCTCTTATTTTCACTTCTTTGATGCATATTAACTTTACTATGCACTGAAAAACATCATGTCCTCTATTTACAGATATATGGGCTCCAGAAAAAGTGAAAGTGTCCAGGGCTTCTGGTCTCTGTGGTTGCTTGATAATATTGCTTCTTTCACTCGAGTGCTCTTTCCATCTTCTAGTAATTTTCCACTAAGAAGGATGTTTTGTTTGTTTGTAACAGCAGTTTTCTTTGGTCTATATTGCACACTACATGTTATTGAACTGTGTGATGTAACATTTATATGATGAGCTTAAAAATGGCATTTGTTTATCATCATAATCTTCTGTTTGGTATGGTGAAATACTGAACTTGACTATTGCTTCTGACTTCTTGTAAAATCCTTCAAAATGACAAATAAACTGTTTACATTTATTCCTCGTTTTATGGTAATTTTTGCACAATTACTGCTTTACTTGATAAGAAATTAATCCATTAACATACAATAAATGATTCCACTGATCAAAAAACGAATAGATAGATAGATTTAGACGTTAGACGTTATTTTGCCCATCTGCACTATTTTTGTTGTTGGTGTATGAAAACAAGAAGGAAAGATACTGGAAACTGGATGTGGATGTGTTGTCAGTGTATTTTATAGTGGATAGTATGTTTAGCTCATACCAATATGATTCAATCTTTGCAAAGGAACTGTTATTGGGGAAGTTAAAACACTTGGAGTAAACCGTTTCATTCATTAATATTTTATATGTCATGACTGTTTGATAGTTTATGGTGCTGACATGGCTTGAGTCTGTCTACACTGGGCCCATCGACGATTTTCTTAACATTCATAACCTAGATGTTTTTTTGGCAATTAATTGATAGCTGTATTCCTTTCCAAGATCATAGTCCATCATTAGACCAAGGTGATGCATGCAGAGATCATTTAGGTGCATCGCAGTTCAACCTGGATGGTTTTTTTGTGTTGCTGGCAGTAGAAGCGCCATCATGTGCAAAGCAAAATAAAACAGGACATCTGGTTACTGTCATGCTGCAACGGACGCTTCCATGGTAGGCAGCATCATTGATTATAATTGGTTCTATTGCTTTTGACATGACTCTCGCATCTGCTGTAGATGGGTGTGAGTGTTAACTGTTGTGCTTGAGATGAACAGTTTAATATATTTGGATACAATGTGTTGGATGTGCATTATGTGTAAACCCTGACATTTAGTTTTATAATATTGTGGAGCGTGTTCATTCTCTTCCAAATGAGTTTAAAAAATGGATCTATTAGAGGGGTTGCACGATGATAGCCAATCATAATAGTGGGCGTTTTGAAGTTTTATGCCAAAACTGAGCATTTCAGACAGAGGGCAAAAAACAGGGTGGAAAAAGATCACATATTGCTAAATGACTGTTTAATGCACTCAACAACAACAACAACAACAACCGCCATTCGCCACTAAGTGGTGGTGACGTCACCACGACGCTTGTGCCAGGCAATGTGCACGTTAAGGCCACGTGAAGTGTCGAATGCCCGCTGGCAGGAGGTCACGGGACAGACTCAACAGGTGACACGTGTTGACTGACTGAGATGGCTGGCTGATGCATCACCTCTGCCCCCTACTGTGCCAACTTGCTGTACTTTAGCCACCCGGCGCTCTGCTCATTGTTGTGAGCATTGCTCCTCTGCCCTCCGTTGTTGTTGGAAGGCAACTGCCTCCAACTGGCCAGTGGCATCCTTCACAAGCCTCCTCCAAAGAGGCCGATCTTGACACCGCTTGTACCAGTAATCGGCAAGTCCACTCAGCTCCACATCGTCCTGTACCACATCACTCCATCTCTTCTCCTTTCGCAAGCATAGAGAAGGGAGGGAATGACCGTGGCCGAGAATACCTGAAGCTTCTTGCGGAGCGACAAACCGGGTAGCTTCCACACAGTGTTACGCAACCGATGAAAAGATAATGCCGCTCGACTGATTCGGAGTGAGACCTCTGCTGTCAAACCAGAGCTGGTCATAAGCATACAGCCCAGGTATGGAAAACACTCCACTCTCTCCACAACTGCCCCATCACCAATTGGGAGCTGTGGGGGTGGAGTGTCTGACGGTACATAATACCCAGGCAGGTCCTTAGTTTTGGTTGGGCTGATGGTAAGGCCCCATCTCTTAGTGGCAAGCTCCAGATTCATCTGAAGCGCCTCCAACTCCTCTGAGTGAGCAGCAATCACCAGATCATCGGCATACATAATGTGATTGACCAACATGGAGCCATCCCTTGACCGCACCCGAGCATCGATCAACCTCCCATTATATCTGTACCAGATGGAAATTCCTCTGATACAGCGATCGAAGGCTTCACAAACCACGTGGTCGAAATAGATATTAAATAATGTGGAAGCCAGAGGACATCCCTGTCGCACTCCAAGGTGAACAGGGAATGGCTCCAACTCCCGGCCACGTAGCTTTCATGAAGGTCCTTAATGATCACGAGCAGCGGGTCTTGGACTCCGAAAGCACGAAGAACAACCCAGAGCCCAGGCCTACTGATGGTATTATAAGCCTTGACCAGGTCAATAAAGCATTAATACACACACACACACACACACACGCCCACATGCACGCACACACGCATGCACACACACAACATTATCAGTGGACCTCAGAGAAGATAATAAAATTATAAAAAATTGCATTTTATGACCCCTTTAAGTCAAGTCAACTCATTTTTGTTTGTATAGTGCCTTTCACAACACACATCATTTTATAGCAGCTTTACAGTAGATCAGGAATTAACAGAAGATAAAACTGTAATATCTGTAATGTCTTAGAGTCATCATTGTGCAGTTTGATAAAATATGATTTTGAATTGAGTTTAAGTAATTGAATAATAATTGTATTTATAACCCCAGTGAGCAAGCCGAAGGTGACTGTGGCAAGGAACAAAAATACTCTGTAAAATGTTGGTTAGATTTTGTATGAACTGTAAGATTAATGACTGGATTAACTGCAGAATTTCACATAGATGCAGGTGTCCTTGTTAGTTGGGTGATGAATGGTTCCCCGTCTGTTGCTCACTTCGACGTTGTGTCGAAGAAGCGACACTAGGGGTCTCTCTTGAGCGCCTTTTGCATCTCTGATCTATGAGAAAATTCCAATGAAAAATTGGCAGACAGAATATGCATGTCCCGCCCCCAGACATACGGGTATAAAGGAGGGGAAATGCATCTGTTTCATTCAGCTGATGGTTGTGTATGCAGCGAGCTGCGAGTCACACACTGTTCCTCTCATCTCTGAGCTATTGCTGTTGGATCTACGGTGCATATCAGTGGCTTTCTCCCTTCTCTGGATGGCAATGCAGCTTGCCCCTGGGTGCTTCGTCAGCACAATTAAAAGAGTTATTTCTCTAAAAGAGTTATTTTCTCTAAAAGAGCAAATACGCAGCTGGCGTTGAACATCCTTTTCCAGTTCCTGGATGCGGTAGAGTGCTCTCCGCTTCTGATGGGTTGCGATCACACCGAGGCAGCGTTTGTGGATTGTTCATGTTCTCACTGCGAAAACATGACCAAGGCAACGTTACGGTCGCGGCTTTCCTTCAATAGAAAGAACGCCACTCCAGCCGCCCCCTGTGTCACACCTACTTCCCACAGGATTGAGGACAACGTGATCTGGGGATGGCAGTGGGCTCGGTTTTGCCGGGTACGCCCCCGCGAACCACCAGCCCCCCAGCATGCTCGTTGACTTCCGTCCGGGCTCGAGGCAACAGCGGCTCGCCTCACAGTCAGCCTGCCTATCCTCTTGGGCCCCCCGAGCTGGATGATCTCGCCGCTGCATCGGAGAGCGGTCCGACGTCTGACGCGGATGACTCGACTGGGCTGCCACCTTCGGGCCAGCACACCCAGTTTGAGGCTGAACTCCAGATGTCCGAAATGATTTCCCGGGCCGCTGTCAGTATGGGGCTGGACTGGAACCCTCCGTCCCCCTCACAGCCTTCACGGCTGGATGATTGGCTCCTCGGGTCTGCACTCCGCTCACAGCCTCGCCCCCCCCCCCGGTTCCTATCTTTATGATGAGCTGACAAGTTCGCGGAGGACACCCGTCTCCACCTGTCACCAAGCCTCTCACTCATCCGCTCTCACTACCATTGCCGGCGGAGCGGCCCACGGGTACACAGCGGTCCCCCAGGTAGACAAAGCAGTTGCGATCCACCTGTGCCCAGAGAACGCCGCCACCTGGCGGGGTCGCCTGGTGCTCCCCTCCAAGGCCTGCAGGATGACGTCTTCACTTCACTTAATTATCAGGTTCCTAAGAGGTGGCATGAGGTTAAATCCCTCCCGGACAAGCCTTTTCCCCTCCTGGGATCTCTCAATGGTCCTCTCGGGCCTTCAAAGACCCCCCCTTCGAGCCGTTAGAATCAGTCAGACTCAGGGCACTCTCCCTGAAGACGGCCCTCCTGATCGCACTCACCTACATCAAGAGGGTCGGGGACCTGCAAGCGTTCTCTGTCAGTGACACTTGCCTGGAGTTCAGTCCGGCAGACATTCATGTGATCCCAAGACCGTGACCGGGCTACGTGCCCAAGGTTCCTACCACCCCCTTCAGAGACCAGGTAGTGAACCTGCTTGCGCTGCCCTGTGAGGAGGCAGGCCCAGCCCCTTGAATGCTGCGTCCGGTACGTGCTTTGTATATCTACTTGGACCGCATGCAGAGCTTTAGACATTCTGAGCAGCTCTTTGTCTGCTTTGGCATTCAGTGGAAAGGGAACGCTGTCTCTAAACAGAGGCTTTCCCACTGGGTAGTGAACGCCATTACATGGCCTATCATACCCAGGCCGTGCCCCCACCCCCCTTCCTTGCAGGTCAGAGCATACTCAACAAGAAGTGTTGTGTCCTTGTGGGCACCTTCCTGGCAGACATATGTAGAGCAGCGGGTTGGGCAACACCCACCTTTGCGAGATTTTACAATCTCAGGGTTGAATCCGTTTCGTTACGTGTTTTCTCAGGTCCGAGCCTGAAGAACTCGGTAACACACTGACAAACTGACCAGGTGGATCGCTTGCACCTAGCGCCCTTTCCCTCGGGGGAAGTAAAATCGTGAGCTCTTACCCAAGGAGATCCCACTAACTCAGCTCCCTGGATGACTCCTCCCTAGCCCTCTTGGTCCGCAAATTCAGCAGATAAATTCGCCGACCAAATCCAATGCGGGTACTCAATCTACCCTGTACTGAAATAGGTGCTATACAGGTCAGGCCTCCTACATGGACTTCACCCTGTGTGTATTTTCTGAGGTACGGTCCCCTTGCGAGCGGACCTGCGTCTCCCTTGGGCAGTTCCCACTACCCCCTGGTCGTTGTGTCTGTAGCAACACCTCCCTCCCAATGAGGCAGGATCTACCACCACACCACTTTCCACATGTGACCTAAAAGCCCATGTGATGTATTTCACCACTCTTACCTCCCACAGCTTGGGTAGGTGTGGTCTCCGCAGGGTCTTTTCCCCTTGAAAGAATAGGAAACTGAGAAAGATTTTCTTCTCCAATGCATGTGAGGGCCCCAGCCGCTTTAGCTCTATGCGAGAAACATAGAGAGCGAAAAGGCGCGGCTGGCACGACCTGCTCCCATGCTTGGCAGCATCACCTTGTTCCCCCGTGTATGGGGGTAAAGAACCAGAATGCTCTGACGATATTATGGGGTGTTGGGGAAGGGTATGCGCAGTCTGATACGGCCGATCCCTTTGGAACGTAAAATACCTGCCCGCTCCTGTGTTAGCATTACACGTACATGGCTCAGCGCATGGTGTAATTCAAATTGGACCCCTAGTGTCGCTTCTTCAACACAACGTCGAAGTGAGCGACAGATGGGGAATGTCTAGGTTATGGATGAAACCTCCGTTCCCTGATGGAGGGGACGAGACATTGTGTCCTCCAGGCCACGTCGTTGAACTGAGCCACTGTTGCGGCTGAACCATTATCGGCTGCTCAAAAAATCCTGAATGAAACAGATGCATTTCCTCTCCTTTACACCTGTATGTCAATTTCTCAATTTCTTTATACCTGTATGTTCAATTTCCTGTATGTTCTGTCTGCCAATTTCTCTTTGGCCTGTTCTCATAGTTCAGAGATGCAAAAGGCGCTCAAGAGAGACCCCTATTGTTGCTTCTACGACACAATGTCTCGTTCCCTCCATTAGGAAACGGAGGTTACATTCGTTACCTAAACGTTTTTTTGGCAATTAATTGATAGCTGTATTTCATTCCAAGATCATAGTCCATCATTAGACCAAGGTGATGCAGGCAGAGATCCGTTAGGTGCATCGCACTTCAACCTGGCCGGTAATTTCGGTGAGGTTCGGTGTGGTCCGTCCTATATCCAAGGTTCAGGCAATGGCATATGAAGTATCCCATGTCTTATGGTTGTAGTTGGCATCAGTTCATCCTCTGAAGTCCATTGTAATCAACTGAAGTGATGTTTGGCTGGCACTGGCTGCTATTAGTCATCATCACACAGCGACACGTAGCAGTGGAGTCCAACATGAAGCAGGAATGGAGCTGGATCCAGCCAGTTCTGGTGACCTCAGAATAGGAGTCCCGAGGTTGAGACAGTGAAACAAATAAAATAATATTAGCATAGAAGCCAGTCAATTTATTACAGAGTTATAGTTTCATCAGCTACCTTTGATCATCAAATCAGTTACTCCTCTCTGTTCCTCGTTCCAGTTTGAAAACCAAAGGTGATCGGGCATTTATGGTTGCGGCCCCCAGGTTGTGGAATGCACTCCCATTTGAGAGTTAGATCTTCTTCCTCATTGCCTATATTTAAATCTAGATTGAAGACACATTTTTTCTCTTTAGCCTATAATGTTGTTTGAGAATTATAGGTTTTATGTGTAGGTTTTACAATGTTTTATTAATTTGTTCTTTTGAACATTTTAGAAGTTCTATTTAATGCTGTTATTAATATTTGTAAAAAATTGAACAACACTTTATAAATAAACTTTAACTTGAACATCACAACCGGGTTGCAGTGATAATGAGAGCAGCACAGCTGCCTATGAAACTGGCTGTGATAAAAGTTGCAGGGCACATGACTAAACTCTCTCCATTTGAAGTATTAATGGGTAGACCTTTCCTGACCCCATGGGTCAAAGGTCACGCTGGCTTTCTCTCCACAGGTGACACAGAGGTGGTCATTGGACTCCTTGAACTGTTTTTGTACCGTCACAGTTTGGTGTCAGTACGTGTGAGTAGTTGGCACATTATTGGGAACAATTTTGTTGTGCTTCGATCAGTCTACACAAAATCGTCCTAGGTGGGTTTCTACTGGTTTAGTTGGTCATGGTAATAGTAGTTCTATGTCCATCCCTCCTCAGGGCCTCCTAATTCTCAGGTATAAGTTAGGCACTGATTCTGCGTGTTCAGCTCCTCCAGTGCTTTCACTGCATCCCTTTGAATTAGTATTACCCTCCTCTGGTGCTGGCTTCACACGGCTTGGATGGATCCACTGCGGTTGGAGGTCGGTTAGCACCCCTGTCCGCGTCACAGCCAGAACAGTGGTTGGACCAAGATACTTTGGCTCTCCCAACCTGGTTGGCTTCAAGCTCTTCACTAAGACCTGTTGATTTGGAACAAAGTGGTGAGTGGGCTTTCCTGTTGGCATAGGGAGAGAGAGACATTACCATTTATGCCATTCAATGTTTTGATCAGGTAGTCCACATATTTCTCGATCACCAGTGCTCTGTGGACACAAACTCTTTGCTTCTTTACATGCAAACTGGACTGGGAGTTGTGCCTTAGTGAACAGCTCTGGATCCTTGATTCTCATCAGGACCAAGCCACTAGCAACAGCACACATTCAGTGATAAAGAAAAGAGATATCGGACATTCCTTAACCTCTCCAAATTACACTCCTGAAGATCAAAGTATATTGAATTGAGTTGATAAGCTTTTTCAATAATTTTTTGCTCCAGTTGGTGTGGCCACTCTTTTGAATCAGGTAGAAATTAATAGGTTTGATTTGGTTATGTTTATGAATGACACAATGAAGGTAATGGAAAGTGTAAAAAAGGAGCTCAGAGAGCTGCACCTAATGGCGCTCCAGAACAGGATGGACCTTGATCAGTTAACCACTGCTCAAGGAGGAGTATGTGTTATGGTAGGAGAGGCATGTTGTACTCACATCCCGGAAGAGGATGGAGCAGGAAAATTCATAGAACAAGGTATTAAATATATTTATGAGATTGTAAAAAGATCACAGGAGCGGACCACCAACGGAGATTATGATATCTTTTCATGGTTGTGGGTATTCATATATAAATTTGAACATGTAGCACTGATTATAATCATTATATTTGTTGAATTTGCTTTAATTGCTTGTTTGTGGCCCTGTATAATGGCAGAAATCAGAAGGATGATCTGTACACATGTAACCACAGCTGTACAATACAGTACAATAAGAAAGTAAGATGGTCTCAAGCACTAACATCCATGTAATGAGATATTGTATGAGGGAAAATTTTTACGTAAAAGACCCCACGTAAAGTGGGTCAATGTCTAAGCATTTTCTGTGTGTGTGCAACCTTTTTAGCTTAACACTGTTTCCTTTAGGTCAATGGTCATTTCCCTTGTACAGACATACAGATGTGGACTGATCTTTGTAACTGACCATTCATCTGTCTTCTAGTTCTTTGTTTTAAGATCAGATAATTTCTCTTATGACTGTATATAAGACCTACTTAGACTGTATATAAACCCTAGACTTAACAGAATAAAGCATGAGAATGAACTGAATGACTTTGGTGTCTGTCATTCCTCTTCCCTCGAGGCTTAGAGGCTCAAGGCAACGCATGCAGACTGAAGCAAACAACTAACTAGGGGACCAGAGAAAACTTAATTCAAAACAGAATAAAAGTTTTCTAACACAATGGTAAAAGAAGACATTGTTTTTTATTTATACCTGATGGTGTCACATTAAGCATTATTAGTTCAAACGACTTAGATTTAAATCCTGTCCTCTGAGTAACACTTAAAACTTCACTGTAAATTGTAGCAACACCGCCTCCTCAACCCTTCAGATAAGGCTCATGTTTATAACAATAACCTTGGGGATTAGATTCATTTAAACTAATATATTCACCCGGCTTAAGCCATGTTTCAGTCGTACAGAGCATATCCAATCTGTGATCTGTAATCATTTAATTAACAATTAGTGCTTTGTTAGAAAGAGATCTAATGTTTAGTAGCCCTATTTTTATATGATATTTATCTTTAATTTGTTTGTTTTGTTCAAGTTTGTTTTTTTTCATAATTATTTATCGAGGGTTTTGTGGTTGGTAGTTCAGGGAACAGACACAGTCTCTATGAGATATCTAGGTGATACAGTCTCTGTGTGTTGTAGTTTATGTGACCTGTATGACCTGTGTGACATCTCAAGGCAAATAGCAGACGTTCAGATTAACCAATTTGTCTGCTTCCTGACCTGGGCCCCAGTTACTCAAATACTATCATTATTAAGAATATGAGCCATATTACTAGAGAGGACAGCAGCACCTTCCCTAGAGGGATGGAGTCCATCTCTCTTTAGCAGGTCAGGTCTACACCAAAAAGTCTTCCAATTGTCTATAAATCCTATTCTATTCTCCAGACACCACTCAGATATCCAGCCATTCTGTGACACTAATCTACTGTAAAACTCATCACCATGATGAGTGGGGAGGGGACCAGAGCATATTACAGTGTCTGACATTGTATTTGCAGATTCACACACCTCTTTAACATTATATTTAGTGATCTCCAACTGGTGAAGCCAGACATCGTTAGTGCCGACATGAATACAAATTTTAGAAAATCTATGTTTGGCATTATTCAGCAATTTGATTTGATGTCAGATGCTCTGGTACCCGAAATGCAATTAACAATAGTGGCTGGAGTCTCTATTTCCATGTTCCTTACAATAGAATCACCAATAACAAGGGCTCTTTCAACATGATTCTCAGTGGGAGCATCACTGAGTGGGGAGAATCGATTGGAAACCCTAACAGGAATGGGAGAGTGGTGTCTCCTTGCTGAGCAAGTATGCCGCCAAGACGTCAACCAAAAGCAATGCTGTGGGGGCACTACAGCCGGAACCAAATTGTGTGTGTTGCACTCTGTATTACTATGTAACACAGATCAAATTCGCGGGCAAGGAAGAGGCGAGAAACCGGCTTGTCAACATAAATAATAATTTAATTAAGAACTTAAAACAAATATTTAGGACAGCAGACGTCTGCTGATTAAGCTCTCTCTCCCGATCGCCGTCTGCGAGTGGCCTTTTAACCCTCTTGCCGGCTCAATCAGCCAGATACGGGACCGGGCGTGCGCAATCACGCGCCGGTCCCGCCCTCCACCGTGCCACATACTCGCATCCAAAAAAGTATCTTCCGGCTTTTCTTTCTCACTGACCTCCACTAGCGTTCGGATGCGTGTCTCTGACTCATTAACCTCCTCCGTCAGCCTGACTAATTCCTTACATTTATCACATGTGAATCCCTCACTACTGATGGAGGAGGCTATTTTAAAGTGTTTGAGATTGCTGTGAATCCCTCACGCAATCATTTGTTGTTGGTGGTGGTTCATGATAAGCTGTGCTTTGAAATCTAAGCAATAATCTGTGTAACATAGAGGAGAAAAATGGGTGCATGCTGAAAAATGCAATTTAATTGCGCTAAAAATACAAAATGGATGCAGGTGTAATATGTGCACAGTTGATTCGCGATAAGAATAATGCGGGGGAAAACCAGATTTGTGCTGAAAAATGGCAGATGTTATGGATTAAAGGCTGAAAACAGATATATAAGCGATGCTATAAAACTAGCAGGCTATAAACACAGTCTTGAACTATGCGCCAGCAGCAACAAGTAAAATACATGCAGATGAAATAGTAGAAAAGAGGAAAAACCTGAAACACGTTGCAAAATGACAAGGGACAAAACGATGAACGTATGAGAATAAGAATAAGCAATGCTAAGCAGGCTAAGCAGGCTACAAACACTCGTGCAGCGTGCCATCAGCAGTAAGAAGTCCAGTGACGTCAGCAGTGACCAGTTTGTCTACTTCCTGACCTGGGCCTCAGTTAGTCAAATACTATGATAATTAAGACTATGAGCCAAGAAAAAGAATGTAGAGAAACTGAAATTAAAGAGTTGGGAAGGTCAGGGTGCAGAGATTATCATTCAATTAAATTTACTAAAACACAATTTAAAAGTTACTCAAGGCACCATTTGGGGTTCCTCACATTCCACACTGGCAGATATCCTTTAAGTTAACCTTAAATATTCAATTGATGTCCTCAAAAACTTCTAGAGCCTTAAAGTCTTTCCCTTATAATGAGTTATGAAAGATCCATTGACAGTTTTTTTTTTTTTTTTTTTGCAGGAACTAAGAGCAAGTTTCTCAGGGGAACTGACAAGGTGTCTGGAGGGTTCTACTGGTGTGACATTTTTTTTTTATTAGTAAATGCAATTGAATGATAATCTGAAATTAAAGAGTTGGGAAGAACAGGGTGTAGAGTTTATTTACATGTTTTCCTTCTTTTTGTGAAGGAAATTATTATGTTTAGCAGGGACAATATGAATTAATTAAATTTCTGTGTATTTATGTGTTTTTTTTATATTCACTATTAAGAGAGAATTGTGAGTATCAGGTCAAGTGAAGGTATTTTACTTGTTACTCTGATAAATGTTTATTGGTATTTTTTCACAAAACATGGGCAAAATTGTACTTGTATATTGTAAAATCTCACTTATGATATATTGGTTGTGGGTTTCTAAATATTTTCTAAAGGAATTGATAATTCTTGTGCTTTTGTGAGATGACCAGATTTAAAAAAGAATCATGAGTTATTTCTTACATTAACTGTTATATATTAAATTAATCTGATTTTGCTTAAGAGAAGGTAAAATGGAGACTATCAGTGCAATCTTTATATTTCCATCTGTGCAAGTGATTTTGATTCACCTTTACAATGTTACCAATAATAATTTGTGTGAGAACAGTTTTTTACACTCCCTTCTAAAGGATTTGAAGAATGTTGCTGCATTGCAATGAATGATTACTAACACTGTGTAAAACACTTTTTAATGGGGATTGCTCGCCCAATTAGTTGCAGCAGAGTTAGACAGAGATACAATGTGGCTATTATTCCACAGGTGACATTTATTTGCAGATCACCATCAGATTCACATGAAAACAATGTACCTGTTACAGCTATTTAATGCAGCGATAGTTAAAAAGAAAACATTCAGGCACAATCACTTGTTATAGGGGAAACTTGATCCATCGCTTTGCGATACATGCAAAGGACAAATGAAAGCTGGAGTGGTGGTGGCATAGTGGCTAAAGCACAGGGCTGCTAATCAGAAGCTCGCTGGTTCAAATCCCACGGCCATCATCATTGTGTCCTTGAGTAAGACACTTAACTCCAGGTTGCTCTGGGGGATTGTCCCTGTAATAAGGCCTCTGTAAGTTGCTTTGGATAGAAGCGTCTGTCAAATGCAGAAATATAATGTAAATGCTTGCCTGTCATTTGTAAATACTCCCATGCATATTTGCAAATAATTATGTAATGTCACACACTTTTACTTTTTTAATCTTGAACAGGTTTCATTTACTTCCACACTGACATTTCATGAGATGCAATTGTCACACACATATTGAGCTACACATAACACACAATCTACACATAAGCGTTTTAGGTACTTACTGAGTCTAAAGAGATGCACAACTTACAGAATTTCGGTAGTACACCCAAATGATAATAGCCATATCATACTGTTCATGAGTTGTACTTTTCATAATTTACTTCCACGTTGCTTCTTCGTCAAATACCAATATTTGGTAAAAAAAAAAAGTCAATCACTGAAACAACATCTATATTTGTATGCTTTATACATAATTGGTGAAGCAGACTCCATCTTCAAAAAACAAAAAAACAAAAAACAACTATAGACACAAATTTTGTGTGAGAACTTAACCTTACAATCTAATTTATTATTATTATTATTTATTTATTTTAACAATAACATTTTACAATAACTTTTGTTGTAATCTTTGGATAAAAGCATCTGCTGAATAACTGTAAATGTAAAGGTAAATATATGTACATACTGTATGAAATAATCATAAAATATCTCTGGTCTCGAACAACCCTAAACATTTTTGGTAATAAATTATTCATATATATTTTTTACACATTTCATAAGAGAAAAGTTGATGAATGCTAAATACCAAAGAATGAGATCCCAGGTCACTAACGACCCGAGGTATGCGTTTAAGAGTTAAAACTAAAACAACAACAACAACAACAACAACAATAATAATAATAATAATAATAATAATAATAATAATAATAACAACAACAACAACAATAATAATAATAATAAGCATTTCACCTTTGAAAACTTTTTTAAATCCAAATTTCACAACACAGTATGTTTATAAATCCCATGTGAAGTAAAATGCAGTTGTACAGTTAATTGTTCATTTATTCAAGATATATTTGCTTACATTTTTTTGGAGTACTACTTTAAATAAAAATATTAGTTTATACACATTATAGTCAGGACACATGAGGGTACAGGTTTTTGAAAAGTAATAACCCCCCCCCAATAAAATAAATAAATAAATAAATAAATAATAATGCAGGGGTGAACATAGACAATTTTGAAAGTGTTATAACGGTTGCTACACATTGGTGCACCCCTGATTGTAATTTTAGGTTCCTTAAATTGTCAAAGAACTGAGGCAGAGGCCAAAAACGGAGCAAGCCATTATTATCACCGTGCTCTTCCAACATCAAGTGCTGAGGCCCAAAAAAAAGGATCACAATATTTTTTTTTATTTAAAAAAAAAAAAAAAAAATTAAAAAGGTCTGCTCTCTGAAAATGTCCATTGTAAAGATTATTTTTTATAGCACTATCCACAGGAGAATAAAACATTAAAAAAAGCAACAGGGGAATAGAATAGGAAACAATGGGTGACAATGTTGATTAATGAGGCACTCTATGCCTGTTGTATCATATTGTTCCTATTGTTGGATTGTCATTGTATATAATTGTGTTGTAGTTATCACTTATTTTGGATACCTGAGAACTCACACATAATACCAATTGAAAAGTGAGTCGACACACTGAAGAAGGTCTTTAGTCGAAATGTTTGTATCTAATCCCAGTTGAAAAGTTGGTCTCCTGTTTTTTTACTATGAAAAATTATATTTTCTATGGACATTTTCAGATTGTAGTAAACCTTTATGTTTTATTCCTGATAATTGGGAGCAACACATTTATAAATCCATCATTATTCTCAGCTCCCATCTACTGACTATTGTTAACCTAGCAGGCAACGTTGTGTTCCCGTTTGTTCTCATTAGTTACAAACTTCACAGAAAGTTCTACTATTATAAATATGAGATCATTTGACTTGACCACTGCCTGCATCCCTCCAGAGGTGTTAGGACAGACTTAAGGTATTAATTGAGTCATTGGTTAATGATTAAAACTGCTGTAAAGCTGCTTTGAAACAACATTTATTTTGAAATAAATATAATAATAATAATAATAATAATAATAATAATAATAATAATAAAATAAAGTTTGATTTGACCTTTCGGAGAACTCAGAATTGAAAGGTATCCAAAACATTTTGTAGTTGGTGTCATTATATTTAATAACATCAAACAAAGTTCAAACAACCTGGTTGTCTGCAGTGATGAATTTGTGTTTTCATGATTTTAATTGATTTGTTTGTCTTGTAATCTGCATCCAGCTATTTAAACAGACTAAAAGTATGTCTTTCTGAATGGCAGATGTACAAAGAAGCAACTGTTCAAATAAGCTGCATTCTCATGCTACATGATAAACCGGTTTCGGATATACTCAGAGAATACTCACGGTGCAGCAGCTTTCAATTTCAGGTAACATTTGTTCTTTTTATTTACTTAACGAATACAGTTCAGTGCACCTTCTTTATATGAATCTAAATGATTTCATAATATAACATGATCTCATTATATGTAGCTATTTGTAAGTTAATATTTGTAACATTTAAACAAACACGTTTGTACATTTGAAAAGACTCTAAAACATACAATATGGATGTTTTGAAATCATGACGTACATTTTTAAATTTAATAACAACTATAGAAATGTAATATATTTACTAATCTGATTTAGATACATTTGAATCCACGAATACATTATAAATTACATTATTATAATTTATATTGTTGTATACAATATATATATATATATACACACACACACACAATAAATAGACATGATGATTGTAAATGAGATGGCTGGTGGAGTTCAGGGGGCACACTTATCTGTGTGGGCGCCTCGTGCTGCCACCAGTGGTGGATGCCACCTTGGACGGCTGCCCATGTCGCCCATGCCCAAATCTGCCACTGGATACAGAGAATCATTATCAAGGTATTAATCTATTAAAAAAACTAACAAAAAAAAAAAAAAACATACATATACATATACATATATATATATTATCCTGATCTAAATCATGTAGGTGCTAAAAAATATATTATTAATTAATCAATCACAGAAATTCGCCTTTGACTTGCACACTGGGAGATTAAAGACAAAATTTTTTTTTATTTTTTTAGGCATAATCTACAATTATTATTTTTTTATCAAACCACACAATGAAGTCTTTAACACATTACAGCTTCATTTTCTGTTACAGTATAATTTTCTGTAAAGCTGCTTTGCAATGATGTGTTGTGAAAAGTGCTTTACCGGACAAATAAAAATGACTTGATTTGAGATTATGGCATGTTGCAATCAGTCAAAAGCTGCAATTTTTGAATAATGAAAGCATCAGCACGGTTGTTTTACAGCCAACAAATAAAATGGATTACTTTAAGATGTGAATTAGTGGTTTTTTTTATGTTTTTAGAATCACACTTTAGAATACATACAAATTGTCATGAGATCACAAACATATGTGAACTTTGTATGCAAGTTTAGGTTTCTAATCTCATTGTATACGTCCCTATTGCTGATGATCATTGGTGAGTGTTTATTCTCATCTACTGGTTAATCATCTGTCATATACATACCACAAAATGATGCTATTTTAAAATAATTGAACTATCATCTCCCTATATAATCAATGGACAAATATTTTGTCATTAATTTTCTACTAGAACTTCATTTATAATACTTTAATACTTTATAAATGAATACCCCTTTTTATTCTGTCCATTATTAGTGTCAGTCTAGCATGAAAAAGTCGTAATAAGTCTGTTGATTTAACTTTCTAAATAATTATTATTCATATTATTTATTTTATTATTATACCTATCTAGAACACAATCTCACTTCACAGCATTTTTAGTGAATGTTATAAACTGTCGACTCCAAAAATGATTGGGTTAAGATACTATTTTTGTGCTTAAAAGTCACACAATTGTTTACTTGTATTCCATATTAATGTTATATCCCCTCCCCTTCCCCAGTCAACATTATATAATGTTATATTAATGTTACATGTTACAGTGTATTCAGTGCTCCCTTGCACTGTATATAACAGATTTGTATTTGTACATACTGTGTATATACACTCACCTAAAGGATTATTAGGAACACCTGTTCAATTTCTCATTAATGCAATTATCTAATCAACCAATCAAATGGCAGTTGCTTCAATGCATTTAGGGGTGTGGTCCTGGTCAAGACAATCTCCTGAACTCCAAACTGAATGTCAGAATGGGAAAGAAAGGTGATTTAAGCAATTTTGGGTGTGGCATGGTTGTTGGTGCCAGACGGGCCGGTCTGAGTATTTCACAATCTGCTCAGTTACTGGGATTTTCACGCACAACCATTTCTAGGGTTTACAAAGAATGGTGTGAAAAGGGAAAAACATCCAGTATGCGGCAGTCCTGTGGGCGAAAATGCCTTGTTGATGCTAGAGGTCAGAGGAGAATGGGCCGACTGATTCAAGCTGATAGAAGAGCAACTTTGACTGAAATAACCACTCGTTACAACCGAGGTATGCAGCAAAGCATTTGTGAAGCCACAACACGCACAACCTTGAGGCGGATGGGCTACAACAGCAGAAGACCCCACCGGGTACCACTCATCTCCACTACAAATAGAAAAAAAGAGGCTACAATTTGCAAGAGCTCACCAAAATTGGTCAGTTGAAGACTGGAAAAATGTTGCCTGGTCTGATGAGTCTCGATTTCTGTTGAGACATTCAGATGGTAGAGTCAGAATTTGGCGTAAACAGAATGAGAACATGGATCCATCATGCCTTGTTACCACTGTGCAGGCTGGTGGTGGTGGTGTAATGGTGTGGGGGATGTTTTCTTGGCACACTTTAGGCCCTTTAGTGCCAATTGGGCATCGTTTAAATGCCACGGCCTACCTGAGCATTGTTTCTGACCATGTCCATCCCTTTATGGCCACCATGTACCCATCCTCTGATGGCTACTTCCAGCAGGATAATGCACCATGTCACAAAGCTTGAATCATTTCAAATTGGTTTCTTGAACATGACAATGAGTTCACTGTACTAAAATGGCCCCCACAGTCACCAGATCTCAACCCAATAGAGCATCTTTGGGATGTGGTGGAACGGGAGCTTCGTGCCCTGGATGTGCATCCCACAAATCTCCATCAACTGCAAGATGCTATCCTATCAATATGGGCCAACATTTCTAAAGAATGCTTTCAGCACCTTGTTGAATCAATGCCATGTAGAATTAAGGCAGTTCTGAAGGTGAAAGGGGGTCAAACACAGTATTAGTATGGTGTTCCTAATAATCCTTTAGGTGAGTGTATATATGTATTTTGTCTTATTGTGTATTTATGTATATACTTATATTAGCTTTTTATTTTTATATATTCTTTTTGCTATTATTGTTGCTGTATTGTTTATGCACTGGAAGCTTTTGTCACCAAGTAGAATTCCTTGTATGTGGAAGCATACTTGGCAAAAAAGCTCATTCTGATTCTGACATTTACCAATTTTACATGTATGTAATCTAAAAGCCTCTTGTGAATGAAATAATTACAAATGAGCTTTGTATCAGAATGAGCTTTTTTGCCAAGTATGCTTCCACATACAAGGAATTCTTCTTGGTGACAATGTTTGTGTATCATCTTTTGTCTTTTTTCACTTTCTCTCAGTACCTACACCTTCCAGCTCTGACCTGTGCTATGATTATAATATTCTTGATGACTATTGGAGAGACAATATATAAGATAAAAACTACAAAGCTATTACACTGGCTATAATGACTAATTCACAAGCATACAATATAATCCATGCTGAGATATTCTGAATACACAAATGTAAAACAGTCCATGTCGATGTTGGGGTGCTTCAACCGGCCAAAGCAGAGATGCTGGTCTTCAAATCTCACATCTTCCATGTTTGTTTATACACAGGACTGCTCGTGTTTCTCCCAGTCAGTGGCAGCAGCAGAATATGAAGCATTTTTAAAAGTTGTTATTGCACCACTCTTAAATCGTGGTGCACATCGATGGTGTTGTGTGAAAATGCATCAATACGATAAAAGATGTCCATGTTTACAATAGACCAACAATTAAAATAGCACAGATGGGTGCAAAAACGGATTGGAGCGGGTTGGCTACTAATCGCAGGGTTTCTCGCACACATGACTCCACATGTTGAAGTGTCCTTAGGCAAGACACTGAACCCCAAGTTGCTCCCAAATGGCAGGCTAGTGCCTTGCATGTCTGCTCCACCGTCATTGGTGTGTGAATGTGTGAATGAATATCATACTGTATGAATGAGACGCAGTGTAAAGATTGTTTGGGTAAAATTAAAAAATTGCCATTATTGAGCACATCAACAATCAGGGTTCAAAACAATGTCATTACCTTATGCAGATTAAAAACCGTAAGCCAAAAATACAGTAACAGTATAATGTGCCAACAAACAAATTCAAATAAATGAGCCCGTATGGACAAAATATTTTCTTGATACAATTGTGCAAAACTTCAAATATGCTACATATGTAGTTGTTTACAAGAACAGACACTGTATTAATCTTACCAGCAGAGAGACCAGAACTCACACTAGCTTACTTTACAACAACATAAAAAGACTCATCTAACAAACCAGCAAATCTTGTTTCAACACTGTAACATGACTTGTTAAATAACTAATCTGCTAAGAAGTAAGAATAACGCTACAGGCATTTTAGTTGTTTAAAACATGACAATCAGGTTTGAGGCCAGTGATGTAATCAACTACAGTTAATGGAAAAACAATTCCTAATCATTGCAAAACTAATCGCCTGATACACACTATTGCGTTTTTTTTCCCCCATATGTGGTCAGACTGGGTGGGTGTGAAGGCAATCATGCCAGTTATTCAATGTGTCAAATTACATTGCTAGAGTTAGCATTGTTGACAATAACCAAACAATGACGACAAGTATGCTAGCAAACATCATGGAAATCAAAAAAGACGGGGGAAACTTTTTAGCTAACTACAGCTAAAACTTTTTTTAACCACTGGCACAGTATGTTTATCAAGTCTACTCACATCATTCAAGAGCGACATGTAAGTAGCGACTAGCAAGATAAGACTAGGTGTAACAAATGTAGCCCGGAATCCAGGAGACTACTTGACGTGTGGTTGACCAAATGCTCTTCTTCTTCTTCTTCTGTTGATTTTTTGGCAGCTGGTACTCAAAGATAACTGCCTGCTCAAAATCAAAAACTTTCTCTGGGTTTTTGGCAGGCTAGACAATACTCTGGCGCATTACTGCCGCTCAGATTTAAGACTGAATTGCACCAATAAACGAAAGGTTGATGATCATAGTTTAAGATAACGGGGTGGCACCTGGGGTACACTGACACCAAGGGGCATGTATACAACAGTTTTCAATTACCAATGCCATTGTAAAACTGGTAAAATATGTTGCAAAAATGACATATTTCTTAATTAAATTTTAAATAAAAAACAAATATAATTCTTCACTACAATCAAGCCAGGGGCACCCTACTTTAATCCAACACTTCAAGTGAACTTCAGCTGACATAAAAATATGAGTACTTCTGGCGCTCACGTTGAAAGCACTATATTGTGGGAATTGATAGACAATAAAGATCAAACTGATGTCATGCTCAAGCAATCAGTATGCCAGAATTCAATATTAAACTGGTAATGGGCACTTTCAAAACACACTTCATTAAACTTTGAAAATTTTGTGAAATATTTGCTTTAATCAAATGCATTTCTGCACATATCAAACTAGCCAAGTCATGTAATTTCACCAGCAGATGTCCCCAGTGTGTGGGGTTTTAAAATACCAAAGTGTTTTGTAAACAGGGGTGGTTCTAACTTGCATGGAGCACTTGGTGAATCCCACGGGACACTTGCCCCCAACAAGCGCCCCGTTCTGCCCCCAGTAGGGATGGGCAGATCGATACTAAAGTATCAATACTTCCGATACTGATGTGGTATCAAGAATATCGATTATCACATAAGAATATCAATCCTGAAGTTAATTTTTTTTTTAACTAGTTATCTTATTTATATAACATGAATATTAATGCCTCTCATAAGATTCAATGTGGAAAAAAAAATGATATGAGTGAATAGTTGCATGGCACTAGAACAATATTTTCTTCCGCTCATCTGGACGCACAGAAACGCTAAAATCCACAAGCATTCAGACAGTGCTCACCATTTCAGTCATGGAACCCGTTCAAAGAGGAAGCAGTGCTTTCCTGAGGTAATGACAGTGTGAATAATTCCAGATGTGGTTTTTATAAGTAATGAAAAAACCTAGACGTGACATATATATTCTAATGTGTCAACATCCTGCCTCCTGTTGTTTGTCTCCGGGCCTCTAGAGGTCACCGGCGTTCCCTTCTACCTTAGTTCTTCCTTGTTTGCCCCTGTTAGCGTAATCCAGGTCACCTGTGCCTTGTTTCCCCCAGAGTATTTAGCTGTGTTTTTTCCCCTTGTTTCTCACTCGGTTTTTGAGTCTTGGCTATGTTACTCCTGCTGTGTTCCACTGAGATCTTTCAAGCTATCCCTAGTAAGCTGTTCTTAGTTATTTGATTTAGTTTTTTCTCCCCTCGTGGAGTCATTTTATTTCTCTCTTGTTATTGTTTGCATTATCTCTACTGTTAGTTATACCTCCTACTGAGAAGAACTTTTGTTGGCTTTTTTCTACTTGCTAAGTACTCCTTTTTTTTAATAAATCTACTTTGCCTGGAGTACTGCCTCCACTGTGGCTAAGTGGTAGAACACTCAGCTCTCCTCATCTGAGACCCGGGTTTGAGCCCAGCTTGTGACAGAAAAACCAAGTCAGTCATGGACCCAGAGACACTCAGTTCCAAGGACCTGTTGGCGGTGATTGCTCAACATGAGGCATCTTTCCAACGCCATGAAGCCATTCTCAGCCGACAAGAAGAGCTGATGGCCAGTCATTCTCAACTCCTGGCTGATATGATGAGTTCCATCCGCCAGCTCTCTGAACGCCTCCCTGGTCCTTCACCTTCCTCCAGACCACCCCCGAGTGGTGACAGGCCTTCTCCAGTGGCAGAGCCCCGACTTCCTCCTCCCAAGCCCTTTGCTGGAGATCCAAGCTCCTGCCATGGTTTCCTAACCCAATGCTCCCTCACCTTTGAGCTCCAACCCTCAAGTTTTCCCACAGACCGTTCCAAGGTCGCTTACATTATTACCCTTCTTTCAGACAAGGCGCTCTCCTGGGCCTCCGCAGTGTGGCAATCCCAGGTGGCCTATTGTGACTCCTACGTGGCATTTGTGGAAGAGTTCAAGCGGGTTTTTGATCATCCTGTCAGTGGTCGAGAAGCTTCCAAGCGCCTGCTTTCTCTCCGTCAAGGTTCCCGCAGCACGGCGGATTTTGCCATTGAATTTCGGACCATAGCAGCAAGGAGCGGATGGAATGATGAAGCGCTGAGGGCCTGTTTTCAGAGAGGGTTGTCTGAGCCTCTTCAAGATGAGTTAGCCACCCGAGAACCAGCTGGGGATCTGGAGTCCCTCATAGCATTGGCCATCCGCCTGGACAATCGTCTGAGAGAACGGAGAACGGCGCGCCACCAAATGTCTCAGTCCCAAGTTCCTCTGACCAACTCTGTTTCTCCAGTTTGTGCACCTTCGTCCAGAGTTTCCCCGGCCCCTGAACAGCTCCATGATTCCCCGGTGGACATGCAGTTAGGCCGTTCCAGGCTTTCTCCCAACGAAAGAGAACGTCGCATGCGGGAGCGTCGGTGCCTCTACTGCGGGGTTGCCGGCCACTTCCGCTCCACTTGCCCTGAGCTTTCGGGAAATGCATGTCCCCGCCCAGCTACAGGAGGGCTGTGATGGGGAAAATTAGAGCTCCTCCTACTAATGCTGTCCTAGCTATTCCAGCCACTCTGTCCTGGGAGGGCCACCAGCATCAGGTCCAGGCCATGATCGATTCCGGTGCCGCAGGAGACTTCCTGGACCTAACCTTGGCTAAGAAACTTAAGATCCCCACCCAACTACTTCCTCAACCCCAGGCAGTTACAGCTTTGGATGGCAGACCCCTGGAACCAGGCAAAGTAACAGAGGCAACTCAGTCCCTGCGACTTACTGTCTACCAACACCAGGAGGAGGAGACCTTCTATCTCATTGACTCCCCCGAGTATCCTATCATCCTGGGTCACCCTTGGCTGTGCAGACATAATCCCCAGATCGACTGGCCTACGGGCACCATTCAAAGATGGGGTTCCACTTGCCAACTCACCTGCATGCTTCAGAGTCCCTCGGCCCCTAGTTCCGAGTTTCAAGAGTCTGTCGACCTCTCCCGAGTCCCCAGTGTTTACCATCGGTTCAGGGCAGTGTTCAGCAAGTCCCGGGCTGCTTCCTTACCGCCTCACCGCACTTACGACTGTGCCATTGATCTACTCCCTGGTTCCTGCCCTCCCAGGGGTCGGATCTTCTCCTTGTCCTCTCCCGAGCACTCAGCTATGGATACCTACATTAAGGAGTCCTTGGCAGCCGGCATCATTCGTGCCTCTACTTCCCCGGCTGGGGCGGGCTTCTTTTTTGTAGAGAAGAAAGACGGGGGTCTTAGGCCTTGCATTGATTATCGGGGCCTTAACAAGATCACGGTTCGGAATCGATACCCCCTTCCTCTCATGGCCACTGCTTTTGAGCTGCTTCAAAGGGCTTCCGTCTTTACTAAACTGGATCTCCGCAATGCTTACCATCTCGTGCGGATCCGACAAGGAGACGAATGGAAGACGGCCTTCAACACCCCCACAGGCCACTATGAGTATCTGGTGATGCCGTTCGGGCTCACCAACGCCCCCGCAGTATTCCAAGCCCTGATTAATGATGTTCTCCGGGACATGCTTAATCTGTTTGTCTTTGTATACCTGGACGATATCCTCATCTTCTCGAGGTCACTAAAGGAGCATGAGGGGCATGTTAGCCGGGTTCTCCAGAAACTCCTTGACAATCATCTCTACGTAAAACCAGAGAAATGCGAATTTCACGTTTCCCAGACTCAGTTTCTCGGGTTTATCGTCTCCCCTGGCCACCTGGAGATGGACCCCAAGAAGGTCAAGGCAGTCCACAACTGGCCCACACCCACCTCTGTCAAGGAGGTTCAACGTTTCATTGGCTTTGCGAACTTTTATAGGAAGTTCATTAAGAATTTCAGTTCTGTGGTAGCCCCCTTGACAGCTCTTACTAAGGGAGGAGGAACCAAGATTCACTGGGGTCCAAAGGCAGCGCTGGCCTTCGAGGATCTCAAGTGCCGCTTTACTTCTGCTCCGATTCTTGTGATCCCTGACCCTGAAAGACCTTTTTTGGTGGAAGTAGATGCCTCAGAGGTGGGGGTGGGGGCTGTCCTGTCACAGAGGGGTGAGGATGGTAAACTACACCCTTGTGCCTTCATGTCTCGCCGCCTGTCTGAGGCAGAGCGCAACTACCACGTGGGGGATCGAGAGTTGCTTGCTGTAAAACTGGCCTTGGAGGAGTGGCGCCATTGGCTTGAGGGGGCTCAGCATCCTTTCCAAGTTCTCTCGGACCACAAGAACCTGGAATATCTCCAGCAGGCTAAGCGGTTGAACCCTCGGCAAGCGCGTTGGTCCCTGTTTTTTAATCGATTCCAGTTTCTCCTATCTTACAGACCCGGCACCAAGAATGTCAAGCCGGATGCCCTCTCTCGAGTCTACGCTCCTGAAATGCAAGAGAAGCCCTTGGCATCGATCATTCCTAGGTCTAGGATAGTTGCACCTCTTCAGTGGGAACTGGAAAGAGGGGTACGGGAAGCCCTTGTCCATGAGCCCGATCCAGGCGGTGGCCCCGCCGGACGCCTGTACGTTCCTCTATCTGTTCGGGCCCGGGTCTTACAGTGGGGCCATGAGTCACCCTTGACATGCCATCCAGGAAGTGCTCGCACACTGGAATTCCTCCAGCGGAGGTTTTGGTGGCCATCCATCAAGAAGGACATTCAGGTCTATGTGGAGGCCTGCCCTGTTTGCAGCCAGGGAAAGTCGACACGTCAGCGACCCCAGGGACTGCTCCATCCCTTACCTGTCCCCCACAGGCCATGGTCACACCTTTCTCTGGATTTTGTTTCAGGACTTCCTCCATCCCAGGGCAACACGGTTATCCTGGTGGTTGTAGACCGGTTCTCTAAGGCTGCCCGGTTTATTCCCCTGCCCAAGCTTCCTTCAGCCAAGGAGACTGCGGAGCTCCTAATGAACCATGTCTTCCGGATATTTGGAATTCCCCTGGATATTGTCTCCGATCGAGGTCCCCAATTCTCGTCCCGGTTTTGGGGGGCCTTCTGCAGGCTTATTGGGGCCACAGCCAGCCTATCGTCTGGGTTCCATCCAGAGTCCAATGGGCAGACAGAACGGATTAATCAGGATCTGGAGACCACCCTGCGGTGTATGGCAGCCAGTAATCCCACATCCTGGGCCACCTATATCATTTGGGCTGAATATGCCCACAACACTCTCCAATCCTCGGCCACCGGATTGTCCCCTTTCGAATGCCAGTTTGGATACACCCCTCCATTATTTCCCGAGGAAGAGGCGCGAGTTGGTGTTCCCTCGGCCCAGCGCTTTGTCCTACGCTGTAGGCGGACCTGGAAGAAGGCCAGGCGTACCCTCCTTCGGACCTCCCAGAGATACCAAAGCCAGGCTAATCGCCGCCGCCGGACAGCCCCTAATTTCCGAGCTGGTCAAAGAGTCTGGTTAGCCACTAAGAACCTGCCCCTCCGGGTCGAATCTAAGAAGCTTTCCCAGAAGTACATCGGCCCTTTTCGCATAGCAAGGAAAGTGAACCCTGTTTCTTATCGTTTGTTTCTCCCTCGTTCACTTAGAATTAACCCTACTTTTCATGTTTCTTTACTAAAACCTGTCTTGTCTTCTCCCTTTGCCCCCCCCCCGCAGACCCCCTCCACCTCCCAGGATCATCGACGGCCAGCCAGCCTACACGGTGCGCCGGATACTGGACTCCCGGAGGGTCCAGAACTCTCTACAGTATCTGGTGGACTGGGAGGGCTACGGGCCGGAGGAGCGCTCCTGGGTTCCAGCCAGGGACATCCTGGACCCAAGTTTGATCCGTGAGTTTCGCACCTTGAGGCCAGGGGGTTCTGGAAGGAACGTCAGGAGCCGTTCCTAGAGGAGGGGGTCCTGTCAGCATCCTGCCTCCTGTTGTTTGTCTCCGGGCCTCTAGAGGTCACCGGCGTTCCCTTCTACCTTAGTTCTTCCTTGTTTGCCCCTGTTAGCGTAATCCAGGTCACCTGTGCCTTGTTTCCCCCAGAGTATTTAGCTGTGTTTTTTCCCCGTGTTTCTCACTCGGTTTTTGAGTCTTGGCTATGTTACTCCTGCTGTGTTCCACTGAGATCTTCCAAGCTATCCCTAGTAAGCTGTTCTTTGTTATTTGATTTAGTTTTTTCTCCCCTCGTGGAGTCATTTTATTTCTCTCTTGTTATTGTTTGCATTATCTCTACTGTTAGTTATACCTCCTACTGAGAAGAACTTTTGTTGGCTTTTTTCTACTTGCTAAGTACTCCTTTTTTTTAATAAATCTACTTTGCCTGGAGTACTGCCTTGAGTGTTTCACTTGGGTCCAACACTACCTCCACTGTGGCTAAGTGGTAGAACACTCAGCTCTCCCGCGGAGGCCAGTTGCGTATAGGTGTAAAGGGCTTTTGTGACCTCAAGTAACCCCTTCAGCCAAGATTTGAGACTCGCGGTTCGAATCCCGGCTGAATAATTTTTTATTTTTCCAAAATTTATTATTTTAGTCAATATTCACGTCAGGCCATTATCAAATAGTTTTTTAACCTTCCACAAAACTGTATACTTCATATTTTTATTTTAGGTTGTATTTCCACATGTATAGCTGTAGATGAGATTTGCATCTTATGTATCTTTTTTATAAAGCATTTGAGAAATAATTCTTAATACATTTTGCAATAAATTGTCCAACCTTTGTGTTTACTGATTTATTTTTTGACTTACATTCTAATTCTGTATTTTAAAAGACAACATTACAACAGTTGTTAAATGGTCCTGTAATGAAGACGTATAACAGGAAAAAATGGTATCAAAAATACAAATAACAAAGTCAATATTAAATAGTTATATTACATGGAGTAACATTCAGAACTAAATCAAATCAAATCATACTTTGCTTGTAAAAAGCACTATACAAATAATGTCACAAAGGGCTTATCAATACCCATAGACATCCAGATATCCAAACGTAACCCTCAATGACTAGGAAAAACTACCCCAAAAAACTCTGAGAGAAAGAAAAGGAATAAACCTCAGGAGGAGCAATTCAAAGAGGGATCCCTCCTCCAGAGATGGATGGTTTAGGCCAGGGGTTTGGCATATAGACAAAAAAAAACAATAAACAAAAGGAAAACAGTTTCTACACCTATGTTTGAAAGTCACTATGTAATTTGTGTTGTTGTTTTCTCAATTGATGAAGTGCAAAAAGTAATTGTGGCATAGGGTAGAAGTGGCTGTCTAGGTGGCTCATTGACATCCTGGAGTAGAGCATGGAGTAGCCATGGAGTCGTCTAGGTCAAGGTGGCAGCGGTGCGAGGGCAACCTGTTAGCAAACTCAGCCCGACATAAAGAGGGCGAAAAAAAGCAGTATTAGGAAAGAGAGCTGCAAGGCAGTATAAACATGAAGGGGCTGGTTAAAAGTGTGGGAGGGAGATAGGGAGGGAAGGAGTCCCCATGGGTTCAAATCTAACTAGTGCAAAGTCAAAATGTGTATTATGTACAGAGGTATAGACAACATCCGAAAAACATATTTACATATAGAGAACCCAGGTAGAGATGAATTAATCTTTTACACACACACACACACACACACACGTATATATTAGTACAATTATTCCAAATAAAATCCTCAGTCAAGTTAAAAAAACATTAAAGTACTATCAATTATATACTTTAATATACATATATATTCAAAGAACTAAATAATATAAATAGACAACAGAACATTTGACTGCCAACTGACAGTATTAGTGTGAGTGAGTGAGTGACTGAATGAGTCAGTGAGTGTCAGCTCTACGCCCGTTTCTCCACCATCCATCTCTGCTTTTCAGTCTCATAAAATGCAGACTTCTGGAACTCAGTCCAAGTCTTCTCTCCCATCATGCCCTGGGACTGGTACATGTACAAAACCTTGGTGGGACAGTAAATGTACTTTCCTGGGACTCCAGGGAAATGGGCATGGATGTGAGGGCTTTTGGGACCTTGTTTGAGAGGTAGATGACAGGACCTGCACAGGCGACCAGGAGGATGAAGCTCTACAGATTTCCTCTTTTTCCTCTCTTCTGTTACCCTCTTTTGTTCTGCCCCTCTCCGTTTTGAGGCGTCGAGCTCCCGCTGGAAGAAGGCAGTTGATGCAAAATCCTCAAAGCACATTCTGGGATTGGTGAGTCCTTCAGCTGCGTAGGTCATGAAGACTTTTTTGGAGCAGTAAAAGTACTTCACCTCTGCTGACTGATAAAAAAAATGGACAGAGGAGCCGTCGCCAAGGTAACGAGATTTTGGCTGCCCACAACTGAGACAAGTCCTGGTTTTCTTTGGCTGTTGTTGTTGTTGCAACTGCTGAGCTTCTAGCTGCCTCTCCACAATCTCCTTCACCATCGTCACAAGTGTAGCCTGGGTCAGAGGAGCATCCTGGGAAGGACTCACCACTGGTGGATTTACAGGAGCAGGTTTCAAGGCTGTGACTGGTACGCTGACTGTCTCACTGCCTTCTGTCAGATGCTGCCAAAGCTGCTGAGTCTCCAACAGCTTCTCTGGGCTGGTGTTCAAAGAGGAGCTGGTGTTTATAAGCTTGGCAAAGTGTTTTACATATCGGGAGATATGCTGCCTTGTGGTTGGATGAAGGAGACTATAGGGGTCTTTGCAAGATCTGTGCACAAGGGCAGCATATTCAAAGTCCACCTGCTTCAGCATGTCTTTCTTCCCATGGTGCTTTGCTAGGAGTACATCAATGGCATCTCTCATGCGTTGCGTCCACCGGCCATGGTCCAGTACGAAGATACGTCCACCAGTCTTAACGGGTCCTGTGCATGCAGCACGGGGAGAAGCTGTCAGGGGCAGTGGGGAAGTGCTCAGCAAATCTGTAGAAGAGATATAAAATAATAAATAATGTTAATAGTAAGTCAAGTAGGTATGCGAGTATGTTAGTATGTGTCTATACGAGTAGTACCTACACGTGTGTGTGTGTATGTGTGTGTGTGTGTGTGTGTGTGTGTGCATCCATGTATGCTTGTGCGTGCAAGGGTAAAATAAATTGTTATGGAATATGAATGGGTCCAGCCGACAACAATACATGTGCCAACATGATTTACCTGTTTGTCTCTCAGACAACGTGTATTCATTTTTTGGAGTGGCAAACCACTGTGAGGGCTCCACCAGCTCCTCTGTTGGTGGGAAGGCACAGGTCTCAGCACTGAGAGACACCAGGACACGTACAATGTCCATCTACTAAATATTAGGCCCAATAAATTTAAATATCAATGGCACAAATCTGAAAGTGCATGTGAATTAAAATGTAAACGAGTAAATTCAGTGTGTCTTACCTGAGAGACGTTCCCATCAGAAGGTGCTGCGGAGGACGCAGGGGCAGCAGGATGGTGGAACACCACCGGTAGTACTGTAACTGGAGGATGAAGTCTCCTAACACCTCCTGCCTGTCGGATACATCACCTCCTCTCAGGAGCACCTCAGAGTGGGCGTTGGCCTTGACAACCTCCTCCCGTTGAGGTGCAGATTTGTCTTGCAGGGAGGGGTTGTTTTTTATAGTCATTGCCTCAGCGGAGGGTCCTGTCTTAAATGCCCCGATGGGCCTCTTCTAAACTGAACTGTCCTTAACTTATCTTATTCTTCCTAAAGATTTTAATAAAGACTAATTTAGTTAAAGTGTTGATAGAGATAAAACAAATATTAATGAAAGTAACATGTAATTATTAATAACACTACATAGTAACACTACTATTAATACTGATAAGAGATGTAATGTTAGTTCACATGTAGATCTTAGTGTCTTAGAATTATGTTTTAGCTCGAATGTTATAATATATTTGTATTACCTATATTGAAAGGTGCAGTTTAGATAAATTAATTAGTAAAAATACAAAGTTGAAAAGTGATACCAGTACCAGAATAGTGATATAATTGCGGTCATTGCAGACAAACAAAACAGATTAAACATTATCACTATGAGCTAATGTCCTTAGCGATGTTTAACAGTAACTTAGTTTACATTCACAATTATGGAAATGACAAAGGTAAGCTAATAACTCACTGGTAAATATGTAACGTTATTGTACTTCTCTTTATCATTCATGTTCCATTGAATTTAGGCACTACTAAAGCATAATCTAAATACTCGTATGACAGACTATGTTGTGTAAATGAAGTTTGTAATTTTTTCGCAGTCCACGATCGTTAGTTTAAGTGTATTCACGTCAACAAATATAAATTCAATCAAATCTTGAATACCTAACCTTCCATTTAAATTATCATAAAATATTGAGACATCGAGAGTGTTAAAAACAACGAAAACTATAGAATAAAAGACAATCAAACTTGATTTACCTTGATTCTAGCGGTTGAGATGCGATTGAGACGTTTGATTACCGTTATCTGCGCCTGTCTGTCTCCCTTACCATACGAAAATGCGGGACAGCGCCATTCATGTCGACGTGTGGCCACAAATATATTACATCCGTAGTGTAAGACACTACCATAGAGAATGAATGGGAAAAGTTAAGGGAAGTTAAGACTAACTATTTTCGGCTCCCGCGCGAAGACCCGGGTTTGAGCCCAGCTTGTGACATAATGGTCTTGTGTGACAATTTTTACAGGTTTAATTAAATTCAGTGTTGTTAAAACATTGATATTGATCTGTAATACACGTTAATAAATTATACCCTTATGAAAACATACCATGGATTTACAGTAGTAATATTGTATTAACCCTGACTAGTAACCACAACTGTAGTACCATGTTTTTTTATACAATTAAACATGGTTTTGCTACAGCATTACTGTATCCATATTGTAACTTGGTTTTAGTAGCCATTTATCAATATGGTTAATTTTGTGGTTTTATATGTGGCTTATACTTACAAAATTTTAAAAGGTAAACAAAGCAGCCTAATAATTTTCTGCTTATGCTTATAAATATATATACAAATTGAGTAATAATTTAAGTTACTTATTTTATTAAAAGAATTCATAAAAAATTCAACGTATTAGATGTATTGGTATTTGTATCTATATCGGCGATACTGGCCTAAAAGTACTTGGTATGGGATCGAAAATAAAATAAGTGGTATCACCCATCCCTACTATTGGCCTAAAAGTACTTGAATTGAGAAAAAAACCCCAGCAAGATGCCACTTGTGCAGCTGCCAATGTTGCCCATGCCTAAATAAATCACTGCTTGAAAAAGCAAACATTTCAATTGACTTGGTGCTATGACCTACTTTGTTTCTGCCATCACTGCCTCAAATAATATCACAACTAACTCAAAGGAACACTAATCTCACCCAGGGTAAAAAATAAACCGGTGTCATAACATAACATGGCATAATTGACATTAAATGGAACATAAAATATAACTATAACTCCCAATAAATTTTAATTGTTAATTAATAACACCCCCAAACATTCCCCAAAACCTGCACAGACGTACCACATTAATTATGCAATGACAACAGCTAATAGCAAGTCCTCAAGCATAACAACAACAGACGTTAAAGTATATTGCTGGTGAGGACAGTAATTCAATGTATTTTTTGCAGCATCTGATATTCAATTAAATAGGTAAACATGTCATTTTGCCCTTTGCACTGAGAAAAGTGAAAATATGCAGATGTCTGATAGGTCCATCTAACCACTGATCTACAAGATCCCTGGACCATGAATAAATTAAAGCTAGAAATGAATGAAAGTGGATGAGGGCACGGTGGGTAACTGTCACTGCCATTCTATGTTGTTTGTAGAAGTGTGTTGAACTATAAGGAGATGTTCAGATGTTTATGTAAGTAGTTATAGATTCCATTATATGACTTATTGTATGTACATGGCCATTTTGTACTTGTACATGTACATTTTGCACAATGTTATGAAGATAATAAAGGAAAATAACATGTTTTAAAACCTCTTTTGTTTATGCTTCTTTCAAGAGGGAAATTGGCCTTAATTCACAGTAAAACAAGATTGATTTCAAAGTTCAGTCATAAAGTAAAATAATGCTTTGTACCCTATTATTGGGAGAGGAAAAAACTTGCGAATGCAATATGCTGCTTTAAAATCTGTATAAAACACAGGGCATAATGTACTTGTGTAATGTTGTTGAATGCAGACACAAACAACAAAAGACTGTCAAACTATTTAACCATTTCATACGTACCGTCACACATATGTGATGTTTAATAATTGGGCCCAGTGGAGTAGCATCACACATATGTGTTTCTGCAACAGCCAGTTACATTACAAGCTGCCAGAATTAAATTGGATATCATGCCAGCACAGGCTATGCTCAAGCATCTGTAGTTCATTTGAGTCTTTTCAAGCATAAAATGTTTATTTTATGTAACAAACCAAAATACCACGATAACAGTTCACTGCTTGTATATGCACAGCGATCATATCTAAAAGCAATCTTCCCATACACGCAGCCACGTCTGCTTATTATTACACAAACTGCAACTTTTCAGGCAAATTATATGTTGGTTTTCTGAAATAGACAGCCAAACTATCAGAAAAGAAGGATAACAGTATACTCACAGTGAAATCGAGTGTGATCATCCAATGCACACAGCCAAGTCTGTTTCCATTAGTGCTCGTCACACACACACACACACACACACACACACACACACACATACACACACACACACACACTCAGCTGGACTGCTGATATTATTTGTTCAATTGTTTTCTCTTGTCTACACTCTGGCCCCCTCTACCTGCTGTGCAGTGTCCAGTGCAAAAATAACTCAGTCCAGGGGGCACTGCAGGAAAATGTATAGCCTACTTATGAAAAAGTTAATAAATGCTTAAAAAAAGGGACTCATACACAAGAAAATGCAGTTGAACCAATACAAAGTTCCAGAAGTATCCAAGACCAAAGGCATCTGCCTCATTAAGGTATATGTGAACTGTAAATATAATGGTATAAAGCCTCTCTCTGGCAAACTGAATCACATAGCCGAGTTGGATTTCCCTGGTCAGCCAACGCGATGGGTTGGAGAGCACTAGCCACACCTCCAAACTCCGAGCGAGGGGCATCAAGGGGACAATCGATTTTTGACATGTGGAAAACCGCATTTATAGCGCCCTCTCCGCAAATGTTCGATGTATGGTGGCCGTGAGAACGAAGGAGTATATGACCCAGGGAATGAGGAAACCCAACACACAAAACACAAAAGGAAACAAAAGATTCTCCTCCTGTCCCTTCACCGGGGGATGGAGTGGTCTGTTCACCACCTCCAAACTTATGGTGGATCTCCTCACCCCTGGGTTGCCCATCTCAGGGGAGCTTTGAAGCCTTCCTGGGGTTCTTGTCGCCGGATTGTGGGACAGGGGGGCATTGACTTCCTGCGGGAGACTCTATGCAGTGTCCGAGCATTTGGCTCAGGCTGCGGCAGAGCCAGTGATGCTGCCGCAGGATGATACCCTCGTCGATGAGCAGATGGGATGCAGGACCTTAAACCACGCCGGGGCAGAATATGCTGGATAGCCTCTGTCTGCCTCTTGACTGATGAGAACTGCTGAGCAATGCCTTCGATGGTGTCACCGAACAGGAAAGCCTGGGAGATGGGGGCGTCAAGAAAACAAACCTTCTCGGCATCCTTCATCTCAACCAATTTAAGCCACAGGTGGCACTCCTTGTCCACCATGGTGGCCATTGCCTGCCTGAGAGCCCGTGCCATGATCTTTGTTGGCTGTGTCGCCAAGCGCAGATCCTGCAACACACTTTGGTCAGGACTTCCCTCGTCTAGCTCTCTCAATGCCTTGGCCTGGTGGACTTGCAGGAGGGCCATGGCATGCAAGGCAGAGGCGGCCTGTCCAGTGAGCGACTTTGTGAGATCCTCATGCACTTCAGGGAAGGATGGAACTGGTGCGGTGCATGGCTGTGAGAAGCGCTCTGAGCCCAGGAACAAGTCATCAAGCTGCGAAAGCTCAGGATAGACCCGGGTAAGCATGACGGTCAGCTCTGCGTCAGTCTCAGACTTGGGGACCACACCTGGTGAGTCATCTGCATCTGAAAGTGCCACCCCGCTCTATTTCTCTTTTAGATATACTCTCTTCGTGGGGCTGTCGAAGCACCCAGGGGCATGTACTTATCCAGGGGGAGAAGGGGGAGAACCCGCTGCAATGTGCCATATATCCAACATCTTAAAATGCTCTTTTGAGGTGAATGGAAAAGCAGTGAAATACATAGACACTGCTCTGCTCCGAAGAACAAATCTAAATGAGTGGTTGCAAGTCGGCTCCTTTTATACCCGTATGTCCGGGGGAGTGGCATGCAAATTCCACTTGCCAATTTTCATTGACCTTCTAAAATATCATAGGTGTTTGTGGCTCCGAAGTGTGACACCTAGTGTACTACATCGACACAATGTTGAGTGAGTGACAGATAGGGAAACTTAAACCTAAATCATTGCTAAAAAAAAATCCCCATTGTGATGGATGATGTTAACATTAACTGAAGCTCCTGACCCCTATCTGCATGAGTTTATGCACTGCACTGCTGCCACACGACTGGCTGATTAGATATTCGCATGGATGATTGTTGGCGCCAGACAGGCTGGTTTGAGTATTTCTTTTTACTGCTGATCTCCTGATACTTTCACACACAACAGTCTCTAGAATTTACTCAGAATGGTGCCAAAAACAAAAAACATCCAGTGAGGGGCAGTTCTGCGGATGGAAGTTCTGAAGCTAGCTCTCAGCTGTGTATACCCACAAACTCAAACACTTCCAATGTATATGGAAATTAACCTACTGGAGAGGTGAGTCTTACTTAATATAATTACACTCAGTGACTTAAGTGTTCAAAAGGTCCAGTTAAAACCCTTAAAACAGTTTATTTATTCAGATTTATCTGTGATTTTAACAGCATTGTGCAGCAAACACTTCCAGCTGGTGAAGGCAGATATCAGGTCAGAATGGTTCCATATCTCGATGCAGAGTTCAACAACCCCTTCACTGGTAGTGTGGATGCTGAACTGAACCAGCAGATTTTTTGCAGAAGTTTGTTTTGATGGGGTCGATAACCGTCAGTTTGCCGTGGTGATTGACACATATTGGGCTACAGCATGTACGTTTTCCCTGCACTATGCTGTTCACCTGTGCCTTCTGATACATAGTGACTGTTCAGCTGTGAGTTTACAAATCCTCTCATTACTCAATTTTATGTCTATTTTTGGCCTTAGCACCCTTCTATCCCTCTGGCTGAAATTTTACAAAATTTGGTGCATATCCTTTGATTGTCCTGGTGTCCAAATGTCACAAGTTTGATTAAAATTGGACATTGTGTTCAGAATATATAGGTCAAAGATATCATCCTTGAAAAGTTTATTGGCTTGCATCTGAAAAAATAAAGTAAACAAGTGCATACCTGTATCAAAATTCCCTGGTTAAGTCAGGTGTGTCTCTGAATGTAACACATACCAATATAACCCCTGATTGGGTTATATTGATTATTTTATTGGCTTATTTTCCTACACTACATAATAATGATCAACTGGCATCAAACTCATTATTTAGATAGGTGATGAGACTTTTGTTCAATAGGTGTGATAATAATGGCCTTCACATTTATAGTCAATCTTCTGTTCAGTATGGTGAAATGAGATCAAATTTGGCTTTTGCTTCTGACTTTCTTTTAAAATATTTCAAAATTTGACAAATATATATTTGCATATATATTTGATTTTTTACTGTCCTGCAGTTCAGTTACAAAACTCAAATTTGTTTGGCACAATCTGCACTCACACATACCGTATGTTTTTGTCTCCCTATTCTCTTCATTTATTAATCAATATGTTTGTGCACAGATGTGGACAGGAACAACCCTTCATTTATAATGCAAGCATATATTAGATAGGAATAACGCGATGTCCACACGAGACATGTTAGATGAGAGCTGTCAGTCATTCTAGGCCGGGGATTCCCTGTGTCATTTCTGCTCCATTGATTTCCTCTTCCAATATTCATAACCTTATTAATGGATCATTACACAGAATTCTAACCAATTAAAACGTAAATCCAACCCATGCTTGCACATGATTGGTCACATGAATAATGCTGTGCTTAAGTGACACTATCTATTGACAAATGCATAATTTAATCAAATGGCAATAATCAGTTACGTGTTTCGCTGGGACTGCAGAAATGTATTTTCACTAATCAAAAGGAAATATTTTTCACTTGCAAAGATATGAACTGTCTCTTAATAGCAATGTGTCACTTGCCATGCTGGGACAGTCTGCCTGGATTCACCTAGGTAATTGACTTACTCAGGGTTTGTTAAAAAGTGTATTTGGTTTTTACTTCAACTACAGGCACTTTTTTGTTCTAGGTTTATTTGTTATTAAAACCAACAGATTTGAGCTTTTACACATTACATGTTAAAAATGCAAACATTTACCAAGCCTTAAACATTGATTTTTGCTATTTTTCAAACAGCTTTGATTTACAGTATTTTATTTAAACAAAGGGATACATAAACATGAACAATGAAATATTATTAAAGTTATACACAAATTACAAGTGCCACCAAAAGGGAAAAAATAAATAAAAAATGGCCGACTTTGTGTCACATTACTTTCATTCTAGATAGCTCAGATAAAGACTGTTTATGTTGAGTGTTGGCTGTGGCTCAGGTGGTAGAGCGGGTCGGCCACTAATCGCAGGGTTGGCGGTTCGATTCCTGCCCCACGCAACTCCACATGCCGAAGTGTCCTTGGGCAAGACACTGAACTCCAAGTTGCTCCCAATGAGTTTTAATATTTGTTTCTTCCTATATTTTTTTAGGGGTTCAGAAAGGGCCGAAACCCTTTTGTATTTGTTAGGATTATTATTATTATTATTCTGCCCTAAAACTGATCATGCAGACCAAACAGATCGGCCTAGAGATTTGAAATTTGGGGAATGGTAATACTCCAGCTGACTAGCCAGACGCATTTTCCTATGATTCATGGTGAATCTTTTGGACTACCATCACATTTTTTCTCCGATCTTTCATTTTCACACTATTTTGGATTGTTTGGAGAAAAAGAAACAAACTAAAAATTTATAAATAAAACTTGTCCTAGGCCATTCACCCTATCAGAACCAATCGGATTCAGTGATTCTAGGGGACAGGAATTGGCTTGTTACCATTTGGAACTACCATTGGCATTGCTTAAGGGTTAGAAATAAAACACTATATTAAAAAGACTGGTTTGAAAAGCTAATCATTTGGGTTAACAAATTGCTTAAAATTTGGGGTATATTATCTAGTTATACTGAATTTGTTAATTAATATATTTTCTCAGTACTCTTTCTCAGGAAACTGGAGGGCGGAGTAAACTCTTCTTCACGTAATGCACAATTTATTTAAAAAAAAAAAAGCCCTGCAGCCTATGTTGCAATACAATTCCCAATTTAATGCTTGAAAGAAATAAAACAAAATACCAAAAAAATAAAAAATAAATATAGAAATAAATTGTAACTAAAACAAAACATATGAATTGAAGATTTACATCCACCTATGTTGTATTGGAATGCATGTTTTTCTTCAAGTAAACTTCAATTACTGTATATATGATATACTGTATTGATATACTGTATATGTGTGTGTGTGTGTGTATATATATATATATATATATATATATATATATATATATATATATATATATATATATATATATATATATATATATACAGTATATCACTTATTATAAGCGATGTCATCCTACATCATCACCATGATCTGCTCATCAGTTTATGTATTGTCTGGTATGCATGGCAGACATCAGCCTATAGCAAGAAGATTAACATACACTAGTTCAAATTGTTCTGAAAATGTGTTTTACGTTTATGTTTAAATATATACTTGGTGATGATAATTAACTCAGCATTTGGACCCAGCAGCAAGAAGAACCCACGTTTTTCTTGAACTTGGGAAACCATTTCCTGACCCAAATGGCAGATGTGAATGTAATTTGTGCCGTTTGGAGCTTGACAGCTGTGGTCACCATAAACTGTTATTGTATGCAGTTTTTTTGACCATACAGAATATTTGTTTTTTTAACACTGTAGGGACATTTAAAAGTAAGTAGTGGAGACAAAAATGTGATTAAGAAATGATGACCAGTCATATCACCTAAAATATACACTTGCCTTATACAGTATATTCATATACGCTTTAACATAAAATATTGGTGTTGATTAGAAACAATATCTCATAAACATGCTTAACTACTCATGTGCAATCTGACCCAGAAGTATACAACATGTTCAGTGTGGTTTGAATAACATTATATTATTACGGTCATAATCCAGAGGAAAGCACCTGAGAGAGAGAGAGAGAGAGAGAGAGAGTGAGAGAGAGAGTGAGAGAGAGAGAGAGAGAGAGAGAGAGAGAGAAAGGGAGGAGCTTAATGATAAAAAGGTAGCTTTACAATAACCAAAGAAATTTTCCTTGATCCATCACAGCAGTAACTTTAATTGGAAGGAATTCACTATGAAAGGCCTAAAATGAAACAAAAGGTAAAATAATAGGAGGAATAAAATCAACCTGACAGTGATTGATTACCTGTAAGTCTACCTGACACAGAAATTAGGGTTTTTAATGATGAACTGCCTCTTCCTGGATGTGAAATTCAAATGGTCCCCCTCTAGAGTGTCTGCGAGCTGTCACACATCCCGTGATGCTGAACGGACTGAGAACAGGCACTCTGTCTCTGTCAAAGAACACAGGGACACGGCTATCACTGACTGCATCCACACCTAATGGACTGATTCCGTCTCCCCTCACTCTCTTTTCTGCATCAACAAACTCACAGATCAGAGAATTACACTAGTGCTCATGATGTTATATAATGGTTACATTCAAAACTTGATTTGGAAAGTACTAGTCACGCTGCTCGCTGTAAAGTTGGGTGCAGCAATTTAACATTTAAACAATCTGTATATTTGTTAATGTGGCTTTATGACAGGAAATGACTATTAAAGAATAAAACTGTACTTAATCCGACTGAGAAAACTAAATTACATCATTTCTCATATAATCAAACATTACTTTTTTCACATTCTAATTTCAGATTTATTTCCTTCTCTAATCTCTCATGGTAGTTAAGCATTGCAACATGATACACATCATTGTACTGCTACTGCAAACACTGTAATTATTTTTAATGAATGTACTATCTATACAATCTTTTCTGTACAATAGTTATGTTTGTAGTAACATTATGAATAAACAACACCACACCTCACCTGCACAGACCACCTCAAATTTTATACACATTGAGAAAGAAATGCATGCTAATGCCATTGAAATACTGTAAGCGTCAAAGTCCATTTAAGGCAAGTCAGTCCACTCATTTCCAAAGATGCAAGCCCCTTAAATAATACAGCTCCTAACTACTTGAATGGGGAAAGACAGAAATCTCCAAAACAAAAAAAATATATATCAAATTAGCAGTCAAATCTGATTAAATGTATGGTAATTTCCCCAAACACTCTTACATATTCCGGTATTTAGAGACCTGGCACTTATACCAATCAAAAATGGGTGTACAAAATGCCCAGATAGTGTCAAATTTTCATACAATTTTTTTTATATTTTTTAAGAGATGAGGCACTTGTTGAGTCTAAATAGATGAACAACTTACATTAATTCACTAATACACCCGAATGACAATAGTCAAATTATCCTGTTCATGTGTTAAACTTGCTATAGTTTACTTCAATGCTATTTCTACGCCAAACGTAAACCAAATCAATAACTGAAACTTCAGCTCCACCTTGAGTAAGAAATATACAGTACCGCCACTCCCTATAAGCAGACTACGCAGTCTGCGTAGGGCACCATCTTACTCTTGGAGGGCACAACTGCCCTTTGTCACACATTGTAAGTTATTCAAGGACCCGAAAGCAATTGTGGAACACAGATGATCACTTCAGGCTCATATCACGCGAACCACATCAAGTATATAATGCATGTGTACTCGCATATGGGATACTGATAATTCATCACTGTTGATGATTCATTGTTGCACAGAAAATCAATGTGATAGTGTTTATTTGTATAAATATAGGACTAATTTCTCTTGTAATACACAGAAATGTAAGTGCAGCGTAGTTCTAGCGGGAAGACTTGCAGCTGTACATCATCGCACCATTAGCTGGGTAATTCCCAGCCAATCACATGCAAGCCGTTGCTTTAAAAGACTGCTCACAATCTATCACATTGCTGCAACCTCCACCACCCCACCACCACCAGTTGAGTCCCGTCCTGCACGGGGGTAGGCTCCTCGCCCCTGCCTCCTATCTCCAGCAGGATATGACGGTTCCGAATACAACTTCTTCGGACCGCCAGACAGGGCTTACGCCAAAGACAGACATTACATTTCTGTTTTATATTCATCAAATAAATGTCATCTTAAATCTCACTCAAGTCTGGAAGTCTTCCTGATAGAAATAGATATCCTGTGATTGTAAACTTAAATAGATATGAAATAATCATAAAAAAAATATATAATTTATGGAAGTGCGGGGGAAAAACGACACTCTTTATATACCTAAGATCTCTAGAGACCCTACACAATTTTGGTACTTACACATTCTAATTAATTGTTATACTATTTATAAGGGATAGTTTGAGGAATACTCAATAAAGAGGTTTGGGCACAACTCCAAAAAATGGATGAGGAACAGGTGGTGGAATGAGGACCCTGTCTTTGAGTTGATTGACAGGTGATTGAAAAGTGATTGGCTCTTTTACCTGTATGATGGGACTATTATAGCACACATAGATAACTCAGATGTCTATTTTATGTGTGTGTTTACATCTGGAATTTGTATTTTTTACGTTGTTTGCTAATCTGCAATATGTCAATGATGGATGTTAGTGAGCAGGCCTATGTCTCGGATGTCAATAAGACAGTGGTGTGGTGGTGGTGTGGTGGGCTAGAGCACATAACTGGTAATCAGAAGGTTGCTGGTTCGATCCCCACAGCCACCACCATTGTGTCCTTGAGTAAGGCATTTAACTCCAGGTTGTTCCGGGGGGATTGTCCCTGTAATAAGTGCACTGTAAGTCGCTTTGGATAAAAGTATCTGCCAAATGCATAAATGTAAGACATTCAGCAGATGTCCTAGAAACGTTTATGATTTAGAGTGTTTGTAAATCTGATTATTTTAAGATGTTTGGCAGATGTTAATTAGATTGTGATGCATTTCAGATGAAAACATCTAAAACAGACATCTCGGAGACGTACGTGTGCTATCTGGGGACTTCCTTTTCTACATCCACCATATTGGGCATTCCAATTTCTCCCATTCAAGTGCTCTGTTTGGGCTAAACAGTCTTTGGTGTCATTTGAATCGCTTTCTTAGAGCACATTATGCCAAACTTTGGCTCAAAAGCTGACACGGCTATCTGTAAATCATCCTCAATAAATCTACTACTTGCTTTTGATGTGAGAATGATAAACGTAGCTTCAATCTGTGGTTTGGCTTTGTTAGTTTTTGGATTGTCAACCCTGACTTGGCTAATCTTTGAACATCAGGAGTTTGGTTTATTAGTGTCTTATCAGTTTCACAGGTTTTAAACTGTAATTTGTTGACACCACAGAACATGCAACACACTGTGGATGAGATTTGAAGTACAGTTAATCACACTTCCATCGTTTTGTTCAAAATCTTTCGCTTAATATGAGTGTAATGGTTAAAACACTTGCTTTTTGCAATGCGTTCAACAACTGTTTTGCTCGTAAATGAAAATACAATTAAAAGGAGAAAGCTATAGGATGTGTGCATAGCATGTGTATATATATACACACACACACACACACACAGTACCTGCAGTTGTTCAGTGTGACACTAGATGGTACTGTGACTTTTTGTATTTTCCAACATAAACTTTTATTTGGAAAAATCTGAAGTTTGGGAGATTTGCTGGAGTTTGTGCAGTCTCATGATCCCAGTCATTCTTTGACATTAGCTACACAAGTGATGTCAGTGCATTAATGTGTCCCACTTTTAATTATTTATAATTAGACATATCTAAATGCAATTCCACATATAATAAATTTGGAAATCATTATGATCAAGCACAGATAAACTTCCAGTATCCATCTAGGCTACTGTACCACCTCAAATGAATGCAAATGTCTGATTTACTTTCATATTATGCTAATTACAGGTTTATGATTTTATTTTGAAGGTCTACTGGAATAGGTTTACATGATTTATTTTAGGATCTGAAGTTCAAAATTCCCTCAAAAATACACACCGTTGGCTAAATTTATGCTGTTGGCATTTACACAGCCAAAATTATTGAAAAAAACAAAAATGAAAAAGACAAAAACGTCCCGAAGGTCACACAAGGGTTAAAAAAGGGATTAGAAGCATAGTAAATTATGCTGACCCCCCCTCAATTTTTAAAAAAAAATAAAATATAAAAATAACAGAATAAAAAAAAAATACATATATGAATAAATAAACAAATAAATGAATGAATGAACAGACTGTGCTAATGCAAAATTGGGTTAAACTCAACAGTGGAAATAAAGAAAAGCAGAAAATATATATTTGCAAGATCCACAATAATTTTATAATTTAAGATGGCAGCATGATTTTCATTCATACCAAATTAATCTTTTGAAAGCAAATGTACAATACGTTATGGTGTGAAATGTGTGTCTCAACACCATAGAAATTACAGTTAAATACTGAACTGAAGTGAGTCTACAGAGCTAATAAAAAAATGAATCAATGCTGCCCACTTGTGTTCAGTTTTATGCTCTCTCTCTCTCTCTCTCTCTCTCTCTCTCTCTCTCTCTCTCTCTCTCTCTCTCTCTCTCATACACATGCATACAGGCAAATCACATTACATTTAAAACATTTTACAATCTTCATCTGTTATTTTGGACATGTAAAGCAAATTGAAGACACATTAAGCCCTATGGGGCATGTTACCACATGGGGTAAGTTGTCACAATGAGAACTTGACATTACATGTAAATAGCTTATTATAGACTTTTCAGCAAAGTTGAACCAGTATATAGTATAATACTATAAAGATATCAGAAAGTAATAGAAAACAAATCAATTTCATTGAGTGTCACAGCAGCATGATCTCATGCATTTAGATGAATAAACTCTGAGTGTGTGTGTGTGTGTGTGTGTGGGCATGTGTGTGTGTGTGTGAGTGTGTGACACTACTGTCAGTAGTCGGCTCGCACAGACCCAACACTTACAGTGCAGTATTATTCACACTATATATAAGTATGATATATATGTGATTGATATATATATATATATATATATATATATATATATATATATATATATATATATATATATATATATATATATGTATTATTTACTTGTAATATTTTTAGTATTTTAAAGATTCAAGTATTGCTAAATAATTTGCTAAATTTGCTGCAAAAATAAAGGGCATCTTGTGGAGCACTTGCTTCTGTTTCACACATGACAATAAAAGACGGAGCACAAGTTGGTCCTGAATACATCATTTCATCAAATGACAATAATATGCATAATTTGTATTTTTTATTCAGTGCATTGTGGGATTTATATGTATCCAAGTGGCTCGAGTGTTTTGACTGTGTTCACCAAAATGAGTTCAGATTCATTTACTGATTCAGTGACTATTTTTGGTGATTACAGAAGGTGGTGACAAATGAGTGTGTTGTGTGATATGAGTGAGTCACTGAATCAACGAGATCATTATAATCCTTTAAAATGTGTATATCTACAGACCTACAAAGAGACATTTGTAGAGGTTTTCAGCAAAGCTATCATTTCACTCCAGTTTGAGCTGCTGAGCATGACATTTATCATAAGACAACAATAACAGTCTTTTAATTATAAAAGAGTTTCAATAATGTTTGTACGGTTTCATGTATAAAAAGCGTGTATTGACTTCAGTAAAATGCATGAGTGTTCTAACACAGAAGATCAATATTTTTTCCTACAGTTTGTCGACACCAACATAGAGGTTAAAAATAGGAGCTGATATTAAAAATATCTTTACATATTTAACACAGATATAGTAATCTTCTTAAAATTTGCAAAAAGAACCGATCAAACCATTACTGCACAAACATCATGTAAAAAGCACAACTACAAGTTACATTTTACAGCATGTATTCTGTAACCCTGACAACCATGTATATATATATATATATAAACAAAAAAAGGGTTTAGCTTGGGACAAAAATCACCTTTTTAAAGAGCGTGGGGGACGTGTCTCTAACGTCCCCCGTGGCTGCAACACCCGTGACACAAAATAATTGGTGTTTGCTCTCACTTGTTGTAAAAGTGTGATGTTATGGTTTATTTTTCTCTTTTTGACTTGTTTTGAATCTCTCTGAATGTTCCAGGTTTGTTTTCATGCCGCATGTTCTTCCAAAAGTCATGTGTGAAAACAGAAATGCAGTGAATGAGAACCAAATAAACAGCGCTGCTGTCATTCAGTGCTCCCTCTTTCACTTGGAAATGTTGTCCTTGCATCCGTTTTAATACCCTATATCCTTGTTCCTGGAGGAAAACATGATTATTTTGTGTGGACAGGAAAGTTCTGCATCTCTTTTTGACATTATGTCATCACCTCATAAGACCAATGGGGCAAAACTGAAATGTGGACCAAATCAGCCACTATACATGTTCAGGTATGATGCACCAATTATGTGTGTGTGTGTGTGTGTGTGTGTGTGAGTGAGTGAGTGAGTGAGAGAGAGTGAGTGAGACTTTAATGTATCTTCTCTTTGCATAAGCTGAAACTCTGATTTAGGGATTCATAACAATTTACATTTAAAAAAGAATAACAATAATTCGGGTAACAAATTCTAACGCTTGTGTCCAGAGATCTGATAAAAATAAGCTTTCTATATCATTCATAAAAAAAGACAATAACAAAAGTTATGAGTCTGTTTTCCTTTCAGCAATGAAGAAGTTTAATGCATTTTTTTGTCTTTATGAAACAGTGAACGGGCCAGTAAAATACTGAGAACTTCATCAGACATCTTCTAATTAACTTTACCAGGGGAGTTTACAAACCTAATTCCAGTAAGAAAGTTGCTGGTGTGCTATTAAATAAAAACTGTCCATCAACAGATCGTTAATTTGAAGTTAGCAATGGAAAGTTCATGAAGCAACATCGATCAAAATGTTTTATATAAACAAATCAAATTTACAGTCATTTTGAAAGATTTTATATGTATTAAAAATACCTTGTAAGAAGCCATTTATATGAGATAAACATGTTTGTTTTTCTCTTTGGTTCGCAGGTTTTTATGACAATAAACACAGTTTAATAAGACCGAGAACACAAAGAAACTGTGCTGGAATAAATTACAATTTGTATAGTAAAAAAGCACTTCCTAACAGTGATTGTGTTGTATAGATTGACTGTTAACCATTAGAACTAACTACAGTATATATATAAAAAATACAATAAAAAAAAATTTGACTCCTGCAGAATTCCTGCAGATGTTGCAAGTTATTGTTATAAAAACATCAGATGATGAGTTCACCCAAAAATAAAAATTCTCTCATCATTTACTCACCCTCATGCCACCCCAGGTGTGTATGACTTTCTTTCTTCTGCTAAACACAAATGAAGATTTTTTAAATAATATTTCAGCTCTGCAGGACCTTACAATGCAAGTGAATGGTGGTCAGAAATGTAAAGGTCCAAAAAGCACATAAAGGCAGCATAAAAGTAATCCAAACGACCCCTGTGGTTTAATCCATGTATTCAGAAGTGATATAATTAGTATGAGTAAGAAACAGATCAATATTTAAGTGCTTTTTTTTTACTCTAAATCTCCACATTCTTCTTCTTGTGTTTTTGGCGATACACATGCTTTGTGCATATCGCCACCTACTGGGCAGGGAGGAGAATTTATAGTAAAAAGGGACTTAAATATTGATCTGGACCTTCAAACTTCTTGCCATTATTCACTTGAATGCATGGACATGCAGAGCTGAAGTGTTTGCCACCAACAGAAATTTGCATTTAACTTATATTTCCATAGAACTATATATTTAAATAGATTTAATCAATTAACTTTATTTTATTGAACATGATGGGGGGAAAAAAAAAAAAAAAAAAACGCAGAATTTTCCAGTAACCAAATTTGTTCAATGACTAGGAGGCAATCTACACATTTTTATGCCAGCAGTATTGTATCAATTTGGAATTCTAAGGGAATAAAAATACGGAATATATCTTACAAAACTGCATTTCAAACAAATTTGTATTTATATAAAAAAAGTTTTATTTTGTCAATATTTGAAAAAGATCTGGTTGATATTTTATGATGCCCTATTGCAAAACATAAATATTTGATTGCATTATTAATTGTTTAGACAACATTAAACTTAGATTAGATAAAATGTCTAATCAGTTAAGAAAAACAATAATAATACAAAAACGAGGAGTAAAAAATATCTTCACAATAAGCCAGAATTCATTATTTAACCCTAACTTTCTCACAAAATTTGGGCTGGACTAAAACAAATGTCTCTGCTGAGTGACTGTGTTAAATTCTTAATTCTTGATTGCAATTCAGTAAATTCCTCAAATTCCAATTCAACACTATGGGGCGTGGCCTATTACATTCAAATTCAGAATTATGAATAGTAAAGGTGCTCAAATTCAAAATTTTGTCCCAAAATTCTATTTTGTGTTGGAATTTATGCTTTTAAAGCTGTGTGTATCTCTGTGTGTGTATGTGTGTATCTGTGTGTGTGTCTTTGTATGTCTGAGTGTGTGTGTCTGTGTGTGTGTGTCTTTGTATGTCTGAGTGTGTGTATCTGTGTGTGTGTCTTTGTATGTCTGTGTCTGTCTGTGCCTCTCTGTTTGTCTGTCTGTCTGTGTGTGCCTGTATGCCTGTCTATCTGTGCCTGTCTGTCTCTCTATCTGTCTGTGTGTGTGTCTGTCTATCTGTGTGTGGCTGTATGCCTGTCTATCTGTGTCTGTCTGTCTGTCTCTCTATCTGTCTGTGTGTGGCTGTATGTCTGTCTATCTGTGCCTGTCTGTCTCTCTTTGTGTCTGTCTGTCTGTCTGTCTGTGTGTGGCTGTATGTCAATCTGTCTGTGCCTGTCTGTCTCTCTATCTGTCTGTGTGTGTGTGTGTCTGTCTCTCTGTCTGTGTGTGCTTGTATGTCTGTGTGTGTGTGTGTGTTTGTGCGTGTGTGTATGTCTGTCTGTGTGCCTGCATGTGTGTGTGTGTGTGTGTGTGTGTGTGTGTGTGCCGGTGTATGTGTTTGTGTGCGCACGCCTGTGTGTGTGTGTGTGCGCGTGTGTGAACGGTTGTGCTATGGTGGTTATGGAGCATCTGTGCAGGCAGCAGTGTGTTTCAGAATGAGGCTAATTAAAGGTTCCATGTGGTCGATCAGTGTTTTAATGTCCCTCCCCTCCAAACATCAGTCTCAGGTAATGGGGTGTGGCTATGCAGCAGCTTCCAACCAAACACATAAACACATTCATATGGCAGACTGTCACACACACCCTCAAGGTTTTAAACACTTCCTTTATGACCGCATATGCTTCACTGTAGAAACGCAACACCTGAAACCTGCTTCACAAGTGCACTGTGGGATAGCTGTGTCATCACCAGCACTTAATTGATGGTGCAACAAGAACTGATTCAGCTGTCTGATGACAGCATGTGATGCATCGAATGCCCTTTTTACAGTCTGACCTTTTTAAAGGAAAGACAAAGAAGAATTACCATCAATGAAAAATGAATCATTCACTATAATATATTATGGGTCTGTATAAATCATTTGCATTGGAAAACATTTGTTATAAACAGCACATGCATGATAGCCGAGCAGGAATTCTTAAAGGTTGTCGTGATAGATGAGGGATAGATTAATCTGTTCACATTCAGAAATGTTATCTAAAACTGTCATGACAATATTATTGATTTACAATTAAAACCACTAAACAGAAATAAAATATTATATATATATATATATATATGTGTATGTATCTTAACATGGCATGAGATGGATTGAAAAATGGGATAATTTTGGTTTCTCAATGTCTCATGAATTTTGAATTTGTCAAAATGTCTTCATAACTATATACACTTAGATTTCATACTTAACTTTAGATGATATTGTCAATTTTTATTTGTATTTTTCCCGCTTATATACATCTGTATTTGACTTATATTTCATAGATCTATACAGTGTAATTTAATGTATTTAATGAATTCCATTCATTTTATAGACCATGGTGGAAGAACACTTAATTTAAATGAAGACAATGTCGCAATAATTAGTTCGAGATGGCGAAATCGTAAGAAATTGTACGAGTTGGTGCAACGACTTTAACTCCCATGTACAAACCAACAAACAATATGATTGTGATTTTACCCATGTTTATCCCCTAACCCAAACATAAACCTAACCATCATTTTAATAGGAAAGTAAAATAATGTAAAAAATGCCATACCGTTTCTATATGCTTCACTGATACAATTTTCACTGAAATGTGGGCCCCATTTATAATTAGTTTTCCCCAATTAGATGAAAATGAAGCTTTCTCATAGCAAATGCAATGCTAAATATTACCATGACAACTGTTATGGTCTTCTAATTTATTTATTTATTAACCTTTTAATTTTCTTTGAGTTTGAATATTTTATGTGTCTTCATATTTAATCTTGTTTATCTGTTTGTTGTATGTTATGTGCACATTTTATTTTAAAACGTATAGTTTAATTTCTCGGCAGACAATAATTCACTCAATGAACCTATATTTGATGTAATCTGTGTATACATGTATTTTTACCTTGCATAGTTGTGTTCATGGTTATCAAGGATGTTGGCATCTGTCTAATTTGGCTAGTTTCTATTAGTGGTAGATTCGTGCTAAAATACCATATAATATTTGGATGCACATTCACATTCTTCTTCTTGTGTTTTTGGCGATACACATGCTTTGTGCATATCGCCACCGAATGGGCAGGGAGGAGAATTTATAGTAAAAAGGGACTTAAATATTGATCTGTTTCTCACCCGCACCTATCATATCTCTTCTGAAGACATGGATTATACAACTGTCATATGGATTTCTTTTATGCTGCATTTGTGTACTTTATGGGCCTTCAAAGTTCTTGCCATTATTCACTTGAATGTATGGACCTACAGAGCTGAAATAGTATTCAAAAATCTTTGTGTTCAGCAGAAGAGAGAACGTCATACACATCTGGGGTGGCATGAGGGTGAGTAAATGATGAGAGAATTTTCATTTTGGGGTGAACTATCAGATTTGTCAACAAGTGTTTGCCACCAATAGAAATTTGCATTTAACTTGTACTTTTATTTATTTATTTATTTTTTATTTTACTTAACCATATATTTCATATAATCACAGCCTTTGGTGACAAAAATAAATAAATATAAAGTTGATAAACCTATTTAATTTGCTGTCCTAACTATGTACGATTACATAAGTTGCATTTTCTTATTTGCATTAAGGATTGTTTTTTTCCCTGCTTTCCTAGTTTTGGGTCACGGTCCACTTGTTGAGAACCCCTTGTTTAAACTTCATAACCTTTCATTTATTTCTGTCTAACAGAAGTTTGAATCTTCTTATTTTTCATTGTCTATAAATCCATATGTGTCTCTGTACAGACACAATGCTGCTGTTCTGCAATGTTTCAATGGTTTGGTGTAAATCAGGTGTGACAGGTGAATTCTGACAGTACTGCAGACCTTGCCTGGATCGTTAGTGTGAATATCACATTTCTTTGTCAATCCCTCATCGTTTTTGTGCTTCACTGACTATTTCTCCTCATAAGATATTAAGTATTCAGACCTCATTTGCGTCCTTATTTTTCAATTTGCTGCTGCAGTAGTTTAATTTATTCCATATCATTTCTTTTTTCAAAGAGGGACATTAATCATTGCCTGTTCTTTTTAGTGCCTGTGGGATTCCTTCTTTGTTTAATCAATAACTCAAGGGCCCCTCCCCGCTGAGTAAGATAAAACAGTTAGCAAAAGGATATCTACTGGTGCGGATGGATTTTACCAAGTCATGTTGTAAGTTTTCCAACAAGTTTGAAGACCCCATAAAATCGAAATATGAGTTTTGTGGCTTTAAGTCCTTGTCTGTTTGCTTTAAGACATATTCAGTATATATACATTATATATATATATATATATATATATATATATATATATTAGTAAATACTGTATATGGTCGACTGATTTGTGCTAATACTGATATCTAAAGAGCAAAGTGAATGATTGCGCATTTAATTCTGATATAAACAAAGTAATATAGTGATGGCAAGTGATACGTTATGTACAAAATAACTGAAAGTAAATGCTTATTTTCACAAAAACATTTGAAACAGTGAATTGTTTACTGACAAAGCTGCCTTTAGATTTTAAATCAAACTCACTGAATAATCTTATTGACTGTAAATCTTGATATCTTCAGTCTCCTTGGTGATCATTATTTAAATTTCGATTACACTTCCTCACGCTTGATGCATGAGCAGAGCGTGTGTAAATGAACAGAGCACGAGGAAGTGTAATCAAGCTTCAAATCATGACCGCCAAGGAGGCTGCAGACGTCAAGTTTATAGTGAAAAACGGGTTACATTTTGGGTGGATTTTCACCCAGAACTGATCGTATTGCTTCAGAAGACATGGATTAAACCATTCGAGTTGTATGGATTACCTTTATGCTGCATTTATGTTCTTTTTGGAGCTTGAAAGTGTTGGACCCCATTGGCTTGCATTGTATAGACAAAAACAACCCCTATCTCCATTGTGTTCCTCAGTAGAAAGAAATATGAGTTTGAGACGGCATAAGAGTGAGTAAATTCTTCCTAAAAAAATTATTTTTACCTAAAAAATGTACTTAATATGTTGACATCTAAATGAACTGGTTTGATTCAAATCAAAAATATTATTTACCATCATTGAATCAAGAAAACTAGGATAGGAAACTCGTAAAAGGCTAAATGAAACTTTAAGCAGATGTTTCAAATATGTTTAAGTCTTTATAACTGTAAGACCACATTTCCAGCATAACCACAGCAAATACGCATTGCTAGAGAACACACTTTGAAAGCCAAGACTTTTCAAGACTTTTATTCAACATTTAAGACTTTTTTTCTGCTCAGTTAATTTATCTCAAGACTCGAATCAACCTGCTCAAGAACACACTTCCCTTCAAGGCAATCTATTCATTAAGATAATGTTAATTTATTGTAAGTGCTATTAAGATATTCTCCAAAAAGAGTGTCGGTCAGCATTTTTTCAAAACTTGGCCTCCTTAATTACATCATTATTTTACTGTCATTAAGGATATTAAAAATTCATTAACAGCAGAAGTACTGCTGAGCTGCAACAAATCAGACGAAAAGTACCTTGATGTTCGTCTAAAGGCCATAACCATCATTAAGACTCTGTTAAAGACAAGCGTCACACCAAGTGAGTTTTATAAGTGTTTTATTTGAAGTCTAACCTATTACAATTAAGAAGCCAACATTTCAGTAATATTTACTAGACAAAGATGAGAGTTCTGTGAATGAACTGGGTTGCGGTTAGAGGGATGGAGGCATAACAGTGTATTGAATAACAGCATTTCTTAGGGTCTTAAAGCAATTTTGGCCTCAATCATGTTAGAGAGGCTGACATTAAAAGCTAAAGAAATTTCTGTTGGGTTGTGTTTGTCGCTCCTCTAATGTGCTTGTGCATTATATCTGACTGTATTTAACATTTACACCCCATTTTGTTGGACATGGCCCAATGATTTTGCACAACAAATTCATTGAGCTAAGGGCTCTTGCGCAGTGTTTTGGCGGTCTCGGCTCTGTACACAGCTCAGTGGGTGTATACTGTAGAGTTTTATTGATATTACTCTATGATAGCTTTGCTTGAGGCCTCCCTGTTTGCCCTGCCATCGAGGAGTTGGAGCCGTAGGTGACCCGACAGATCAATTTATCTGTGCGAGAGCAGCAATCCGTGAGTGGAATCTTTACCAAAGAATGAATTAAATAAGTGCTGTGGCAACAGATGCATTTCTGCGATGGCCTGCAGTCAAATACACTCTTGCTCCTCTCTGGATTTACAAACATATATTTCTTACTGTTCTTGTTTTAGAAGTTACTTTCATGTACAAAAATGGACCACTTTACAAAACAATGTTAAAAAAAGCAATAAGCTGCAAATGTCTGTGCTCGTAACCACGAACATCTTGAATATTTGGTTACATTCTTGATTTGACCATGGGTGAGGGGTGTTCTTACGGTATGTTGTAATCTGCTGCTAAAAGTGAAATGATAAAAATAAGTTTTGTTGACCAATGTTTTTGACCAAAATTCAATTATCGTCAGCAAGCTGACTGAGGCTACGACTAACCCTAGTTTCTCGATAATGGAGAGTGTTTTCGAAAAATTGTTTTGGTTGAGTAAAACGCCATTCCTGTATGGATGAAGGGCGTAAACGTAGCAAAATGAAATGTGGATGTGTGGATGTGGCCTATCTTGTATTACGGGGTCAAAATAAGAGTTCCCCAAGAAATATGCAAGAAATAACTGGTTGAGTCACTGTAAACAATTATGGTAAATGGTCTGCACTTTTATAGCGCAAAAGATACCAAAGCACTTTACATTGTGTCCCATTCACACATTCATACACCAATGGTGGCAGAGCTGCCATGCAAGGCACTAGCCTGCCATTGGGAGCAACTTGGGGTTCAGTGTCTTGCTCAAGGGCACTTCAGGATGTGGAGTCGTGTGGGCCGGGAATCGAACCACCAACCCTGCGATTAGTGACCGACCCGCTCTACCACCTGAGTCAAGGCTTAAGTTTATGCTTATGTTTATGGTTGCCAAGCAATGCAGAAACTTCCCATATTAATTTAGAATGTGTGGTCACAAGTGTGTTCATCTGCAATTTACAAACATTACAAATAACATCTTTCTAAACAGAAGTCGGAACTATCAGTAATGAATCTTACATGCAGTTCTGCATTGCAGTTTTACATGCATACACGTATAAAACATTTATTAAAATTCTAAACAATGACAAGCGAAAGTTGAACAAGCAGCCATATAGCTAATCTAATCTTTGTTCTTCTAAACTAAAAGCATCTCATGTAACCCCCCACTCATTTCACAACAATTGCCATTAAGCCACATCTGAATGCAAGATAATGGCGGGTGATAAGATCTACAACCGCACGCGGCCACGGGATGCCGTCGGACAGCAGCATAAACGTAGGCTAAACACGGCGGTAATAAAGCTGATGAGATCTTAGCAGGGGTGATTACATTCAGATGTGAATTAGAGCCAAAAAACAGGACTCACGCTGAGATCGTACTTAGGCCAATCTCTGTCACTTACTCCCACTTACTGATAATGTGGCCCCCTCCAGTAGCTTCGCGATTAACTAGCCCAAACTCCAGGACTTATTTCTGGATTATTATTATTACCGTTATCCCGACACAGTGAGAGCGTGTGTTGGTTAATGGTTATCTCAATGGGCCTGTGCAAAAGGCGGTGCAGATCCCTATAGCTTTATTTCTGTTGACAGACAGAAAAGTTTCACTCAAATAAGAGGACATTAAAGTGCATATGAATCACAGCAGGAGTCGCGCAGTTATCGGGGTTCAAATGGAAAAGTTAGTAGTTTTTGTGTGTTTACTTGAGGGCATTTTACAGAGTAGCGGTTTTAGCTCTGATTGGTCTTCTCTTATTATCATGTAAACAACATAATCAAGAAAACAAACTGAATGTCAAATCAGGTAATATTTTAGATAGAAGCAATGTGGTAGGGAAGGTCTTGCAATATGTGAAATATTGTGAATATAATCATAGCTATTACCAAGTACTGTATGTTGTCAGGCACGATGCACTGAGGAGCAACTTGATTCAGTGGTTCTCAAACTATTTAGAGTGGTGTAAACCCACCCCCCACCCCACCCCACCGTTTTAGTTTTAAAAACATGCACATGTAACACATTTAATATTGAAATATAACTCCCTTTAATCAAACATGTACGTTACATTCATACAACCAATCACATATTTTGAATAAAATGACACCAATTAATGAGATGGGTGTACTTGATATGACTTGCATAACTCTGCAATGTTTGGTTGTACCGGAGAGAACGAGTCTTAAATCGTTCTCTCTGCACAGTCTGTGTCTATATTTGTTCTTCATGCTAGTAAGTGCCGAGAACCCACTTTCACAAAAGTACATTGTCGCGAATGGCATTAATGTGAGCGCAGCGTAGTTCTAGCGGGAAGACTAGCAGCTGTACATCATCGCACCATTAGCTGGGTAATTCCAAGCCAATCGCAGGCAAGCGTTGCTTTATAAGTCTGCTCACAATCTATCACATTGCTGTTTCAGTGTGCTAACACGGCAACCTCCACCACCCCACCACCACCAGTTGAGCCCCGTCCCGCACGGGGGTAGGCTCCTCGCCCCTGCCTCCTATCTCCCGCAGGATATGATGGTTCCAAATACAACTCCCTCGGACCGCCAGACGGGGCCTACGCCAAAGAGAGACATTACTTTTCTGTTCTACATTCATCAAATAAATGGCATCTTAAACCTCACCCAAGCCTGTGTGTCTTCCCGATAGAAATGTCTTTACGGTGCAATTTGCCAAGGCAGGATACTCTGCATGCAAGGCTATCCAGAAATTTGCAAGAGATTTCAATGAGACTTTCTTGCTCAGAAATGGGCAAGTGTTCTGTGGGGGTGGATACTATTCTCCTCAATAGTATGGGGTTTGCCCGTCTTAGCCACTCTGCAACTCACCATGTATGATTGCTACATGCTTGTGTTTATTTTCTCTCTCTCCCTCTGCCGCTCCACGTAAGGCACGCCCTCCCCCAGGGAAAGGGTGGGGTGGGGGTGTACGTCATGCCGGGGGCTCCCCAGCCTGAGAGAACAAGGCTGGGGAGTTCTCTTCACACCCTGCCCCTTATCAGGCTAATCAAGCCTCCGATAAGGATAAAGGCCGACTGCGGACAACGGTGTGTCAGAGAGAGAATGTTCATGGGCAGCTGTCCGATACATGTGTGTGTTTGTGTCTTTTGTTTAGTTTATCATTAAATAGCATTTATATTGTCAAGCCGGTTCTCGCCTCCTCCTTTCCCTTAATCCCTTTACTGTGTGCTTGTTATTTTTATAATAAGGGAAACAGTCCCACAGATTTTGAAGCCTCCTGCAGGGTTTCTGTTTTACAGTATGTGGAGTCTGTCAGTCAGTGTTTCCTGAATTATCTGGACTGTTTGTTTAAACATTGAAATTATTTTACAGTAGACAAGCCTGCCAAGTGTGGCATGTGTGTGCGCTCTGCATTTTTGTGGCCTGAGGCATTGCATTAAAGAAGGTCTGGTTTCAGTATGGAAGACATATTGGCCATTTTACAGGGGATAAAAATGCTAATGAACTGCTGTGTATGTGTGTTCACCATACTGTGTGTACACATGTAATGCATAGTTGTGCAATATTACAACATACAACAGCAAAAGTACCAATTTTAGTGAAACTTTGCTAGTGTCGGCTTTCTAAGACAAGTCAATTAATGTTTTGCCCATAGATGGTAAAGATCACATCAATGAGTATGGTGTAGGTCCAGTACAAAAGCAGTCCCATAAGAAAAAAAACTCTTTAAAATCACTTGTTTAAAACAGAGGGCTAATGGAAATGCTCACACTTAAAATCTTACACATCTCCTCTTGAACTTTAATAGAGATTTCAGCAATGTCTCAATCTGTGCTTTTTTTGAGTAACAAATTAATATTAAAATTTTGTTGATCAAAGTGCTTCGCATTCATTGGGGGGGGGGGGGGGGGTCTTTGAACAATACTAGTACACTATCTTTATAAATAAGGCCCCTGATGATACATAACATTTTTCACCACAAGATTTCTTAAAAAGCATTAATAAGCATCTGTGTCCTCATGCTGTGTTTCTCTCTGTCTTTCACTCTCTCTGAATACATCAGGGTAATCAAACACTCCCTGTCGAGTATTTTAAAAGACCATATAGATCTGCGGCAACAGACCCACAGAGAACAGCACAAAAGCTCGAGTTTCTCTAGGGCAAACATGATAGCGTTACAAAACCAGCAGCTCGTAAAGTGTCTGTGCATTGATGGAATAACATTTAATGATGGTCCACAGGGAATGAGGGGCTTTTCCGAGGCTTTAAACCCCTCTTGTCACCCTTCTCACCCTGAGGACACACCGGGACCCTTTAAATCCCCCTCTGAAACCCCCAAAATCCCTACCCTGAAAACAGAGCAATCGGAGTTTATGCAGCTGATTTTTATGCCAAATATGCATACTTATGTTACAACCCTCTTTAGATGGAGAGTCTCACATAGAGGATCTGTAACATGCACGCTGATTGGCTCTTGGAAAAGTATATTGTAGTGGTAAAGCCTCGAGTAAGGTCGAATATTTGCATGTTGAAGGACTAAATGAAAAGGACGACAAGGCTTGAGGAGAGTAAAGAGCATACATTTCGAAACTCATCTCAAATCGACAGAGTTTCTAATAAATCCAATGCATTTGTTACATCTGAAAGTTATTAATATTCAATATTAGATCTATTTAGAGTTGAAGTTGATTTAATATCAAGGGAAACATGATATCTAATTAAGAATCTAATTTTAATGAAATCATGCAGAAGTAAATCAAAAATAGGAAATAAAATGGGTCAAAAAAACAATGTTGTCTCTTAATGAAAAGATAATTTCCGACACTACTCAAAAACTAAAATAAATGAAACCCTAAAAGTACAAAAGTACTCTTTGTCTTGAGTGAAAATGAACAAAAACACAAAGGATCAAAATGAAAAGTTTTTTCCCCCTCTAAGACTACGTCCACACTCATTTGAGTGGTGGTGGTGTAGTGGGCTAAAGCACTGAACGGGTAATCAGAAGGTTGCTGGTTCAATCCCCACAGCCACCACCATTGTGTCCTTGAGCAAGTCACTTTACTCCAGGTTCCCCCGGGTGGGGGGGGGGGGGGGAATTGTCCCTGTAATAAGTGCACTGTCTGATAAATGTAAAATAATTTTTTTTTCACAGTGTAGATTTTTTTTCTGGTCATATTCCTGCTGGTCCATTTAAGATAAATGGGGCACTCAGTAATTTACTATGTTGTGTTTGCTGATATCCAGTCACCTTGGACTTATACTGACACCTAGTGGTATGGATACTATACACATTTTTCTCAAATGGTAAAACTATGTTTATTTCCAAGTTTTAATTGTTTTGTTTTTTTCAATGTGGACCTTACAGTACTCGCAGGAACATTTGATTGCTCAGAGGTTCTCATGTACTTATGTTTAATTTACATTAAATATCAGCTTTGCATCAGATGTTTCTAATAAATTTCCTCAGGAGAAATTATACCAAAAAAAGTAAGAGCTCTACAGTTGATGTGGATAGCATTTTTGGCCTTGAAAGAATTTGATGAGGAATGTTAGAGTTTTGGTGGCAAGCTTTGGTGTCCTGGATAAATCTAAGCACAGTTAGAGACATTGTTGCGATCTCAACAAAAGTTGCAATAGTCAGTAATTGATTTCAAGTGAATATCACCTGAATGCTGATTTTTCTTATGTGTTCAGTTCATGTTATCTGGAACATTAGTGTCTTACTTTCAAACTGTGAAAAGCAGCACAGGTTTGTTCTCTTTTCGCTGTGCTCACGGAGTCTGAGCTGCTAAGTGCTGCTTCTGTGTTTAAATGGGTTTTTAAATTGGAGCCCTTTTTTCTGTTTAAGAAGCGTGCACAGCTAATTTGTGGATCTCCAGACACTGTGGCCCGGGCTGGCAGTGATTTATGGCCTGGTCCAGACACAAATTGACTTGTATGCAAGAAATGTTAATGGAAGTTGGACATTTGATGGAGAAGCTTGTTCCCGAGCTTTAATGTTTTAAATTAACCACAGAAACTAGTGCGGCCCAGCTAAATGCAGCCCTCCCTCTCACCTGCCCCAAACATCAGATGAATCATAAGTCAATTTATTATACAAACAGTCGTATTGCTCCAGATTTACAAGGATCAATGAGTTTGATGAAGAGGTTTCATTTTAGAAAATAAACCTGCAAAATTAGCCCTGGAATAGGAAAGGTATAATCCATGGCAAGGTGTGCGTTAAACTAATTTAAATGCATGGCGTGGAGGCGAAGGTGGTTGCCTTCACTTTGCGTCGGGTGGTTCTTTCCGTACGTCTTGCAATTAAAAATGTTTAACGCACACCTAGCCGTGAATTATCAAATCAAATCACTTCATTGTCACACTACTGTGTACACGAGTGCAAAAGCAGGTGAAATTCTTGTGTGCAGTTCCGAGCAACATTGCAGTAATGACAGTGACGAGACATAAACCACTTTACAATAAACAACATATTTACACAAAACAATTTACATAACAAATGTACACATACTTACACAACAATTTACATAACAAATGTACACATACTTACACAACAATTTACATAACAAATGTACACAATACAATGTAGAATACACATACACTAGATAAGTGTATAAATATATATATACACTAACTGAATTGGGAGAATATATTGACAGAATGATGATTAATAAAGTGCAGTGCTGATTGTTGATCGTGAGAGATCATGTGTTCAAAAGTCTTATTGCTTGTGGGAAGAAGCTGTCATGTAGTCGGCTGGTGCGGGTCCTGATGCTGCGAAACCGCCTGCCTGATGGAAGCAGTGAGAGCAGCCCATGACTCGGGTGGCTGGAACATACTGCTTATACCATGGTCACTTGCCAGAATTGATTAGTTACAGCTGTCATAGATTTTTTGCAGTGCAAATTTTGACTGGAAGAACAAAAAATAATGGTTCATTTTACTTATGGCTCATTAGAGCTACAGCTCTGACTATTTAGCCACAGAGAAAATTGGCTATAGGTGGCACTTCAGAAAAGCAAAACATTACCGTTTAAATTGTCTTGCATCACCTTGCCGGACAGTGAAAGATGCATTTATTTGGCCCTGATTTCCTTCTCTCACCCTCCATGCCAAACAAGCTGAATTCCATTATATTAGCTATACTGATGAAAGTGGTTTAGAAATGTTTTCTATAGCTCACGCTGCTTGCTCTGTAATGTTTGTGTTGCTATGGTTAACAACAGTGCATTAATATCGAACGGTCATCACAACTGACCAAAAATATCTGTGCATTCGATCGAGTATTCGAACAGACCATGCTATAAGGTAAATATGCAAACTTGTTCTTTCAGGGTATAACACTCTTTTCCTCGCTCTAAACATAAAAAAAAAACAAAAAAAAAAAAAAAAAAACATATAGATTACATTACATTACAATAAACTGGCACATGCATTTTGACAAAGTTGTATGAAAGATTTTAGGATGCTTATTTGTGGAACTCTGTCTCTCACACTGTTCTGGTAGAACCCAGTGATGGACTAAGAAATGTGAGTTTGGCTCATTATTACGGAAGCCCTGAATCGCAAGTTGAAGAATAAGTAGGATGTAGGCTTAGAAAAGAACTAAGACAGCTAAAAAAAAAAAAAAAAAAAAAAAAAAACGCCTAGTAAAAATAATTTTCAAATCTTGTGGTTCAGGGCTTCCGTATAGTTGTGATGGGGTCCTTTAGGGCTTTTCCACAGCAAGGTACAACTCGACTCAGCTTGCTTTTTTGGGGTTTCCACTGTGAATAGTTCCTGATACCTTTTTAGTACCACCTTAGCCGAGCTTCCAAGCGTGCGAGCCGATACAAAATGTGACGTCAAAATCCTGCAGTTCACTGATTGGTCAGGGAGCATAGTCACTACCAGGACTAGATACCACTGGATTGTCGACATGGAACATCATCCCGCTAGATTTAAAGTTTTAGCAACAGCGATAGCAGTATCATTTGTTCACATGACTTTCAAATTGTGGAAAAAAGAAATGGCTGTGTAACTGTCTGCAAATAAGGTGCAGACAGATAGCGACGAACAAAACTATACGAAACGAAAATGTCTTTCAGGAAGTGTCTCAGCTGTTGGCCACACACTGCTACCAACGGACCTACCAACAGATTAGGGAAAAGTAAATAAAAACTTAAATGTGACTACAGAACCATCAAGGAAACAGAACCCTAAACAAGATAATTAAACAATAAAGCAAACGAACAAACAGAACCCTAAACAGGATAATTAAACAATAAAGCAAACGAACAAACAGAACCCTAAACAAGAAAATTAAACAATAAAGCAAAGAAACAAACAGAACCCTAAACAAGAAAATTAAACAAAAGCAAACGAACAAACAGAACCCTAAACAAGATAATCAAACAATGAAGCAAACGAACAAACAGAACCCTAAACAGGATAATTAAACAATAAAGCAAACGAACAAACAGAACCCTAAACAAGAAAATTAAACAATAAAGCAAACGAACAAACAGAACCCTAAACAAGAAAATTAAACAATAAAGCAAACGAACAAACAGAACCCTAAACAAGATAATTAAACAAGATAATTAAACAATGAAGCAAACGAACAAACAGAACGCTAAACAAGATAATTAAACAATGAAGCAAACGAACAAACAGAACGCTAAACAAGATAATTAAACAATAAAGCAAACGAACAAACAGAACCCTAAACAAGATAATTAAACAATAAAGCAAACGAACAAACAGAACGCTAAACAAGATAATTAAACAATGAAGCAAACGAACAAACAGAACGCTAAACAAGATAATTAAACAATAAAGCAAACGAACAAACAGAACGCTAAACAAGATAATTAAACAATAAAGCAAACGAACAAACAGAACCCTAAACAAGATAATTAAACAATGAAGCAAACGAACAAACAGAACCCTAAACAAGATAATTAAACAATGAAGCAAACGAACAAACAGAACCCTAAACAAGATAATTAAACAATGAAGCAAACGAACAAACAGAACGCTAAACAAGATAATTAAACAATGAAGCAAACGAACAAACAGAACCCTAAACAAGATAATTAAACAATGAAGCAAACGAACAAACAGAACGCTAAACAAGATAATTAAACAATAAAGCAAACGAACAAACAGAACCCTAAACAAGATAATTAAACAATAAAGCAAACGAACAAACAGAACGCTAAACAAGATAATTAAACAATAAAGCAAACGAACAAACAGAACGCTAAACAAGATAATTAAACAATAAAGCAAACGAACAAACAGAACCCTAAACAAGATAATTAAACAATAAAGCAAACGAACAAACAGAACCCTAAACAAGATAATTAAACAATAAAGCAAACGAACAAACAGAACGCTAAACAAGATAATTAAACAATAAAGCAAACGAACAAACAGAACGCTAAACAAGATAATTAAACAATGAAGCAAACGAACAAACAGAACCCTAAACAAGATAATTAAACAATGAAGCAAACGAACAAACAGAACCCTAAACAAGATAATTAAACAATGAAGCAAACGAACAAACAGAACCCTAAACAAGATAATTAAACAATAAAGCAAACGAACAAACAGAACGCTAAACAAGATAATTAAACAATAAAGCAAACGAACAAACAGAACGCTAAACAAGATAATTAAACAATAAAGCAAACGAACAAACAGAACGCTAAACAAGATAATTAAACAATAAAGCAAACGAACAAACAGAACGCTAAACAAGATAATTAAACAATAAAGCAAACGAACAAACAGAACGCTAAACAAGATAATTAAACAATAAAGCAAACGAACAAACAGAACCCTAAACAAGATAATTAAACAATGAAGCAAACGAACAAACAGAACCCTAAACAAGATAATTAAACAATAAAGCAAACGAACAAACAGAACACTAAACAAGATAATTAAACAATAAAGAAATGAACAAACAGAACCCTAAACAAGATAATTAAACAATAAGAAAACGAACATGAATATGGACCACTAGTGTCCCTTCTACGTCGAAGTGAGTGGCAGAATGGGAACGTCTAGGTTACTATTGTAACCTCTGTTCCCTGATGGTGGGAACGAGACGTTGTGTCCTCCTGGCCACGACACTGAACCAAGCCACTTTTATGACCAAACCTCATTTTCGGCTCCTCAGGGCAAAATCCTGAATGGACAGACTCATTTCCCTCCCTTTATACCCGTATGTCTGGGGGCGGGACATGCAAATTCTGTCTGGCAATTTGTCATTGGCCCTTTCTCAAAGTTCAGAGATGATCGAGGCTCTCAAGAGAGACCCCTTCAACGTCTCATTCCCTCCATCAGGGAACGGATCTTACAATACTAACCTAGACGTTATGCAGCCTTTTTAATGATGGTGACATTCCCTTATGATAATTAACTATGTTTTTACTAAAGTAACCACAGTTTAAGCATGGCTACTACAGTCATGGTTACTACAATTTAACTAGTAAAACCACTGTTAATTTTCATAAAGGTTAAACAAATTCGGTGACAGCATTTAAAGCAAACATAAATATATAAACTGATAAAACTAGAAAGTACCCTATTTTATATAACTGTGCTCATTGTGAGTCATTTAGGTGAACTACTTCATTCACATGAACCATCAGGAAAAACCGACTCACTGGAATGAATCAGTGTTTCCAACACTAGGGAATCATTTGTTGTAACGGGTTCAATTGACACGAACTGTCCGAAAGCAACGATTTACATAAATTGTTAACTCTGGGTTTTACACAGTGGATTTCATGCAAGTTTAAATGCAGGTTGTTATTAAAGCAAACTGGCAGCATACCAAATGCAAACAAATGTGCCTATTAATTGTCATTTTCATTTTTAATAAAAGCAGTCTATTCTATAAGGTACGGCTTTCAGAGTCACGAATCTCCCCTGAAGAAAATTCTGCACACTGTAAAACAGCCACTGAACTCGACACATTGCAGGAAATAATTGATGACCCCTTCACAGGATCCTCAGACGGCACGTTGGGAAATCATTTTCAATCTTTGACTTAGCAGATGAAACGAATGCTCCTGGCTTACTTTGTCAATTCTCACTCCTTAGGGTCAAACAAAGTGGTTTTCCAGGGCCGGCCAGGAGGTGAGTTCGCGAGCAGCCAAGCTGAAAATGTCTCTTGTCCTCCACAAAATGGTGCAATGTAGCATTTCATTTAGCCCCCCTTTGTTATTTGTCTTTGACAGAGTTGTAATAGGAAGCACCTTCATATTCATTGACCAGGTGACCCCTGAGCGCTGCAGGGCCCCTGAGCACTGACGGCCCTTAGTGTGTAAAGAGAGCCGGATCAAAAATATTTACGCTGAAAATGTGAGTTAGGGGAGTTCATAAAAAGTGAGGTAATAAAATTAAATGGAAAGAAATATAGATATTAAGAGAAAGAAAGAAAAGAAACTATTTGTGTGAAAGAACACACAAATAGTTACTGCAACCGTTATAAACTTTCACAAGATTTTCTGAAGTTAGACAAGCCCAGTTGCTTTATACTGTAGCACAGTTGAATGGTTCATTTTCATTGTTTAACAGATGTTTAAATATTTTTTATTAAGCATTTTACTGAGACATTTTCTTTAACTTCACATCTATGAAGTAGTTAGAGGTTTCCCGCATTGCTGTTCGATATCACTTCATGTTCAAATTGACTAAACTTCAAACTCTCTGAAGCTCTGAAGCACATCCCTTTTGAGCTACTGTCCCCAAACTTTGTACTCATATAGATCTCATGACTGTCATGAGCTCTGCCCAACAGGAAGTCTTCCATTTTGGATTATATAAAAAAATGCATGCTCTGGAGTTTGAAATACTCCTCCTAGGGATTCCATGTTACAGGTACCAAATGTGGGCATTGACAATGCTAAATTGCAATCAGATTTTTTTATCAATCGGACAGTGTTGCCATGGTGATGTGATAAAGTAACATCAAAACATGGGACAAATTAAGTGTCTCGTATCTTCTAGGTGCATCCTGCGATTTACATCAAAATTGAGTCGTAAATTTAGCCTTGTGGGCTCATCAAATGGATGTGGCTATTGTGGGTCACGGTCATAGCGCCAACAACTGGCAGCAGGAAGTGTAGCTCTTACAACAGACTTTGAAATAGTCCTGTTATATTTATCAGAAACCCTTGAAAACATTTTTTTAATAAAGACCAGACACTGCTGGTGCACAATAATCAACATTTATTTGATATTTAAATAGTGTTGCCCTTTTAGTGTTACATGATATTGTACTCAATCTGGATTTGTGGCCAATGTGTATTTTAACATTAATAATATTTATAGAATGCTCATACCTATGACATGAATATGGCTATGGTGGGTCACAGTCATAGGACCTCCAGCTGGCTGCAATAGATGTGGCACCTCGAATAGACTTTAAAAAAAACAAAAAAAAAACAAACAAACCCTATAATCACACATCACATCAAATATACTCAGAATAGTGTCAAATTTAATAAGGTAAGGGGATTCTAGATATCTTACATGATATTTTCATAGTCAAATAACATTTATTACATTTGCCACAGGGTGTGTGTCGTTGGCACCAGAACGGTGTATTAAGGGCAGGTTTTAGGGAAATGCTGTGGAGCTATTGGCTCGATAGTGGGAACGCAGATCGATTTTGGTCTCACGGCTCGAGGTCTGTGGCTTTTATCCCCGGCTGGCCAGTTTATAGCCCTGGCTCTGGCCCGATATTGGAAAAGCAGCTACTAATGACCTCTCTGAAAACTCAACACAACCAACTTGTGAACCTGAGCCTCACTAGTAAAGATGGCTCTTAAACCACCAATTGGATAAAATCATTGGTGGGGTTAGCTTTAGGGGTAGGGAATATAATATTTAATTAGCATGGAATAAAATATATGCTATGAGATGTCCTCACTAATGTAGTGAAACAAACCTTACAGTATGTGCGTGTATTCGTGTCTGCTTTTGATCTGGCACGCTTATAGAGCTTCATTGCATCTCCTATATATCTAAATCAAAGCAACAGTTTATTCTGTAGCTCCGGGCCAGAAGCGTGCAGTATTATCAACACAATACAGCCATATGGAGAACAGACGCTCTCACTCTCTCATTCAGTATTCAGCCAGATCCCTGTCCCCACTGAACACCCCCCCACCATGGCCACTTTAGGGTTAGCTCTTTAGCATAACAACAAATGAAAGGGAAAGGCCATTTTATTCCCATTTGGAGCCATTATAGCAATGGACACAGGCGGAGGGAGTCATTCATTGTGATTTAGCAGTTGAGTGCAGCGGACAGGGTGGCCTGCAGAATAACAGGAGATAATGAAAACATCATTTATTTATTTATGTATTTATTTATTTATTTATTTAATCAGCTCTGCCAGCTTTTATTTTGTACCATTAGAAACAAGAGATTATGGACGTTTAAACGTGATTCGTCTCAACTATGTGACAACACGTGGGGTTTTCTATGTGTGGGTTGCAGGTCTGTTCTGATTATAGACAGGATATAAAATCAATGCTGAATGCAAATGATAAAACTCAACTAAACATACAGTTATCATGCATTTAGAATAGCAAAATAAATAGATTTATATAGTAAGGGAGGAGAAAACGTTTCCCTTTTGTATGGTTGTTGATGCTTCCAATTTGGTTTACCAATATTTTGATGTAAATTCATCTTTCACTCAGTAGAATCTTGCCAAATTAGACAGATGCTAATGTGGACATGCTGTCTGACATGCTATTATCCATGAAAACCATGAACAAAACTACATAAGATTAAAGAAAATATCATCAAGACTACATTAACCTCCTAAGACCCTGCGTCCACATGGGTGGACATTAAGTATTGGCTTTGATATAGGCTATGCATAATTTAATTCAAACTGACTGATCTCAGTTCAGGAGACTGTAGGCGGTCATTTAAGGGTTAAACTTTTGACGCACAGAGTCATGTGACAAAACAACATGGCGCCGATCTCAGCAGAGTTTGTCTTTGTGAGAAACGGCAACAAAACTATATCTGGTAAGAAACCTCATTAAGTTTTTACGTTAAAACCTGTTTGAGTCAAAAAGGTGGAGCCTATTATTGTCATTAAAAAAAAAAAAAAAAAAAAAAAAAAAAAAAAAATCGATTTATCAAGAAATGGCATGGTGTTCAATACAATGACAACATATGTGGACTTTAGGCAAATATTATGTTCAATGTACATTATCACATTGAGAATTAATGGATTCATCCAAAAGCTGGAAAATGTTGCTTTCAGAGGCTGTATGTGGAGTTTGGATGAAAATAAAGGTGCATTTCAAACAGCACACTTGAGGTTAAGTCATTGCCTTATTAAGGAGAGAGTGAGCATCCTATAGCTTTCCAATGCAGCCAAGTGCATTCACTTCTAAAATCTGACCAAAAGTTCAGTTTCAGGCAGCAGATGATGTTTGCGCCACTCAACATGAAATGGGACAATGGTAATCAGAACATTTATAATGCATAATTTGATTTTAGCATGTCTGGCAGTGATTGGATGATGCTGGTCATTAATATATGCATACATCACTTCTGATGTAATGTCTGTAAGGTCTTAAAAACATAAATACAGGGCGACTGTGGCTCAGGTGGTAGAGCGGGTCGGTCACTAATCGCAGGGTTGGCGGTTCGATTCCCAGCCCACATGACTCCACATGCTGAAGTGTCCTTGGGCAAGACACTGAGCCCCAAGTTGCACCCAATGGCAGGCTAGTGCCTTGCATGGCAGCTCTGCTGTCATTGGTGTATGAGTGTGTGAATGGGTGAATGAGTCACAGTGTAAAGCACTTTGGTAACCTCTAAGGTTAAAAAAGGTGCTATATAAGTGCAGACCATTCACCATAAATAACCAGCACTTCTGGAAACATAATTAAAAAAAAGTCCCACTGTCCACATACAGTATGCGGACATACATTTTTAGGAAAACTATTTGGTCTGATTTGTCTATTTATTTATTTATTTGTATATTTCTTAAGGCCCACTAGTTACAAAATAAAAAAGGGGAACGGAAATGCACAGCAGTCATGCTCGAATCTCAGGAGGTGAAAAACAGGGTTTGGTATTTGTTGGTCAACACTTGATTTCCTCTGTAAAATCTGGGTCCTGAAGCAAAACTAGTTCAGAAACGCAGGTCTAAATAACAAAACAACAACAAACAATTCAATAATAAATAATTCAACAATAATTGAGGAGACTATAAAAAGAACAACATCAGTAGGCATTCAATTGAACAAATAACACTTACAAAAAGTACCATGGCAATACCATAGTTTTCTTTCAAGTACTTGGAGTATAATGTAAACACATGATATATAAATAATCATTCAGTATCATGACATTGAATTCCATTACTGTACCATGAGACCAAACAAGCATATTAAAGCATTAAAAAAAAAAAAAAAAAAAAAAAATAATAATATATATAATATATATTTAGTTTCTATTAAACAATGCAATGCCAAAGACATGTTTAAAAAACAAATAAATAAACAAATGCATACATTAAAACCCCTGGCTCTTCTAAGAGAGGCTCTAGTTTAATTATCAGTGTGGATGGTGTCGATAATTATCGGTCCATCTGCGTGTAATGAATAGACTGAGTCATAATCTCTCTCTTATGTCTTAAAGACACTGCAGGGTCCTCGAAAAGACACTAGACTCTATTGATCCTCCACGTAAACGTGCTTTACAATGTTAATAGTCTAATTTGCTTCACTGATTTCTCCCTGTGTTTTGCTAGTCAAGGACAGGCTAATTTATACTTAACTAGAAGTCCCAATCAACAGCCCTGGAATGGGAGACTTCCTGTATAAAAATGTAGGCCATTCCAGGGGGGAACGGATGATCAAACTGACCATTAGTTCTTCTCTATTTGCCCTTCCAGAGGCAATTATCATGAATTAATGTGGCTGTGCGCGGTTGCTAGCATTAACTCTGTCAATGAAATGGAATTTCTTTGGCCACTAAACAGGGCAAAAACACAAAACTTCTTAATGAGGATGAGGTGAGGCATTAGCATTTCCAGTTATCTTAATAGCATATTACTTGCTTACCCAATTTCATCGATCAAATATGCGATGACAAATTGATGTGTCATTTCCGTCTAAGAGGTGCGTAGCAACAAAGAACATGTACATTGAGGATAATATCTGCTTTGCTATTACCAAATCTCAAATGCTCAAACTTTAGCAAGTTGCCGCAGATGTGTTGTCACGGTAATGTGCTACACGCATGACAACACCTTCCTCTGCGTTTCTCTTATAGGCTTTCAGATCAGTGGTTGATGGAAATGGGTTGTTCAGTTGTCTGCTCTTAAACCACTATAAATAACATGTTAATACAATTATTAAAGATCGGAGTATTATTGTTTTTTTTTTTAATAGTAGTAAGTAATAATAATATAATTATTGAAATTATTAATATAATTACATTATAAATATTCATCATGTTACTTAAACTAGTTTAATACAAAAAGCTGTAATATTGTAGTTAATTTATAAACAGTTTAGTGGGAGTGATAATGGTTTTAACAATCACTGAGCATATCACAAGGTCATTTAATTAAATAATCTTCTGTATTTAATGTGCAACACATCATCTTAATCAGGACTTCATTGACATGTTGCTTCCGAATATTCACCTGCCTCGAAATCAACCCTATTCTGGCGAATTACTGACAAGCAACAGAGCTCACACGTGTCCATACATTCAACAACACTTCCATCTTCGGCCACTGGGGGCAGTGATTCGAATTTCAGTTAGCACAGACCAAATTCAGCTGAAGAACTTTCGACCTTCTGTTGCCGAATACACAGTGAGATCAGTCAGATAGGGCAGTCGCAAATAACAAAGTTGTTTATTTTGTTTATAGTCAATACGTGATATCTGAAAGCAGTGGCTCATCTGTAATACTGTATTTTGTCATCAGTCCTGCATAAACAGAGATTGGAGGAGAGGAACTTGTTAAAAACAATCAATATTCTGACTCTGCTGCTGGGTAGGTGACAGACACTATTAACCTTAGATCAACCTGTTTGCTAAATCCATGCCACTCAAGGCTAATAACAAGTGTAATCAAATACATTATGTTAATATAATTAAATTTATTTTTGCATTATGCAAATCGGCTCCATATATCACGAGTCATGACAGACGAACACAAGTCTCGTCTCTCTTTTCCTCTTTCTCGTATTAAAGTGCTAACATGCTGTTAACCGAATAAAATGTTGTCTACACCAAGAAAAACAAATCACAAAATAAACCCAGAATGACCAGGATCCCAACGCTAAGTGGAATATGAGTGGAATAGCTACTTAACAAATAAGCAAAGAGATGAACATGAAATACTGATTTGAGTTAGTTGAAAATTGGTTGCCTGAGACAATGGACAATTATACCCAATTCCAAATTATCATTTACTCTTATGTTGCTCAAAATGTCTTTTTTTACACTGAATAAGATTATTTTCTTATACTATGTATTTTTTGTCATGTTTTCCAGTAAAATACCTTCATTTTTTTAAAAACAAGATTGAGATACTTGAGAACATTGCAAATACAAGTTTTCTCATACAGAGTATTTTTATTTAATTATTTAAATTTTTCCAGTAAAAATACCTAAACATGATTAAAACAAGATAAATATACTTTAAGAGCAAAATGACATAAGTTGTTTTGTCTTGCTTTCAGAAAAAAAAGTCTAACAAAATTCTGTATTGTTTACGCTATTATTAAAAAATGAAAAATAAAAAAATGCTCAACTTAGGCCGCATCTACATTAATCCGGATACAAAACGCTCTCCGTCCACACTAGCGTTTTCAAGTGTTTTCCTTAAGTTGCTTGTGCACAATGAAATGTATGAAAGCTCTTAAATCATGTTACTGCGTGTTGCATGTACGGTCTGAAACGCAATTGTCCTTGTGTTCCGTCGCCGGACACGAATTCAAGTAAACTTCCCTTCGCCTTTGAAGGAACGCATTCAGGAATGCATACATTTATTTTTTAACAACGCTATCAAAGTACAACAGCGTTGCTATAACACAGGACGCCATCTTGATTGTTTTGGTTGGATAGATCACATGACCGTGTCACATAACTACAAATACATCATCATCATTTTCAGATATATCTGTATTCACAGTCCACACTACAGTACATCGCGAAAATGCCATTTTCAAATTTATCCACTTTGGAGGGCGTTTTTAAAAAGATCAGTTTTCGCAGACTAAAATACCGTCTCAGTGTGGACGGAAGGCAAAAACGGAGAGAAAAAAGATGCATTTTGAAACGAAAACATATTAGTGTGGACAAGGCCTTAATTTAAAAGGGAAAGCAAGTGTATGTTTCTTACCCCATTAGCCAATATTGTTTTATTATTTTTAGCATAAACCTCACTAAATAGTTTTATTGATGTGTATATATATTTGTACTGCACAATAAGACAAAAATACTCAGTATAATTAAAGTGAATGGGGACTGGTGCGGTCAAGGTACAAAAAGAAAAAAAAATACCATAAACGTATAGTAAAAGTCATACTCATGCACTATATTCCAAGTCTTCTGAAGACATATGATAGCTTTGTGTGAGGAAAAGAGAAAATTAGGGTATTCACTAAAAATATTCCCCTATTGCCTTTAAATGTGTCTCTTCAGGTTTAATATCAATTTCATAAAAAATCATTGCTTCCCACATGTCTCATGACAACACCATTGACATCAAAGTAACCATACCTTTAATTTGAACAAGTGGTGGCTAAAACTTCATCACAATTTATCACAATGTCAACAGTACAACAATTCCAACACACATCCTGATAGTTCAGGCTAATAATAACAACAGATAGACAGTAAAAGACAGGGAGAAAAGAAAATGAGCTTCGATCTTTCCCTCAGCTCACTTATCAAGAGATTTGGAGGTTAGTTAGTTGCTGTGGCCGATCAAGACCTTGCCCTGAGTGAGGCAGGCGAAATCAATGCTAATTACACTGCCAACTGTAAGGTACTGCGTCCTGAGTCACACCTGTTCACTTAGAGAGACGGCTCGTGAGTTTGACGTCTTCAGTCAGATATATCCTAGTCTTTTACAGTTCTTTAATGATAGGACGGTTGTAGATATGCTTTTGATAGCATTAGCTAATTGTTTTGTAGCTTGCTTGGATTCAATTCATGATTCAGCTGTGTAGCCCACATGTTCTTGCTCTGTTACAACACGGTTTGGTGAAAACAGCCTATAATGGTGCGTTCACATACAATGCATATCAACTGTTTCGCAGAGCACGATTACATACAATGTCAAAGCAAAGATGCGAATAGACTCAAACTCGTGCCACGAATGAAGCGAAACTGCCAAATCGCTTAATTCGTGTGTTCGTGCGAGCCTATCAGCATTGAGATTGTCCGGATGTCACTGACGTACTGACGTAGCAGAAGAAATCAGGAATAATGGGTGAGAAAACAGTCGTAGCGGTGTGTGGACACACGTGTCAACGTCAACGCATCTGGGACTTCCACAACAGATACAGAGCAGCAATCATTGTGATATCGGTCATGGTTGATGGCAGAAAGATAAGTTGTCATAGAAGCCCCTCCTCCTGTCCTTTTCCGAAAGAGAAGGGGGAATACTCGCGAGTTTAAACACAAATCCAGCAGTCAATCTCGCGCGAGCAATGCGAGGCACATTTTTTTTTCCGCGCTGTATGTGAACGCACCATAAGGCAGCTTGCTATCCGTCTTGGATCCTCACTTAGTGACTAATTTGGAACTTTCTAAACGGGATGCATTTGGGTCTACTGTTGTGTTTTCCAATGTTCTTTTTTTTCCTCATAGTGTTAAACAAAAAGACACTTCAGAGGCTAAAGCCGCCAGAAATGTTCTAGTGGATAACACAGTGGTTCGTGCCAGTACAAGGTTCCAAGGCATTCGCTCGCCAGTAATCGGTGGTTGTCAATGTTTTGCCCACTGAAAGTGAGCTGCCATTACATCAGCCTGAGAAAACAAATGAGGGCCATTTCTGCACCGCTGCTCTGTCTGATATGTCAATACAGCCGCAGCAGGAACGGTGCAGATGGATTTTTCTCTCGCAACCACACAAACAAGGACACGTCTGAGTTGTCTCTTATAGTGGAATCAGTCAGACATAACGAGACGAGTTACACACTTCTAGCACAAGTGATGCTGATACAGGTGTGAGACTTCAATGTCAGCTGTGATTGACTGGAATCGTTTTGTTCTTGTAAGTGTGTGTTAATTCAGAAATGTTCTGACAGATTTTCTTGTGAAAATCTTGATGCCAGATCTTGGGGTTATGTTCTCTTTTTATCTTATTATTAAGGCGACTGGTTACTCCATAGAAGCCTCCAACCTGGTCTCATAGAAAAACGTTACTATACCAACACTTTTACACCAATCACGAGTAAAACGTCAAATTATTAGTTCATAAACACTTACTTTTCACTCTTTTCCTCACACAAAGCTCTCTTATGATGTCTAAAGACATTTACTATAGTGCATGACTTGTTTTAACGTTTGCATTACATAACCAACTACATTCAGCAAGCTTCTTTGGCTATGATCAAATTGCAGGGCAGCTCAACTGATAGAGCGCTGCACTTTGGATGCAAATGACAGGAATACGAGTCCTGAAGAGCACATGAGTCGACATATGAGCCCAAAGTGTCAGAAAAGCACCCAAAAAATTACATGGTTGCTTCAGCAGTTGTGTTTTTCATCTCACATTTGCTTTTTATGACACTATCGGTTAGGTTTAAGGTTTAGGCTAGGGAGGTCAGATTTTTTAATTAAAATTCAAATGGAAAATTAACCTCAAAAACATCATCTGTTATGGAAGAAATTTAACCTGCTATTAGCACCAAACAGTGGACATATAATCTCAGAACTGCCACAATTTGTACAAGGAACTACGACATATCATTTTACAAAAATGTTGCATTCAGTCACGTAATTTTCATTGGATCAGACACAAAACCTTCTATATTGATCTTTTTTATGTGCAAATTACATTGGGCCACATTCATGAAACACAAGCAGAAGAAACATCTCTGAAGACTTTTGGCAAACCATTCTTGTGTATAGAGTTGTGCAATGGTTTTATGAACGATTTATACAATATTTGCTTTGTTTGTGTTTTAGGAATGGGCAATACCACTCATTTTCTTTTCGATCTGATACAAAGTACTTTTAGGCCAATATCGATACCAATACCCATCCAAGACGGATAGCAAGCTGTTCTCACTAAACAATATAACAGAGCTATAAAATATAGGCTAAAAAACTGAATTATGAATTGAATCCAAGCAAGCTACAAAACAATTAGCTAATGCTACCTAATTTTCAAGAGAAAAAAAATACATTTTTGAAGAGAGAAGAAAAAACATTTTGAAGAAAAAAAAATTTTTTTTTAAAGAGAGAATAATTATTTTTTTATTTATTTTATTTTATTATTATTTTTTTTTTTTCACCATGCGGTTCAGGACTTCCGTACTTTTCAAACATTAACACTCAAGGCCTGGCAAAATACTGAACAAAACAAGAGGGTATATATATATATACACACTTGAAAACTAATGAGGAAATGGAATACAGGTGGGGATGACAATGAACAGATGATGTGATTAGGGCAGTGGACTCTGGGAAATGTAGTTCTGGGGAAAAACTTCAAAATAAGAGTCCTTGAATACAATGGAGACAAACTGTGACAGCAACATATAAAACCACAAAATTAACCATAGAAGTTACAATATGGATACTACAGTAATGCTGTAGTAAAACTATGGTTAATTGTATCAAATCCTTGGCTACTACAGTCATGGTTAATACAATATTACTACAGTAAATCTGTGTGTAGTTTTCATAAGGGTATCATTCATTAACAAGGATTAAAGATCATTATCAATGTTTAACACCTTTAAATTTAAATAAGCCCATAAAAATGGTCACACAAGGCCATTATATTACATGCCATGTCTAGGTTTGTCATTGCTTGGCGTGAATAACCCCAGATGCTGTTTTACCTCAGGAAAGCTCTGCTCCCTCTTTGGACGAGCGTTGTGACTGAAAGGGTGATCGCTGTCTGACTGCTGGTGTATTTCAGCATTTCTGTTCATCAAGATGAGAGGAAGAAAAAATAGTTCTGATGCCATGCAACATGACTAATATAATAATTATTTTCCACTTCTAAATAATAAGATCACTAGTTAAAAAAAAAAAACTTCAGAATCGATATTTGTATGTACGGATCGATATTCTTGATACCACATCAGTATCAGAGTATCGATACTTTAGTATCGATCCGCCCGTCCCCGTTGTGTTTCATGGAAGAGGCCAATACATAAGCTACACTAATGCAATGCAATGACATTCAGACATTTTGAGTGTAACTGAAGTGTTCACCGTGATAAATATGTTGAATTTTCAATATTATACTCACAATCTTACTTGTATATTCTGTGAGTAAATACAGAAATATCAGACATCACAAATGCATATTCATATGTGTGGGAATCCTGTGAGTGTGCTCTGGATTTGATTGATTCATCATAAACAACACATAAAACATGCGACACATGAAACAGCTGAATCTTAAAGAAAGTGTTTTACCTGAAGAGGGGAATAAGGACGATTAAACACAAATGGCTTTTAATGTCATCAAAGATCTAACTAAATTTTACAGTCTTTGTCAGTCATTGTTTTCTTCCTCTCTAACGTACAGTACTAAGGCAATTCTTTACAATGTTAATCAAAGTTCTTAACAGGAGAAGATTCAGTGCACAATGTTACAAGAGCCTTTTCATTTAGGAGAAATTATCTTCTGTTCGAAATTCTTGCTGCAACTGAACTAAAAAAAAAAAATTATTGTCTTTTTTTAATAAAGCAAGACAATGATTAGCTTAAAAGCATTCAAGTTTCTGAAAACAGCAGAAAAAAAAATATTCTCTTAAAAGGAACATTGTGTGTTCAATAAAAGTTAAGCATTTGTTTACCACCACAAAAAAGCAAATATCAAGGAATACCAAAAAAATATCCAGTGAGGCACTTACAATGGAAGTCAACATTATCCGTAAACATTAAAGTATTTACCATTTCAAAAGTATAGCCACAAGATGCCAAAACATAATACGAGTGTTAACATGATTTTAGTGTGATAAAATCACTTACTAACTTTTTCAGTGTAATGTTATATTCCATTTTAAAACTCAGTTTCCATGACAACGTAATGCTGTAAATCCTAAACCTCTAAAATGACTGTAATAACAGCTTTACAGCTCAAAAAATATGCAAGTTTTAGCAGAAGAATTAATGGAAGTACTTTTATAAATTTAGAAGCTTCACATTTATGCCTTTAAACCCTCCAGCAATTAGCCCCATTGACTTACATTATAAATGCCTCATTGCAACCTCGATTTTGTTTTAAGTTTTTTAAAGGAGGGACGAGTCAAAATAATTTTGTGGCATTTAACAATATGCCACAAATGCGGTGAACTGAGCTTAACGTGTATTGAACTCCTATAATTGAATTGAATATTCCTTTAATGGCCATCATCGCCACACCAAATCAAAACCAAAACAAATTTGAATTTCCACTATGCTTTCTCTGAGTAAATGCATTCATTGTCAATGTAAAATGTTGATGTTTCTAGAGTTCCTAATGCTCAGACAGATCTTTTGCATGATTTAAACTCATCTCTATAAGCAGGAATCATATTAGCACTCTGTGATGTTGGCTAAGGAACTGTGAGTTTGGGCACACTTCCCCTTTGCCACACAAGCATATACTACTATGAAATAAATCATGTAATAATGAAGATAGACAATCAACTGTTGTGTCCTATTGTGCAATCTTCAACTGCACAGATATGGATTAAAAATGGAAGGAAATATAATCTTGGGTATTTGAAAAGATATTTGAGAAATAAAGGAGGGAGGGAAGGAGAAAATGGCTAACATTTATTTATTCTCGCTGTTCTCTTCTCCAGTCGACGCTATACGTTTCAGTGCAAGTGTCCCATTGGCAGTCATTATCAAGGCTATCAGAACAGCCCAGCTAGACTCCAACAAAGATATAAATACTATCCTGCACACATACACAGTTTAATGATGGAGCCAAAGTTAATGGCTCACACCCCCTCCTGATTTTTCATCACAGCTCTTAAAAGTGGAGATAGAACGGAGAAATACATGGTTCATGTAAACACTGTGCTGGGCAGTATGACACTATCAACTTGGTCTCACAGAATTACGTTACTATACCTACATTTCTGCTATATAATTTTTTACATGGCTCGTTGATTCATTATACCATTTTCATGGCGCTATGGACACTAGAGACGCTACAACAACGACAATGACAATGAGCGCCATGTTCAATGTTGTGATTGTTTGTGCATGTAATGTTTAGAAATGTTGTACAGATAGTCCATACAGAATAGTCTAACAACTTTCAGGTTAACACATATTTCTGTGTTATGTTTCATATCATGCAAATATTCAAAGTTCAAGTGGAATCACCTTCTTTTTTTTTTAAAATGTTCAAAGTGTCCATGTCTTTGTTCGGGCACCATTTCTGTAGCGGTGGCTGTCATGTATTTTCCTGAAATTTCCAATTTTCCCACTAGATATCCCTAGTTCTCTTTTTTGTATCCCTTTGTGTCTTGTTTTCCCGCCATTTTTTTGATGTCATTGCTTTCACCTGTGTCTTGTTTGGGACTTATCTTATGTGCTGTGTTTGTCTTCTTTTCTGGGTCCAACATACTGCTCTGTGGCTCAGTGGATAGTCAGAACCACTCGCTATCCAGAGACCCAGATTCGAGACCAGCTCGTGACAGGAAAACAAAGTCACCATGGACCCAGAGACAACTAGCACTTCCAAGTACTGCACCCGGCTCGAAGCCTGTGTCTAGGGACATGAGAAACGGATCTCGTATCAAGAGGATGGCCAAACATTCAGAGCTGTTGGCATGGATCCCCGCTTTGAGAGGCTGTCAGTGTCTGTTCCTCCACCTCCAGTGTCAGTGCCAGTGTCAGCCCCTGAGCCAAAATTACCTCCACCCCAACGATTCTCAGGCAACCCGAGTGCATGTAGAGGCTTCTTGACACAGTGTTCCTTAACTTTTGATCTTAAACCCTACAGTTTCCCCTCCCCTCAGGATCGATCGAAGATTGTTTATGTAATCAGCATGCTCTCTGGTATTGCCCTGGACTAGGCCAATGCTGTATGGGACACGCAGAGTCCCTGATGTGCTAGCTTCCAGTCCTTTGCAGATGAGTTTCGGTGGATTTTTCACCACCCCCTCACCAGTCGGGAGGCCTCTTGATGTCTTATCTCCCTGCGACATGGTCAACATAGTGTGGCGGAGTATGCCATCCACTTCCGTACCATAGCTGCAGAGAGTGGCTGGAACCAGGATGCTCTGATGGCCAGCTTTTCACCGGGATTCTCAGATGAGATCTTGGATGAGCTCACTTCACGGGAACCAGACAGGAATCTTGAGACCCTCATCAAGCTGTCCATTCGCCTGGATAATCGTCTTCAAGAGAGGGCGCTCAATCGCATGTCAGCCAGACCTATCTATCAAACACCTATCCTCGACTCACCCTCTGCCCAAGAGCCTCCTGAGCCTATGCAGTTAGGCCGAGCCCAGATCACCCCAAGAGAACGAGATTGGCACATGCGGGAGCATTGCTGCTTGTACTGCGGCGGACCCGACCACTTCCGAGTGACCTATCCTGTGCTCCAGGGAAACGTTTAACACTGTGCAGGTCAAGGAGGACTGTAACGGTAGCTGCCTTCACCTCCCTACCCTTTAACTCTGGTCTTTTTCTACCCACTACCCTCAAGTGGAACTCCCACAGTTACACTCTACAGGCCTTTGTGGACAACAAACCTGGAATCCTGTCTGGACTCCTACCCAGCATGCGCTTTTACCCCCAGTCAAATCCACAAAGTCATGGACCTTGGATGTCCTTCCTCCCTAGTGCTGTGTGGTTCACAGCCAGAACCTGTATGGGTACTAATATGCCCTGTACTTGGATAGGTGCTCCACAGGTACAGATTACTCAGGTAACCCCGTCTGATGTATTTCCTGCGGTATGGTCACCCTGTTGGCAGACCTGCATCTCCCTTGGGCAGAGCTCTCTCTGCCCTCAGCTGCCGTGTTTGTAGAGCTCCTCCACTTCGAGGCCGGACATACCACCACACCCCTTCATTGTGCGGCTGGTGAGCCCACATGTCGTATTGCCAAATGTTGACCTCCCCTTTGGGCAGGATGTGGTCTCCGTGGGGACTTTTCTCCCTGAAAGAATAGGAACTGAAAAGAACACTTTCCCCGATGCATTAAATGGCCCCAGCCGGATCTAATACTCTGTGGAGAGAAAACTTAGAGAGAAAAGGCGGCGGCTGGCTCCCATGCTAGTTACATCGCTTTCCCCCCTCAGGCATGTGGGGAACTACATGATGTCTTTTTGGGGCATTGTGGGAGGATTCTTGCATTTTGCATGGTTAAAACTCACCTCCATAAGCAGGAATCTTTTTTTAGCCTTTGATGTTGGCTATTGTAATATAAAGCATTGAATTCCCTTTTATTATCCAAACCAGACTGATTTCACTGTAAATTTGGTGAAAGTAGGTCAAAAGTTATTCAGCTGAAATCTGTCTGTGCTTTCTGAAATTTGTATCACTTCCCCCAGTGGCCAAAGCTGAGCACATGTGAGCTCCAGTTTCCAGCTGAAATGTCCACAGAGTGGCGCCAAAAGCGAGCTGTATTTTTTGTTGTAAATTATGCAATACAGTCATCAGGAAAGCATTTTACTAACCATAACTCTAACCCAAACCCAACCCTAATCCTGTGGAGTACATTTTTAGTGTAAAAATGCAACCTATGAAACACTCTCACTATTGTTTGTAAGGGTGTGATTACTTGTATTGAACCCATGTATCTGAGGATATGTGCGCTATGCTAGTCACGTCACTGGAAAAGCTAAACATGTTTTAACTGATGCAAAAAAAAAAATAGCTGGTGACGGCACTTGTCATTAACTTGGCAGTATGGGGTTGATGTCAGGGTACTGGAACATTTAGTAGCAACATGTTTATATCCTGTTTAACTGGCGTTGTGCAAAAGGAGGTATTACATCATGGCAATGTGGCTTCTAACCTATTATTTCATTGAATTTTCAGCAAAAATATCTAGGCATATATTGTGATGTGTACCTCTGCTGTGAAACAAAATTACTCGGCTTTCAATTTTTGACAAATCATCCATTCTTATGTGGACAGTTCAGAATCCATACTAAACCACAGTAAGTGAAAATAAATGAAAAGCTGCACGATAATATCGGATGCAAACAATATACGATAAAGCAAGCAAAACATGATTGATGGGCGGTCTGATACTATCCTGAGTTTCTGTGCTAATGCTCTGCACTCAATGCTGATAGGTGCATATATCCATGAAGATATTTCGACAGCAGAGCTGCAAAAAACAAAGCCATCATCTGCTTCCATTATTAATGGCTCTGTATCGTATGCTCATTGCCAAGGACACAATTTGTATCACAATGCAAATATCTGTCATTATAGCTGACATTTCATTTTTCCTGCTGGAGAAAGAAAAATGTTTTTGGTGTTGTTGGGCCACAACGCTTCAACCAGACAGACTTTAAAGGCGATTTGTGGACAAATATATGCTGCAATCAGTTTAGTTCAAAGCAGCTTTTATCGACTTTGAGAGTCAACACTGAAATTTGAATATAGATACAACAGGATTAAAAATTATACTAAAGAAAAAGTAATTTAATCTATTTCAAAAATATCTTTCCTGGCATCAATAAACTCTTGCATGTTGTATATTATATTGCATACAACTGTATTCCACTACAGTTACAATTTAAATGGTTGTCAATCAGAAAACTGTTACATTTAAAAGTATCTTTATTACTGAAGAGATTTCTTTGCCTTTCAATGTAATTTTTTTAATTTAACATTTAGTCTGTTCGGTTGGAAAACATTTATCCATATAAATGATGCGATCGGAGGAGCTTTCGAATAGTGGTGGAACTCTTTCTAATGATTTGCTTCATTTAAACAAGTAATTTCACACTGTTGTGAGTGAAATATGACATCATTGAGGAATGTACCCATGGGAGCTTAATATAGAGGCTACATTGTGCTTCTACACCTTAACAAAAACCAGTTAGAAATACTTTGACAGATTAAACATAATTAAAATAAATGCAGGATTACATGCCATACCGATGGTTGTTTATGCGGTTAGGGTATTTTTACAAGAAATGCTAAACAATGTAGCCTTTAACATCATATAAGCTACAAATAATATATTTTCTGCCTCATACTATAAACAGAATACACATCCAATCAGAAAATGATGTCATTGTGGACTCTTTTTGGGAGTTTGAAGCAGCAGAATTGGTTAACCTTGTGTAAATGGTCATGTGAACATTTAGCTTTATGCTAAGCTAAAATGCTATTTCTTGCATTTACATGCATCTGTTTCCAGGCATGATTATTTTTTTTCAATTAATTCCATGAAGAAAATTCATGTTACTGCATAACCTTTTTCTTCCAGTAAATCCTTTGATATTAGGGCAAATATGTACTGGAAACATTTACATGTTGTTGTCTTGTAAAAATATCTTAAAATCCTTAAAACAAGATACATTTACTTGAGTAGCAATACTGCATAAGATATTTAGGCTTTTTTTTTCAGAAAATGTCTTACTTTATTTACTTAATAAAGTAATAAATACTCAAAATCTGCCAGTGCTGAAAAAGTAATCCAAAGTATTTAGATTACATTACTTACCTGGAGTAGTCAGACGTTACAAATTACATTTTACAGCATGCATTCTGTAATCTGTAGCGGAATACTTTTTAAAAGTAACCTTCCCAACCCTGCACATGATTCAGAGGTTCTGGCTGCAGTAATGGATGGTCTCATGGGAACAGCAGCTTTGACGGCTATTGATTTTCTTTTTCTTGAGTATCCATTCATTCTCCCACTCACTATTTTCTGTGACTCTGATCAGTTAATTTACATTTAAGCCAGTTGCTGCTGTAAGCAATTAACGCTATAGGTTCATTAGGGCTCACTCTGACTTATTAATTAATCAATCTGCATGTGTGTTTTTGTGAAGTAGAAAATTAGCATTGAATAAAGCACACAAAATCATAATTCTGTCACAACAGGTTTGTAGTTATACTGCAGTAATCATGTACTACTAAAGCTACCATAAGATAACTGTCAACATTGTAGAAAGAGGGTGGTATATATATATATATATATATAGAGAGAGAGAGAGAGAGAGAGAGAGAGAGAGAGAGAGAGAGAGAGAGAGAGAGAGAGAGAGAGACATTATCCCTACATGCTGCTCTTGGCTTGTTGGTTGGCATTGGCTCACATGCACCATTGAGTTCAAAAATGCTGAGCTATGAACTCCCATCAGCACGCAAACACACACACACCTACATCTCCCATCAGATCTATATAAATATAGGCTAACCAATCGTGTGCTTTAACAGAATCAGTTAGGAATGTTTAGCAGCTATATTACCAGATAAATATACTACACAGTAATGCAGTATGCTGAAGAATGCACACATAGTCACTAAGCAGAGTAACAGTGGCTATATAGTGTAAAAATCTGGTTCCAGAAGAATAAATCCCATTAATTTTCTCCATAGATTTTTCAGTGATATCTTATAAACTTTTAAAGACAGATCTACCATGAGCTCAGAGGATGTTAATTGATGGCATATGCTTCTGTTGAAGCATCAATCTGCATTATTCCAACTAAATCACTAAACTTTAGCCAGAATAACTTGTTTGTATCGTGGTAAAGTTTTCACCACTAATACAAGGATTTCCAGGTTCTAATCTGCCTTAATAAAACTTTTATTCAACTTTAAAGACAAAAAGTGGTAGAGCCATGTCCCATCAGTCCCACCCATAAATGACACCTTTGGTGATATACCTTGGAGATGGTTGGTTTGGTTCAAGGATTAGAACTCTTTTAATGATGGATTCTGAGAAATCTCTATGGAAGAAATTAATAGGGAAAAGAAAGGGCCAAGAAAGATGGAAAAAAGTGGGCTGGCACTGTTACTGTTGGTAAAATAATTCAAGAAAAAAAGACCAATCACAGTTCATTATGCAAAGAAATAAGACCAATCAGAATTCAGTATGCTAATGTTATGATGAAGCTGTCAATGTTGGTTAAATCTGAGTGCTGAACATTCTATAAATGTAGTTCAATGTGATAATAATCCTTTTTATCTTTCTTTCAATATATTCACAAAAATCAATTCTTTAATTGAAGTAAACTAATGAATCTCATAATTAAATAAAAAAATTTCTCCAAAACATGTTTGCCTCAATTATTGCTACCCTTTGAAACGCTTAAGAGTAAAAGATATCTGAAGTATATTCCCAATCATATTTTAAAAAATTTAGTACACCTGGGTGACTAGGAACATGACATTGTTCAGCCATGACTTCCTGTTTCAGAGGGGTGTAAATATTTTTAAGACCAAAGAATAAAGTTCTGATGTGTGGCATAAGGTTTTTGAGCTTCACAAAATGGGATGTGGCTATAAGAAAATAGCTAAAGCATTGAAAACACCTAGGGATGCACCGATGTATCGGCCAACAGGCAGTTGTTAACTGACATCGGCCTATCAACAAATACGATGACATTCACCGATGGCAGTGGCCGATGTCTATATAGTTTATTTTCAAATAAGTGCAAGAAACTGTCAGTGGTGTGGGAGTAGTTTACTGTCTGGTCTGTGATTTAGTGGAAAGTTCTGCTGTATAGCAGGAGTATAGCAGGATAAAAAGGCCCTTGAAAAAGTCATTTTTCACAAAAAGAATCTTTGTTATTTGAAAGAAGGATATATTAAACATTTCATACATTTGTATGATTGAATTTGTGCTCATTCAAAGATTGTGTGATGCAGGGCTGAAAGACTTAAAAACAGCTAATTTATTTTGTATTTTTTTATAATGAAGATTTCTTTGTTTCACCTGCACAAAAGTGGGATTAAATAACAGCAAAAACAAAATAAACAACATCAAAAAAATTGGTATCGGCCATCGACCAAATTGTTATTTTAAAAATCGGTTTCGGCCCAGAATTTCATAATCAGTGCATCCCTACAATTTCCACCATCAAGGTAATGATAAAGAATTTCCAGTCTAATGGAGATGTTATGGATCGGCCTGGAAGTGGACACGTGTCTATATTGTCTCCATGCACAGAGAGGAGGATGGTTCAAGTGGCCAAAAATTCACCAAGGATCACAGCTGGGAGGGTTTCAAGAAAAAAAGACTCTGCTCTCATCTAACAACAAACTCAAGCGTCTTCAATTTGCCAGACACTACTGGAACTTCAAATTAAACCAAAATAGAGCTTTTTGGCAGCAAACACCAGAGATGGTTTGGTGCACACAGAGAGGTAGCCATATGGGAAAGGATCTCATGCCCACGGTTAAATATGGTGGTGGATTTTTAACATTGTGGGGCTGTTTTTATACCAGAGGTCCTGGACACATGGTTTGGATACATGGTATCATGGACTCTATCAAATATTAACAGATAAAAAATCTAATCCTAATAGCCTCAGCCAGAAAGCTTAAAAAGGGCCGTGGTTGGATTATCCAGTAGTACAATAATCCAAACAAACATCAAAATCAACACAAAAATTGTTCACTGACCACAAAATCACGGTTCTGCCATGGCCATCCCAATCTCCTGACCTGAACCCAATAGAAAACCCGTGGGGTGAACTGAAGAGGAGAGTCCACTAGCGTGGACCTCAGAATTAGAAAGATCTGGAGAGATTCTGTATGGAGGAATGGTCTCAGATCCCTTGCTATATGTTCTCCAACCTCATTATGCATTATAGGAGATGACTCAGAGCTGTTATCTTGGCAAAGGGAGGTTGCAAAAACTATTGAATAAAAAGGTGCCAGCAATTGTGCCACACATATCTCTGAGAAAAATGTTTGTTTTTGACAAAAACTTGCAAAAGCATGCATTAAGGGTGCTGTAAGTGATTTTAGACATTATAGATTTTCCCCAAACTGAGCCATTGGATTAGCCACGCCCCCTTTTCCCCCCCAAAAACCCACACTCAAAGATACCAAAAGAGCTTTACTGAGACCGACACAAGCAGAAATGTCCAAATTTTTGTTTACTGTTCACAGAGACCAGTGAGATATCTCAGGACTTTTATTTCATTAATATCTTTCATGTTGCACACTTTTCCATGAAAAAAATCGCTTACAGCGCCTTACTGAAGAGAGTCTTTGTAATGCTCCAGTTCCATTCCAGTGTGGATGAGAGGCGTAAAAGTTGCAAAATAAATTTTTATTTTTAAAAGAAAACAGATCTGTGTGGACGTCGTCATAGAGTTAGGAGGTTAAGAACAAATCCTAACCAGAGGAATATGAATAGAGTAATGCCTTAAAAGCACTGTAAAAATATTGTTTATTGGACTCTTCCTCAATTATTTACATTTGTGTATTCTTAATTTTCCTACAAAATGGAAAATCTTTTCATTATGATTTATCATTCGTTGTGTCATAATTATTTGTATTGGATATAAATGGCGTTTGTGGGTGGAGCCTGAGAGCTGCTGCGAGCTTAATGATGCATGAGATTAAACTGAAGCGCTCAGCTGTGCTGCGGTTCTCTGCTGTTACACACACACACACACACACACACACTCACACACACACACACACACACACACACACACTCATGCATATTCCCCAAGATGCTGCACCAAGTCCATGACAACAACATCATGCTTCTAAACAATCTAATAAAGGTCTTAAGATGCAGGAGGTTAACCTCTTCCTAGAGCTCAGGATGCGTCCTTTTCCGGCTTCATGATGGCTTTCACCACACATTCTGTTCATTAGTGGCCTGACACCCATCACAGCCGCTCTGCTCACGGCCGAACCCCCACGCTGAACTCCTCAGCTCTCGGCACAGCCCTGCCTATATTCCCAGCGGACAGATCCCAGGCAAAAAACTAATTCTGCTTTTAATAATGTGTCAGGAGGAACAGGGTAGCTCATAAATTATGTGTCTACGTGGGAGCCGGCCACCAGGGTAAAATCAGGCCGAGAGAAAAAATCTAAGCATGGCTTTGACAAACTTTTGTAGAAGATAAATAATAACGTACACAGAGGATTAGTTGTTAAGTCACGGGCGAGAGAACCAGGAGAGCTGCTCCGACTGGTCCTGTACAGGATGAGGAATTTATAGGAGGAGTCTATCATTTGTTTTTGTCCTCTTTTGATCCATCCCTCCATGTTTTATTTGTATCTTCTCCCAGATGTGCCGCAAAGCAATCTGTTCACAGCCATATCCACCACACCTGGGATGATGCTTTTGTTCTAAACATCTATTATACTATGCATGTCATTTGTATCTAATAAAATAGTGACTGTGATAGCTTTTGAATTCTCACATTACATGTTTTGTATATATATACATATGTTTGCTTAACAGTACTCACATTTTCAAAAATGATGATGGAGTCTTGCTATCCAACCCATTCTCACTCCCGAGGAGTCAAATACAGCCTCTTGTGCAAGAGCCTAGTGCATTTGAAAAGGCATTTCACTACATTTTGGCCTTCCGTCCACTATGAGATGGCATTATTGTCCAGCAAATACTAAGCTTTTCGAAAACACTTTGCTGAGTGGATACATTTCAAAATGCTGTATTGCCTTTGTAGTGTGGACAAGGAAAACAGAGATATTCCAAAACTGTGACATATTTGTTGTCTTGTGACGCAGTCATGTAATACATCCCATAGGGGTATGATGCAACTAAAGTAAAGGGAATAACTCCCGCTCAGCCGTCAGACCAAATATTAGAAGTCTCTAATTCTCAAGTCTCAACTCCAAGTTGGAGAAGCTAATTCGTGTTCCAGCAGATGCCGGGGGACTGTGATTGTAGTATAAATACTGAAATTTGGGGCCAATTGTCTCACAAAGTGATTGAAAGACATGAAATGCATCCAGAATAAAACAGGTCAATTTAGCAGAGCAGAATGTCTTCAGACAACAACAGATTAAACTACAGCAAAGAAAAACAAAAACAAAATGTTGCTGATTAAACATAAACCACTGTGAATAAATGTTACTTAGTTCAAACAAAATGAAAATTATATGAAAATCATACCCCAACATATCATGTCACAATGACACAATTGTACCACAACACCCCAACCAGCTCAGATATGATTCAAAACATACATAATTGGATTTGAAGTAAAAAAAATATTTTAAAATAAGTCAAAAAAATGAAAAATTAACACCTTCCATAAGGGAATGAACTACAATGCCATGAAGCACTGCGAATGACATAATCAAATTAAAAAAGATGGAAAAATATTAAACGAATGGTTTAAAGTTGTTGATTATAAGCATAAAAACAACAGATTTTTACATTTATTGCAAATTTTTCAGATATATACAAATATATAAGTAGTTTAAGAGTGTAGTGAGAGAAACTTGATTGCGTCATTCACAGTGCGTCATGGGAGTGGGCGGTCACTGCAGAGCACTTTTGGTGCGCCTTGTTGCCCGCGATTCTCTGATTGGTGGATGTTTCTCTGCTGGATCATGGGTAGTGAAGTTCTTCATCAGGAATTCTACTAATAAACACATTTTTTTTAATAAAAAGTTGAAATAATGCAGACTGATGGTTTCAACAGAAGCATATACCATTGATTAACCCCGGAGATCACGGTAAGGCTGTCTTAAAAGATTTGTAAGTTATCATTGCAAATCAATTCCCCTATGTAAATAAATAATTATCAGCTGGTATTGAATTCTTCAGTCAGCTTTTAATAATTGAATATCTAAAAAAAAATCTTTAAATATGTTCAGTGTAGCTTTTTATATTAGTTTGAACTTACCACTTTTTTTTAGATAGTAGATTGACTCTAGTTAACTATTTTAAGTTAAGAGTAACTTCAACTTCAAGTTTCAAAGTAGCTTCCTCACTGCTCGACTGACGGTTAGATCTAGGGTTGGGGTTAGGGTTATAGTTAGGGACGATAGTTAATAAAATATTAATTCCCGTTGAGTGTATTACATCATTTACAACAAAAAAATAAAACCAGCTTTTGGTGCCACTCTGTAGGCATAATACGCAGAAACTGGACCTCACACATGCTCATACGTTCAACAACACTTCTAGCTTTGGTCACTGTGAGCCGTGATTTGAAATTCATTTAGCACACACCGATTTCAGCTAATGATCTTTCGACCAAATGTTGCTGGCTAAAATCAGTGCTAAACTCAGGTAATGTAATTCAGCCTTTACGGATAGTTTTAGGATTATCCGATTGTAATTAGCTACGTATAAAATGAAGTCTTTGGCATGTCCCCATTTACATACATAAGCGAATGTGTGTGTGGCTGTTTTATGGTGAGGTTATAATCAGTGTGGTCTAGCTCTTTGTTCCCATGTCTGTATCTCCACAAATGATCAACATGTATCATAACTGCGGTCTTCTGTCACACAAAGACTAAGGAACAATCTCTATTAGCTGACAGCATGCGGCTGCTTGATAAATGTTCCCTGACCAAACGGAAGAAATTGCGTGAAATAAAGAGGCATGTTCCAACAAGTCGTGTCAAAATTGTATTGATTTAATCATCTCCAGAAATACACACTCTTGGGCAGCGTAGCATGTGGCAGATCTGATACGCACCGCAGTGGTAGGCGACAGCGATGCAATCTCTAATGCTCGTTTCCACATTTTTCCTCATTGAGTTTTTAGGTGATGAAACACATATTGAGACACTTCTCAAATGTTATTCTTACAACGTGCCAAAGATGCCATTCTGTTTGTATCTGCGGCTGAGAGATGTTCCATCATAAACAGGTGGAAGAGGCAGAGTATAGATGTTTGTCCGATACGCAGCACATGGGAGGTATATAACAGCAGCGTTCAATCATTAAGACACTCCGGTGGAGCCCCTGCAGCGGACCACAGAAGTGGAAATGTTTACATTAACTGAGCATGCCCAGCATGCCACCGCTGAATGTGGAAGAGCTAATGATAAGAAAAATATAAGCTTGCAAACCACATTAGTGGCTGCATTGATGTTTGGAGTCGTGATGAAAGTCTCTGTTCCAAAACCTAGTGAACTGTCTACGTAGGCAGGATTTTAGGACATCATAGACATGCTACAAAAAGGCTGTTCCAAAATTTAGGCAGCATAATGATGCTTTCTTCTTAATGAGAAAAAGTGTGACTTTAAAAGCAATCGGGTGTACGATTTTTGCATGGCGGGCGAAAAAATCTGACCGATAAAACCCATAGACTTTACAAAGCTGAGTGATCACAGTATTCATATCTCCTTATCTTAATGTCAGAGACTTGGGTGCGGGTTTGTTTGACTTGGGCTACTGCACAGCTTTTTTTATTACCTTGACAACTGCCTATTCATGCCCAAGCAACCATCTAGAGCACCCTAGCAACCATATAAAAACTTGAGCAAGCCAAATCTTTGCACCAAAACATCGTAAAGATGTGGGGGTGGTACATTTTGCCACGGAAAGCAACACTTACTTTTTTCATCATCTAGTTATGCTTATGATATCACATTGTTATCTTGGCAACATTCTAATACCAAACGCTGTCACTTATGAGGTTTCATTTAAGTTTGCATTATGCCTTAGCAGAAAGCTGCCTATGTAATCTGTAAAAAGCAAGGCAGTAGTTTATGGAACAAAGCGACAAACTACAGTACCAGAGAAAGAGAGAGAGAGAGAGAGAGAGAGAGAGAGAGAGAGAGAGACGGTTGGTTGGGGGTAATCCTCGTTTGACCCTGATCTTCGCTCAGTGCACTGGTAGATGTTCAGAGGGTAATGTCTCATCATAATCAGGGCAACTTCAGTCGCAGTTTGAGAAACCTCATAAAAGAAAAGTATAGTGGGCTATATAAACCATAAATTACCTAACCACACAAACAAACACTCGTTCTGGGACACTGTGGGTTTTAATTGTGCTGCTCTAATGTAAACTAGTTTGAAATAACTGATAAGATTTAGCTTCTTAATCACATCCTTTCTGGTGGTGGTTGCTTGAGTCCTTGGGATTGTGATTTCCACACCACATAGTAAAGAATCTTCATAAATGTAAAGCTTGTCAAGCCTGACATTCACAGACAGCAACGATCAGTCAAACAGGCCAAAAGAGACAGAGTTAGCTGGCCACGAAGGAAAAGAATTTGAGGTAAATATATGCCTCTGCTTTCCACTGCAAGGACAAAGACAATGAAGATGACTGCACCTGCCAAAGACCAACCAACTGAGACATTTAACACACACAAATACCAGGCAGTCATCTTCTAAAAAAACATCACAATGTGTTCAATGTTGTAAGTCAAAAATTACTTTGACAAAGCCTTGTCTGAAAGTGTAAGAAAGTTACAAAGAAATGTTATGGTTGTATAGGCCCTACATACATCAAAATGGAAGGATGTATGGCTGGATGGACAGAAGGACAGACAGATGGATGGATGGATGGATGGATGGATGGATGGATGGTTAGAATGATAGATGGATGGATGGATGGATGGACAGAAAGAACATTTGGATGGATTGATGGATGGATGGATGGTCTAACAGATGGATGGACAGGCAGACAGACAGAACGATTGGATGGATGAATGGATGGATGGATGGATGGACAGACAGAACAATTGAATGTATGGATGGATGGAAGGATGGACAGAAGGACAGACAGATGTATGAATGGATGGATGGATGGATGGACGAATGGATGTACTGATGATTGGATAGATGGTTAGAATGATAGATGGATGGATGGACGGACAGAAAGAACATTTGGATGGATTGATGGATGGATGGATGGATAGATGGTTAGAATGATAGATGGATGGATTGATGGACAGACAGAAAGAACATTTGGATGGATTGATGGATGGATGGTTGGTCTAACAGATGGATGGACGGACAGACAGATAGAATGATTGGATGGATGGATGGATGGCTGGAAAGACAGAACGATTGGATGGATGGATATATGGATGGATGACAGAAGGACAGACAGATGGATGGATGGACTGACGGATGGATGGATGGACAGACAGATGGATGTATTGATGGATTGATAGATGGTTAGAATGATAAATAGATGGACAGACGGACAGACAGATAGAACGATTGGATGGATGAATGGATCGATGGATGGATGGACAGACAGAATGTATGGATGGATGGACAATAGTTCGAACATTTGGATGGATGGATGGATGGATGGATGGACAGAACGATAGATGGTTAGAAAGATGGATGGATGGAAGGACAGACAGACAGATAGAACAATTAGATGGATGGATGGATGGATGGATGGATGGATGGAACGACTGGATAGATATGTACAAACATTTCTAAATGGATGGATGTATGGATGGATGGATGGATGGATGATGGATGGATTGATGCATGGATGGACTGACAGATTGATGAATAGATTGATGTATGGATAGATGGTTAGAATGATAGATGGATGGATGGACGGACAGACAGAAAGAACATTTGGATGGATGGAAAAATAGATGGATGGATGGATGGATGGATGGATGATGGATGGTCTAACAGATGGATGGACAGACAGATAGAATGATTGGATGGATGGATGGATGGATGGATGGATGGATGGATGAATGGATTGATGGATGGACAGAATGATAAACGTTAGAATGATAAACAGTTAGAATGATAGATGGTTAGAATGATGGATGGATCAATGGAAAGAGACAAAATGATTGGATGGCTAGACAGACAGACGAACGAACTGAAGGACAGATAGAACAATTGGAGGGATGGATGGATAGATGGATGGATAGATAGATAACTGGACAGTATACATCAGTATTTAAGTTGTGTTGGAACTAGGAAGAGCCATATGGTCACTGAGTGTGTACAGCAGTTTTACACCCATTTAACCTTTGCAGATGTCGCAACCAGAGCGTTTTGCTTAATAAACCGTATCATTTGACAAATTTCCAGCTTGCTTGGCTAAATCGCTCCTATTACAGTGTTCTGTGTCAGATCTGTCACAGGTGTGAATTCTGTCTTAGATCACAGACCATGGTACAAAGAGCATCCATGTCATGTAGATTCCACCCGAGCATGAGAGAAGCGTGCTAATTTTCTAATCAAATACAAAATTACACTGGAACGTTTGATCCGTTTTTCAGACTTGATCTTTGAGTCAATAACAAGTGTTCCCACTTTGAATAATTAATAGGAATGCCAGGGAAATTTTATTAATAGTACAGCGTATAACATCAAATTAGCTCAGATTGCCTTTTTGACAAGCCATTTTAATTAAAAATATCAAGACCAACATTGAAGAAGTACTGCAGCCGTTTTAGGAAAATATCAAATAATACTGCCATCTGGCACTTAAAACGTCTCTTATTTCAGGACTAATTAGAAGCAATGCAGTGAAGTCGGTTACAGACACAGAATGATAGCAGTCAGTGTTTAGCAGAGAGAACTGGAGCACGACTGAGATTCAAGGCCTGATGGTTTCAGTAATGATTAAAAATAGACACGCATATTTCTGCACACCTGTACATTTGAAATATATACATTTGTAATTCATCTTAATTTGGGTGCATTAAACACAACAGAATACCGGCATATTTAAACTGATTTAAAGTGAAAAACCCAAATTGGAGATTTGTGGCTTTTGGTTCATTTAGGCTAGATTTGCTGTTAGCTAAATGCTATTGTACTCAAAGAGAAAAAACAAAAGCATACAGTATGCATTTAAAATGCAGTCTTTTTCTTCCAGGAAAAGTGGACAAAGCTCTTAACAAAAGGTTGCTACCTACATTGAAGCTATTTAGCGAAGAAAATATTTTTAGATATTTAAAAATCAGATTTTTTTTTTTTTTTGGTTTCTTTTTTTTTTCAATTGTTGGAAAATGTAGCTTGTTACTGGAAAAGCTACATTATTGTAGTAAGTTAATAGCGACACTACTTTCAGTAACTACTCCATTGAATGCAGAAGTAAGCAAATTGGGATGCAGCTCAGGTAAAAGACAGGATAAATGTTTACAAGAGCCTTAAGAAGATGTTTATGAAATTATATCTCAGTATTTCAGCAGATAGTGAGCTGCATATAAATATTGTGTGTTTGTGTTTGTATGCTTGTTGACCTCATTGCTGGCTCGTGTCTCCAGTCACTTTGCTCGGTAAATATGAGTCATGCTTTGTTTCACCTGACGTGTAATTATTTTTTCCATTAAACACAAAGTCATATTTCAGTTTGTCGGTAAAATTTCAATCAGGGTGCACTAATGCACACTAGACAGAGAAACTTTAGAACAATAACTAGATGCAAGCGCAAAGAAAATAAAACACGTCAATAAGGAGAGAGAGAACACATACTGGAAATAAAATCATTGGCAATCTGAAGGTGGTGTATACGTTAAAGTGTCAACTGATGAAAAACATTAATAGCTTTCTGCCAGGAGAGAAACATTATTTGATGGATATGCGCTCATTTGCATATTTTCCTTTATACTTGGAGTGGCGGTTGAGTGATATTTAAATGTTCACCTTGACTATGTGATGAGAGGCGGAGCTTAGGCCGTTTAGAACAAAAAGAGCCATTTTTTACTTGTTTGGCTGAATAATCTAATGTTATATCTTGGATGTCAAGAACAAAATATGCTATTCTACAGGAAAAGCATGCTAAACAAATCATTAAAAAAAATTATTTCCACTACTGATGATCACATTTTATATATCATCGCAAGGGGAAGGACCACAGCTTTCTAATGACACCTCGATTGAGCTTATAGTCCACTCAGAGGCCAATATTTTCAATGAAAAAACGAGGGTGGTACATGATCTAAAAATTTGACTGAATATCTATGGACGACCACATCTGTGAGGGCTAAAATGAATTACCAACATTTCATATCTGTATATTGTGATGGAATGTGATAGAGAACTTATTTTTTTCTTGTGCTTGCTGCCATCTAGTGGAATGAAATGAGACTTTTGTGTGAATAGTGAGCTTTTAGTGTGTTTCTTTTTTTTCCCTTTTCTCCCCCAATATGGAATGCCCAATTTCCACTACTCAGTACGTCCTGGTGGTGGCGTGGTTGCTCACCTCAATCCAGGTGTTGGAGGACAAGTCTCAATTGCATTCAATGACCGTCAATTCACGCATCTTATCATGTGGCTCATTGTGGCATGTGGCCCACGTAATGGGGTGGCTGTGGCTCAGGTGGTAGAGCGGGTCGGTCACTAATCGCAGGGTTGGTGGTTTGATTCCCAGCCCACACGACTCCACATGCCGAAGTGTCCTTGGGCAAGACACTGAACCCAAAGTTGCACACAATGGCAGGCTAGCGCCTTGCATGGCTGAAAACCATGATTTATTTATACTGTATATGGGTTAACCATGGTTTTACTACAGTAAACATAGTTGAACTACTGGATGTGTTATAAAACATAGTAACCACAAAATTATGATTTTTATTACCATAGTTTTTGTCATCCTGCTTATATCTGCGTCTCTCACTGAACACGTTTAGATGTGCTCTACAATATGGAACTGCTTTTCTGTGGACCCCCTCTAATCCAGTCCCCCCCCCCCCCCCCCCTCAATCCCTGGCCTGGGACAAAAATTCCAGTTGTACTCCCCTTATCTGCTGCCCTGTCCTTCTGTATTATTAAAATGGCTTGATTTCACTATGAATATCATGGTTAAATTACAGTATGGTTACTGTAGGAAAACTAGAAGCATTTCCAGGATTTCAATCTTAGGAGGGCTCAGCCTCCAATGACACTATACTGTAAAGATGTACACATTTAATGTATTGCCCTCTATTATAGAGATGTTGTGGTTTAGTTTTTCTGTTTTTGTCTTTTAAGTGGGTTTACATCATTCAAGCTATCCAGCTAATATTTATTCAGAATATAGTTATTTTCTGTAAATAGTTATTTTCATGCATTCGGCATACGCTTATATCAAAAGCGACTTACAGTGCCCTTATTACAGGGACAATCTCCCCGGAGCAACCTGGAGTTAAGTGCCTTGCTCAAGGACAAATGGTGGTGGCTGTGGGGATCGAACCAGCAACCTTCTGCTTACCTGTTATGTGCTTTAGCCCACTACACCACCACCACTTCGTAAACATGAATTGATTATTTTGCAACTTTTATATGTAAATATATGTTACACAAAACACAACAAAAACCTATTATAACATTATATATCAAGAGTGCATTAATTCGTAACTAGAGTCTTTTCAATCCGTTCAAAGATTTGTTCAAATTTGTTCATTTTGCCTTAATTTGTTCAGTGTCCATTTTCGCAAATCACAATTTTATGGCAGGAGGTAACAGCAAATTGACATCTTTAATGTGTTTTGAACGAGTCATTAAATCGAGGAAGCACAGAGTTGACCAAAACCAGTCTAATTATCCTTTATTAAAATGTGTGTGTGTCTACAAATCTACCTAGAGACTCCAGACTGTTTAAGTATCATAAGCATTTTTTCCACAAATGACAAAGCATACCTACATTTTTTTAACTGCTGTGATAGCTATATGAAAAAGACAACAATATTAGCTTAAAACATTAATACATTTCAACTTTTACTCATAATTCAACCAGCCCTTTTATTCCCTTATTAAATGAGATTACTGAACTAAATGAATGACATGCCTCCTCTCCTTCAGTTGGTCAACAGATCTTGATCATCGCTTGTTCACTGAAATTTAGGGGGTCTAAAGCACTCCTAAATAGGGTAACCCCTATTTGTAAAACCATGCAAAATTGTATGGTCGTGGGTTTGCTACAAATGCCATAGTTGAACTGTAGTAAATCTATGGTAAATATTGTGGTTATTATGGTTTTAATACAAATACAATTCAGTAGTTCAACTATTGATACTGAAGTTTAGTTAATTTATTGTGAGGGAACCCAAAACAATTGCAAAATATTTCAGAGAGTAAATTCCCTCCCTGTTCTCTTGGGGGCTCTGCTCTATTAAAAGCCTAACTTCTAAACACCTCAATGAAATTAAATATTTAAAGTCAAAGGGACAAAAAGTGTTTCTTTATCACGTTCGTAAGTACATAATGTTAAAAGTACACAACGTTTGATCTTTGAGCATTTCTTAGGCTCAAACAAAAGTTAGTTTGACCTTTTAGTTTTTGTTTAAGTAATAGTTCAGGAAGTTGTCATGATGTTTCAGAAAGTTCCGATGTTTCACAAGTCCAACTGAAATTTTATGGAGTCTTCAAAAGTTTGTGTTGAAGCATCTTAAGTCTGAAAATTATAAGCATTAAAGGATAATTTGTTTTCATTTGCTTTGCCATAAGTATTTTGACCAGTAGAGCTTAATTCACAGGCATGGGGTGAGACAAAAAGGTGTAGGGCAGATGGGGTCAGCTGCAGGGTGATGTCACCTACAGGCCTCTCTAGAATGGGGTGTTGGGAATGCATGGGTGATCCAGGACAGAGAGGGTGATTACAACATGATTTAGAGGCCTCTGATGTTGTACCTATCCCTTCAATCCCCTTATGAAGCCCAATGTAGGCCACAGAAACTGGGATAGAGCATTGAGTAACTCTATATAATCTATATGAGTCTATATGATATAAAGTGCTAACATGCTACCCAGAACTTATGATCTGTTCCTCAACTTGATGAATATATAATGATCAGAGCAGTTGCCTTACAGTGATCCAGTTATATATTCATTATAAACCCTGAAAAATGTCATCTAGCGGCCACAACACACATATTCAATTTGTTTGCTACTAAAGGGTCATTGACAAATAAGTTTGTCAGAGATGATAAATGGAGGAATACTTTAAAATCTTCTTTAAAACACAAGTTCAAGTTCGTAGAGTAAGTAAGTATTATGTGACCATATTGACATTAAATGTTTAGGAGGGACAAACCACATGCCGGCGAAAGGTTGTTGGGCACCCAAGGCTCATCAATTTCAAGGTCTACTTTAATTATGGTTATGGGAGGAATGTGTCATCACACCCTGCTGCTTATGGGGCTGGAAGAAGTTCACCAGGTCCGATGCGTAATATTTTCTTTTACATCATGTGGACACCGTGTATGTGTGCACCACTTACCTGGGGAAGTGATGGCACCAGGATGTACTGAGGAAAGACGAGAATCCTGTGGAGGGAGTGTGATGCTCTGAGCAATGTTCTGCTGGGAAACCCAGGGTTTCACGTGGACATCAATTTGACACGTGTCACCTACCTAAACATAGTTGCAGACCAGGTACACCCCTTCATGGCAATGGTATTCCCTGATGGCATTGGCCTCTTTCAGGAGGATAATGCACCCTGTCACACTGCACATATTGTTTGGGAATGGTTTGAGGGACATGATGAAGTGTTCATCAATCCGATTGAGCATCTGTGGGATATGCTGGACCAACAAGTCCGATCCATGGCATCTCCACCTCACAACTTACAGGACTTCAAGGATCTGCTGCTAATGTCTTGGTTCCTGATACCACAGGACACCTTCAGGGGACTTGTAGAGTCCATGCCTAGGTGGGCCGGTGTTGTTTAGGCGGTGCATATTATGCATCAGTAAGCTCATCAGTATATGTTTCAGGAAGTAATAAGGAAAAACTTGACAAAAAGATACTCCTGTTTGTTATCTGTGTCTGTGGGAATTTCATAAAACTCACTGTATGTCTGACTTGATGTCTGAGTGAAACACATTTGTTAATTGAATTCTACAAACTGAGGCCTTTCCAACGATATAAAACATATGACTATCTCATCTTTGTTATGGTTTCACCAACTCTGAATATAATTGATCTGATAACAAATTTGCAAATAATGAGAACTAAACAGTTCTTATTTGTCATCAAATTAAAAAAGCATTATTTAAGAATTGGTATTGTGTTTTTGACCAGGATTTGCCATCAGACAATCAAACCCGCCTCCATTGGTTCAGAAAATTATGTTATTTTGGCCTGCTCAAACAAACATGTAGATTGAGGAGCACATCCACAGTGTTTACACTTTTCAGAAGAAATCAACATACAAACAGCTCACTTATAGTTGTCTCTGCACATTAACCTAGGGAAGAAACATTTTCAACATTGCACAACTTACGTTATCAGCTATAAATGCCAGCTGCACACTTTATAAAACCAGACTTTTAAATGCTCCACACCTTCACATTAATTTACTCTGAATATACTGTCTCAATCGGTCATTTGCAACATTTATAACATTTCTCAAACATGATTAAGAACATAAAGGTGTTGAAGCTTGATCTGTTCATTCATCTTTCTTTGGGTAGATCACTTTGGTTTTATCAAGTTCTTCCTCCAAAGGAAGATACATTTTTTATTTTTCCCATCAAGCCTTCGCACTCACTATCTGGTGCCTTAAAAATGATACCAAAAGGAAAGGTGCCACATCTGTTGTCAGGTGACTCATTCTGATAGAGAACGTGTTTATGTGCTCACGGCCACATACACATTACAGAACAGTACAGTTCTAAACACAAGGTCACTGCACACACACACACACACCACTCTGATATTGATTATGACATATCAACAATGCTTAGGGAAACAGATCATGAAGATGGATTGCAGTGTACCGCTCACCATCGTTTGATACAGAGTGAGGTTTTGAGAAGTTCACTGGCATCATGGCATAAGTGACTCATGGTATAGAGACACGGTCAGCTGAGCAGTCCGAGATGTAACGCTCCTGGATCTTTATGACATTTCTGGACTTCTTTTTATGATGTCTGCAGTCATAAATTGAACTGTTTTCAGTTCACTTTAAGACTAACCTAAAAACCTTTGTTTTGTTCTCAAAAGGTGTACTGTAGCCACCCGGCATACAGTGTGCTTTATTTGTAATATTTGGGCATCTCTATAGTATTCACTTAATAATTGCAGAAAGATTTAAGGACAGGAAACGGCTTACTTCTATGCACACAACAAAACCAAAAAAAATAAAAAAAATAAAAATGACACTTTTTCATAATTTACCAATTTGTGGAACTGATTTTTGTTGATTCTGTTTAACATCTTATCCCTACTTTAATTAAAGGTCTAGATAAACACAGACATTACGAGATATCTAAAGATGTTTGAAATTGTTTTGAAATGCCTTTAATGATTCCAGTGGCATGATGTTGTGATAAATCAAGTTATTACACGTAATGTTCTTGCATAAATAATACTGATTAATTAGCCAGTCAGACCAACTGAGGATGAAGGGTGTAGTATATATCACTGTCAGAAACCCTCCTGAACAAATCATTTACACTGCCATGATTTTAATTAACTAATGAGAAACCTCTCCACGTCAAGAGGAAATTAAAAGGAATTATGATCTAGAGGTCTAATTGTGCTCTCAGGTTCACAAATCTTTTGAGAAACATTTAAACTTGTAAGCATTTATCAGTGTCATCAAAATGTTTGGATTACGTTTGATAAAGAGATTTTAACGGCAAAAAGTTTGTCTGAGGTGATAATTATGAGAAATCTTTTAAAAATCTAGTTGAAAGAAGGAAAGTTAACAGAAATGCAAATCTTTGTGTCCATGCAGTGGCGGATTTAGGCATGGGTGACATGGGCAGCCAGGGGCGGCACAGTCACCCCCTTCAGCGGGGGACAGGGCTGGACTGGGAAGAGAAATCGGCCCGGGATTTTACATGGCAACTGGCCCAAAAGTGGGCGTGTTCGATGTCATTTTCTGCATATCGAGCCGGCGTTTTGTGGTCCGTTCTGCATAACGCGGTGGCTCATTTTCGCTTGTCGCGGCCCGTTTCGTGGCCAACCACCGGCCTGCTCGGTTCCCCCGATGGCCAGTCCGCCCCTGATCAGCCCCAAAGTGCATCAGCCCACCGTGAAAATGCCCGGTATGCCAGATTACCAGTCCAGCCCTGGCGGGGGATGCTGAATGAGATGGTTCGCCAGAGTGCCATACAAGCTAGAACCGCCACTGCATACATGTTGATTTTAAACATTTTTGAAGAACAATTTATAGCATTTTCGAAAAATGAAATAGAAGAATGGCAATGCTGTGGCAGTAAGGGCGCTTGCACCTGAGCTAAATTATGTCTAACACCTGTCTCTAATTTCAGTGAGCACGGGGAGAGCGGCATAAAAACGGCCACAGAACCGCCAGCCAGAGAGTGACTTGCGGCTAAGTAGACAAACTGAGAGAGTGTTTTTAATTTTTGTTTTGAATGTAGTTTTATTTTTTTAAATAGTTATAATATTTAAAAAAATAATTCTTGCAATGCTTATATAATATAAGATTATTCCAAACTACTTAATTAAGTTAATGAGACTTTTATTATGTATTTATTTATTTACTTATTTTACTGACTCCTGATGGTTAAACCACTTTGATTTTGTTTATAATTATTTTAAACATTCGAAAAAAAAAAAAAAAAGATCAAAACGACTATGAACTTAGCACTTCTAAACATGTCCATCATAGTAAAAGAGTATTCAAGGAATTGTTTTGTGTGATCTGCATTTGTAATGTATTTTGTAATTACTCAATAGATCCAGAAAAAATTATAATAATAAAAATAGCTTCATATTGTTGACATATATTCGACATTGTCGGCAAATGAAGTTCAAACAAAAAAGAAAATTGAGTTAATTAAGTTATTATCAAGTCATAAACCTCATGTTGATCCAAACTTGTATGATTTTTTTGCCTTCCATGCAACAAAAATAGAGCAACGTTATGCAGAACAAACACTAATTTGGTAAGTCAATCTGAGACAATTTCGACTCAATGCTGCAGACGATAAGACATTATCATACTAAAGCCATTAGCTTTCTCCATACAAGTTAGAATTATTATTATGATGTCATGGAGGTACAGTATTGCATAAAACACAAATAAAGCACCTAGCTCTCTGGAAAATGAAAGTCACACTTGAGTTGAGTAGGTTAATTAAACCTCTCTAATGAGGCTACTAAACCGGGGCCTAATGTAGCTTCTTGGCAATGCTCGTTGGGGATTGGGGTACTTTGGTTTTATAGCAGTCCCTGTGTTTTGCCCTGCCGAGGCTGTCCGTGTTAATGGAGCCAGTACAGGATACATAAAAGCCATCGTCTTTGTTCTTTATAGACTATTTGTGTCTTCTGTCCAACATTAATCTATTACACACAAAAGAAGGAGGGCTGTCCGACACTGCCTTATAAATCTCAATAGCAAACGACACACAAATGTCCACAGTCTCGAAAAGGTTTAATTATGGTGACTCTTAGAATCCCTCCTCATATTCAACTTGATTACAGTACAATTGATACCCAGGTAATTGATAATGCCTGGGTGAATAATGTTGTCAATTTTCTCCCTAAATCCCATTTTGGTAGCCATCTGGGCCACGTAAACAGCTCCCGAGGGAGGAGGGCTATTAGACAATAATTACTCAGAAGTCATTTATTCTTGAGGAGTGTTTAGCATTTATCTGTTTTACAATTAAAATGGAAAACGGGCCTCTCCGCACTTATTCTCAATATATAGAGTGTTCAGCCTTCTCTGACAGCACTTGAACTATTGACACACTCTCATTGTCTCTTGAAGACAGAATGGGGATGGCCTGAATGCATGTAAACAATGTGATGTTACTTTTTTGCAAACAACAGCTAATACTGACAGTAGACAGACAAATTAGACAGACAGACAGACAGACATGGATGGATGGATGGATGGATGGATGGATGGATGGATGGAACAAGAAATGCAATGACAAACAGAAAGACAGAGAGAAAGACAGTTAGAATGTTAGAAAGACTGAACGAAAGACAGATAGACAGAGAGATGGATATAATGATTGAATTAAAGACAGACAGACAGAAAGAACAACATAAAGACAGACCGACAGACTTCAACCTACAGACAGATTAGATAGAACGATGGATGGACGGACGGATGGATGGATGGATGAAGGAACGGCAGACAGACAGACATCGACCAAAAGACGGATTAGATGGATGGATAGAATGATCGACAGACAGACAGACAGACAGAACACATGACAGACAGAACAAATGAATGACAGACAGACAGATAGACAGACGGACAGACAGATAGAAAGACAGATATAATGATAGACAGATAGAATGAACAAATGACAGACAGAGAGACCTTCAAACTGATTAGATAGAAGGATGGATGGAACGATAGACAGACAGAACAACGTACAAACAGACAACAGACAGAAGGAATGACAGAGCAAACAAATAAACAACAGACAGACAGATTGATAGATAGACAGACAGACAGACAGATAGATAGATATACTGTAAATAGATAGATAGATAGATAGATAGATAGATAGATAGATAGATAGATAGATAGATAGATAGATAGATAGATAGACAGACAGACGGACGGACGGACGGACGGACGGACGGACGGATATATAGATAGATCTACTGTATATAGACAGACAGACAGACAGACAGACAGATAGATAGATAGATAGATAGATAGATAGATAGATAGATAGATAGATAGATAGATAGATATACTGTATATAGATAGATGGATGGATGGATGGATGGATATATAGATATAGTGTATATGGATGGATGGATGGGTGGATGGATGGATGGATGGATGGATGGATGGATATATAGATATAGTGTATATAGATGGATGGATGGATGGGTGGATGGATGGATGGATGGATGGATATATAGATATAGTGTATATAGATGGATGGATGGATGGATGGATGGATGGATGGATGGATATATAGATATAGTGTATATAGATGGATGGATGGATGGATGGATGGATGGATATATAGATATAGTGTATATAGATGGATGGATGGATGGGTGGATGGATGGATGGATGGATGGATGGATATATAGATATAGTGTATATAGATGGATGGATGGATGGGTGGATGGATGGATGGATGGATATATAGATATAGTGTATATAGGTGGATGGATGGATGGATGGATGGATGGATGATGGATAGATATACTGTATATAGATAGATAGATAGACAGACAGACAAATAGATAGATAGATAGATAGATAGATAGATAGATATACTGTAAATAGGTAGATAGATAGACAGACAGACAGATAGATAGATAGATAGATAGATAGATAGATAGACAGACAGACAGACAGACGGACGGACGGATATATAGATAGATCTACTGTATATAGACAGACAGACAGATAGATAGATAGATAGATAGATAGATAGATAGATAGATAGATAGATAGATAGATAGATAGATAGATAGATAGATATACTGTATATAGATAGATGGATGGATGGATAGACTATATATATATATATAATGACAATTTTGTTGGAAAATAAGTTGAGGCAATTTCAACACTGGTTAGATGATTTCACACAGATATGCCCCTTTCCCTTGATTTCTTTAAAAACAGTGAAGTCCACACTGAGGTTGAGTGAACATGATAATTAAGAAGGTTTATGACTGCAGGGCAATTCTGAACAAACTACCCATTTATGCACTCAACCTTACAGCTTGCTGACCAGCAAAAAAATATAATAATTTTCTGTGTTCAGTTATATACACATTAAGGGAAAGAGATTCAATATTTATTATTTTCAGGTAACAAAAGATTATGTTCTGATTTATATGTGTTTCGTGTCTGCATAATTTTGCATTAATAGCCAAAAAATCGCAGGTGTGATCATATGTGAAATCAATGCAGAGTATTCTGCGTGTAGGATTAATCTACAATGGCCTTCATTTTAAGAAAATCTGCTTTTGTAGAGACTACCCAATCCAATATCCTGAATGATTAATTACAGAATAGAACTTCATTCGTTCTTGCAGCGTCAGCACTTTCAAGTCTTTGGAGAGGACAGCAGGTCACACAGATACGGCATGTACACCTGCCTGTCATAACAGCATAAAGTCATGTAATACTTGATGGTATACTTACTTATAAATGGTCTCCACTTATATAGTACCTAAGAGGTTACCAAAATGCTTTACACTGTGTCCCATTCACCCATTCACACACACATTCACACATGTGGCAGAGCTGCCATGCAAGGTTGAATGCCATTGGGAGCAACTTGGGGTTCAGTGTCTTGCCCAAGGACACTTCGGCATGTGGAGTCGTGTGGGCTGGGAATCAAACCACCAACCCTGCGATTAGTGGCCGACACGCTCTACCACCTGAGCCACAGCCACCCCACAAGTAATAATATTATTGACCTCGGCACTTCAATAACTGTCTGGTTTGGTGCAGCTACGAAATCAGACATCAGAAGACTATAAAGGACAGTTCGGACTGCTGAGCAGATTATTCGTTGCCCCCTGCCCTCCCTTCAAGAACTGTACACTTCCAGAGTGAGGAAAAAGTCTGCAAAAATCACTCTGGACCCCAATCACCCAGCCCATTACCTTTTTGAACCGTTGCCTTCTGGCCGACGCTACAGAGCTCTGATCACCAGAACCGTCAGTCACAGGAACAGTTTTTTCCCCTCAGGCAGTCCATCTCATGAACAGTTAAAACTGCCCCATTGATTCTGATTCTGATATCAGAGTTTGGGATGCTACTTTGAAATGGTACCTGCTGAACTTTCCAATATGCAAAAAACTCATAATTAATAAGTAGCTTGACTTCAGAAAACTACAGTGAAGCTACCTCTTAAAAAATAGTTAGCTACTCTAACTCTACAAGTTCTAACAACAAGTGACTAACTACATTGATGCTATTTAAGGGGGTAACATAATTTCAAATACATAACTTTATATATAACTTACATTAAATATATGTTATGCCAACATCAGCAGTTTCTATTTTCTTCATTCTCGTTTCTCAGTAACTGACCCTGCATTTGTGTGTCCTCTGCTCGGTTTCCCCTCATGATCAACACGCTGCCCCTTTACGGAGGAATTAACAGCCATCAGGGGAGAGTAATACACTGCATTAATGTCTGACTTAAGAAAGGAAAACAGCACTCAGCGAAGAGCACACTCACCGCACTTCGTCTACAACAGCACATTTTAATTCCTTACTGTGTTAAAGATTTAATCCTCATTTGCCTGAGGCCCTCCGGGAACGAATCACTGACATTTGGAATAATTGTTGTTGCAGGGTAATCTCACGAGGGTGCACAGAGGCAGAGAGACTCGGCAGAAAGGACTATGTCAGCTTTTATTTATTTGCAAAGGAATCGCCAGAGGCATCTCCTTCCGATCACAATTATGAAGCTGGCCTTGGGAGATAGAGAAAGAGAGATACTGCCAAGAAAGAACTGAAACTTATTATTACCAGCTAAACAAATGGCCATAGATAGATAGAAAGTACTACTGCTCAGTACAAATCACATCAGAAAACATGCCAAACCAAAACGGCATTCAAATGTCACATTCAACTTCCATTTCCATTCCATTACTCTAGGCTGAAATCTTGGGGTTAACATGAAAATTCTGTCATAATTTACTCCAAAATTATCACATAGGAAGACAACATGTTGCTACTAAATGTTCCGGTATCCTGACATCGACCACATTCTGGCAAATCATTGACAAGAGACATCTCACATCAGACATTTTTGCCTCAATACAAATGTGTTTATATTTTCCAGTGACAAGACTGAGTTACATGGGTTCTGGTCCCACAGACACCAGGAAGTACTCGTGTTTACATAAATAATGGTAAGCATGGACAAACGTTCTTGCTTTCAAACACAGCTGGATGCGAACTCCGAACGCATGGGGTCTCGAGCCATTCTTTTCTACGTTTCAAACGACGTTTAACTTGACACGACCCAACCAAATTGAGATGCTCCAAAAAGTCTGTCTCACGCATATGTTCATAGACATGGCCATAGAAAAGCCTATCTTAGATAAGTCTATCATGGGCAGAATCAATTGCAAAATAGATTTCTAAAAAGCCAATGATAGGCTTGTGTTCAGTGATATAGAATTAAATCAAATATATTGCCTTCAAAAGCCACTTTTTGAATTGTCTATTCGATGCTTTACTTGTCTGTGACTATAATGTTTTTTAAATTTGTATTCAAATTAATTACATGGTGTGACAGAGCGGAGGGCGGGGCCAGGTCGTGATGCTACACACCCGGCCCCTAATCAGGCTAATCAAGCCTCAGGATGGGACAGAGAGAGACTTACGTGCAGCTGTCCGACACCTTTGTGTGTTTGTCTTTTTGGTTGAGTTTTATATTAAACATGATTTATATTGTCAAGCAAGTTCTTTCCATTATCCCTTTACACTGGTGCTGAAATCTTGGCTGGAGGAGGGAAGTGCCGTAGTAGTGTCCTCACCACTTCCATCCACACCAACGGAGCAGCCACAGCCATCCGCTGGAGGACGGAGGAGCCCGGCCACCTGAGAGCGGACGAACGGCCGCTGACCACGAAGGGAGAAGGGGCTCCTAATGACCGCCTGGAATGGTCAGGGCCGCTGCCAGGTGCGGAGGAGACCCCTACCAGCCACTGAAATGTGGCGGGGTATATGACTGCCTACCGCTAGCGGGAAGGGGATCCTGGCCAAACGCCTGGAGCAGGAGAACCGCTACCAGGGGCGGGGGAGACCCCTTCTGTTTCCAAAGAATGCGGCGGGCATTCCGAAAGACTGCGTTCCGAGACGACTGCCTCCGATCTGTCCGGAGAGGAGTGGCTGTTGTCCGTTGGGAGTTGTCCGAATATCGGAGAATGGCCGAGTAAGTGTTTTTTTTTTTTCTCTCTCACTCTCTCTCCTCTCGTTAGACACACCCCTCCCCAGGGAAAAGGGGGGGGGGGGGGGGGGGGGTACATCATGCCGGGGGCTTCCCGGCCTGAGAGAGTGAGGAAGGAATGTGACAGGCTAATCAAGCCTCAGACAGGGATAAATGCCGACTGGAGACTGCAGTGGGACAGAGAGATTTACGGGCAGCTGTCCGACAACTTTGAGTATTTGTCTTTTTGTTTCAGTTTTATATTAAAACTAATATTTATATTGTCAAACCAGTTCTCGGTTCCTCCTTTCCCTTAATCCCTTTACACATGGTATGCCGATTAATTAATCGAATTAAATCGCAATTAATCACATGCATAACTATTTGCTGAGAAAGCCCCTCAAATAACAATAATTCAATATATAATGATTAAATAAATATAACTAGTTATTAGTTATAATTAGTTCATTATATATATATATATATATATATATATATATATATATATATATATATGCATGACATTATTTTGTACAAGAGAACAAGTGAAGCATTAAAAAAAGACAATACAAAAACTGGCTTTAGAACACAATATATTGGGGGCCTGGGTCGCTCAGCAAGCAAAGACACTGACTACCACCCCTGGAGTCGTGAGTTCAAACCCAAGGTGTATTGAGTGACTCCTGCCAGGCTACCAATGCAACCAATTGGCCCAGTTTCTAAGGTGGGTATAGTCATGTTGGTTGCCTTCCTCATGGTTGCTATAAGATGGCTCTCGCTCTCAATGGGGCATGGGGCTCTTGCTTAGTTGGCAGGAATGTTCCTTATTATTGTCTTTTGCATGATGAAAACAAAAGTTTTGCTTGAAAAGTGGCCTCCCCAAGAATGTCTAATCCTCACGAGTTTGGGGCTCTGTTGCCCCCCTCACAATTGAGGCAATGTGTCCCATTGTCCGCCACCCTCAAAGGGAACAGAGGGAGGAAGCTTTGGACTGGGGCAAAAAGAGGCAGGGGGAGCCACACACGGTCTGCTCTACTGCCCCTCCTTCTGAAAACACCCCAAGCTTTTGTTCAAATATTACAATAACACTGTTTTGATCTATTGTATCATCCTGTTGACTGTGTCTACTGACCAAACAGCCTGGACATGGAAAGGAAGTGACACTCCCAACCAAATGAAAAAAGAAAAAGAATCCCTTTCTTCTTGCGTGTAAGTCGCCCCTCACTGAGGGGGTCTTAGGTTCAAATGTTGAATTAAACTTTAAAGAGGCTTAAAAACAGAGGGCACATCGACCCCCCCCCCCCCCCCCCCCAAGAAAGGACAGAAAGAAAGAATAGATAGTGCACAGAGAAACGAGATGAGGACATAATAGAAGGATCCAGAGTCCAGAAAAAGATGATAATTTTTTTTATTCCACTATCTGTCCCCTGAGCAGATGCTGAAGCAGATGGTGGAAAATGAGCAGAAAGTTTACGAGGAGGTGAGAAATTGAACGAGGGCAGCTGTGAAGGTGAATCAGGGCAGGAAGTCAACAGCCTCTCAGAGTTCAGAGGAAGTGATGTAAGCTCTTAAAAGGAGTAGTTCACCAAATAATGATAATTCTCTCATTATTTACTCACCCTTATGCCGACTTAAACTTGCATTACTATCATTTGTCTGCAGAACACAAATATAGATTTTGATGGAGATTTAAGGTGTTTTGTCCATTCAATGACAGTCCATGGGGTCAAACACTTTCAAGCTCTTTTAAAGGTAATCCATACAGTTTGATTGGATTAATCCATGTCTTCTGAAGCAATCCAATCGGAAATATATCTCCTTCTTCGCTATAAATCTTGCCATCTGCATTCTCCTAGTCGATCATGATTTCAAGCTTGATTACACTTCCTTTGCACGTCACTTCTACACGACTTGCATTGCATGGACAAAAACACCTCATATTGCCTTGAAAATACTGTTTTTTCATTTGTGTTTTGCAGAAGAAGGAAAATCATACAAGTCTGAGATGGCATGTGGTTGAGCAAATGATGAGAGATGATTATTTTTGGGTGAACTAATCCTTAAAGCCTGTATGTTCATAATTAAAGGTGAAGTGTGTCATTTTCTTTCAGTGTTGGAATACTTTCTCTTTCCAGTTTAATATGCTGAGACAACTAAGTGCATTTTCACACATGGTTCATTTGGAGTTTTTGTTTCGGAACCTGGTGTGTTCGGTTTGTTTAGGCATTTAAGAACACTCAGATCTGCCCCCCAAAAAATCAGCCTGATGCTACCTCATCAACCGATTTCAAACTGTCTGGAATGGTACACTTGTGATGATATTAAGTTTATATTGCTTTTAAGGAGATATTATGCAAAATCCACTTTTTATGTGTCCCCAGTGTGTGTAGACAAGCACAAAATATGGTAAAAGACCATCCCCTCGTTTCTTGCCTTTCTTCATCAATATATATCAGTGTCTCTGGACGAGCAGTTCAGGTTTGCAGTCCCTTATCACGTCAAATGGGGAAAGGTACCGCCATGGCTGGCGAAGAGTTACGCCCGAGTAGCTTAGATCCACCTTTAATAAAACCTGAGCGAGCAGCGCACCGTCCGACGTATTTATCTCCTCGCTAGAGCCGCTTGTGCTAACTCTGACGTTTCATCAACGATGGTGATGGTCAACACAAGGCTGGATTTGCTTCAAAGCTAAGGATCAAGGATGGATCGATACAAACTCTCTGTGACCCAACTTCAGATTTGCAAGTCGTAAGTTTCGCACTTTATACTTTTTTAATGTTTGCAATTTGGCTTTCTGAATTTGCTTGTTTGCACGTTGCATGAAGCATGCTTGAGTAACGTAGCAACTAGACCCTTACTACCTTATTCCATAACAATGAAGCTCTGTTTCGGTTAAGATATAAACTGATTGGTGTCCTCCACAGTCCCGCTTGAGTGGTCATGCAATGAAGATTTTTAGCGTAATAAAACCAGTCATTATTTCAAAAAGGATTATGACACAATAGTGGTATTTTCAACAACTAAAGCTGTTTTTCACATTATAACTTGACCTTTGTTTTGCACAATACAGACTGACTTTGACTATACTTTTTTAATTGTTTAATTCTCCTGCATTGTTGTCGCCAGGGTATCCACGGCGCCAGCAGGAAAGGCACAGCCCACTTCTAACTCTTTTGCATTTAAAGCTACAGACACTAAAACAGCCCGTTTGGAACAGGGCTACAAAACAGGGGTATAATGGTATGGTAGAATAAACGATCTGTGAGGTATTTTGAGCTGAAACTTGACAGACACATTGAGAGGACACCTGAGACTTATATTACATTGTGTAAAAAGGGGCATAGTATCCAATGCCTTTCCTTCCTTTAAAACAATGACATTTAATACAAAGTAAAGCTCTCAGACATTGAACAGGACTGCGAAGCAACAGGAATCTAATGCAGTTGCATTAAAAGATGTGATTCCAGCTGCTTGAGTGATGGATGTGATTCAAGCAGAGGCATCAAACCACCAACATCTTCAAACAGGAAAACAGCATCTCACACGCTCCCTTCTCCAGAGGGGCCGCAACCACTGTTTTTACATTTCACTATCATCTCTGCCCATGAGGAATATGGATGTGAAATGAAATATTCAGGCCTATTGTCTGATTTATTCGCGACATTATCCAGCAGTATCGGCTCGGCAGTTTAAAGGATCGTTCTTCTCCATTCAGGACCTGCCCGCTGGGGGTCCGACAGCCTATCTGCTTCGCACTGCATAAACAGAGATGGTGCGTATGACAACTACAATATGTTTTTCTTGAAGGTTTTCAGCATGCAGAATTTCTAAGTAGAGAGCGAGCAGACAAACCTTGGGGGAATCAAGTTTTGGGGTTCAGAAATGAGGTCTTGTGTGGGATCGTCTGTTTGATACATGCCAGACAAACTCTAACCCATGAACTAACTAACATATAGTGAAAGTAGAGTTTTTTTTCCATTTGTTACTTACTGAATAGCACCTATCACAACATCATCTCTGAATTGAAATGCATTTCTCATCACTAAAAAGGCAGGCTAATATTGTCATTCATGAATGAGTTTGTATACAGTATATTTACATGCACATCACCAGATGAGGTTTAATGAGGAAAACAGTTTATTATTAAGATATTTAGTTGGGGAGGGCGATTTATGTGCTGACAGGCCACGTTTCTACGTAGTTGCATTTTCCTTCAATTCGATTCGATTTAGAACATTTGATTATATTATCAAAATAACAAAATATGCATTGAAGGGATTTTTTTATTAAATTACTTATTTAACCTTTAGAGGGTGCTAATAGTACAAGTACAGTCCTTTAGCGCCAGCCACAGAGGAAAACTATTGGCAATATTGGCCTCTATCAGCATAGATTTTTGCCGTTAGCAACTATCGGCACCGATTAATCGGTAAAACCGATATTTCAATCTACCTATAGCTGAAACACCCTGTTTCCAGAAGATTATAGGAGATTTGGGCTTCTCTATATTTCCATTAGGATCAGTGTATTTGGACAAACTGACTTTGACATAAATTAAGATATTTCACAGTAGAGTTGGGGTACTCGAGTTTGGACTCGGACTCGAGTTCGAGTCACTGGACTCGGACTTGTCACAGGCTCGGATGTATTTTTACTCTGACTTGACTTGGACTCGAGCCTTTGTGACTCAGGTATTTTTTCTGAGTCCAGCCGAGTCAATGACATTTGTGATCAATTAAAAAATAAATAAATAACAAAACTGAAATGAATTAACATCTCTTTCTGCATGCAGCTGTATTACTCCTGAAGTCATAGACATAGCCAGAGTTGTTTCACTGTGTTTAAGTAAACACACACACATGTTTGAATTGACTCAAAAGAAAATAATGACTGAGGTCAGTCAGTATCAATAATACTGTAAAGAGCAAAATCTCAATAAATGTTTCAAAACAATGAATGAAATGCCCCAATAAGTCCCTTTTGACAAAACAAACGTGCTTAAATTATTCAAGCGCAAGGGTTTATAGGTATTCCCCACAACCTCAGTTCTGTACTTGATTGCTCAAGTTAGTAGTACTTAAAATATTAAGGACTAAGTACAAAGTTCAAGGAACTCCAGAGGTGGAAAGTAACAAATTAAAACTACTCTGTTACAGTACTTGAGTAAATTTTTCATATTTTTCTACTTTTTAGAAAATATAAATAAATACTAGTACTTTTACTTTTACCTGAGTTGTTTAAAAAAGGAAGTATTCAACTTTACCATTTATTTGCCTTGTCACAATACAAGAACTGTAATACTGTGATTTTCTGCATATTTAATATTATTCTGGATAGGATCCATTCATTCAGGTACGAGGGAACCGACTGAACACATATGATGGGATATCTTGTTTACTTGCAACTATATGTCTAAAACAACTTTTTAAATACCTTAGAAAGATACAATTCCAAAAGTGTCGGAAATTAATGGGGACTTGGGGCAAAAATGCCAGCGAAATTGCCAAAAATATTCCCAAAATTCTAAATATGGGGCAAAAAATGCCCACGCAATGAGATCCCATGTTTTATTAATAATATCTGATATAGTTACAATTTCATACATTGCGATATTCTTTTGACTTTTGACTGAACATTATTTGTTTTCATGCCATCCGGTTCCTCGCACCATCATGCACAGACGAGCTCTCCGCTCCTCTATGATATTGCATTATATTAGTTTACCTAACAGCCAAAATATTTGGTCATACGTGAATGAGAATATGTCAAGTCAAGTCTTTTTTATTTGTATAGCGCTTTTCACAGCACAAATCGTTTCAAAGCAGCTTTACAGAAAAAAATGAAACTGTAATATCTCTAAAGTCTTAGAGTGATCATTGTGTAGTTTGATTAAATATGAATGTAAATTGTGCATAAAAATTGAATAATTAAATAATAATTGTATTTAGAAACCCTATGACTTCATTAGTGGCAACATTAAAAGCTATTTTAGAATATCTACGTTTAGCATTAACCAGCACTTGTAAATTTTATCTGATGTCAGATGCTCAATCCACAGAAATGCATTTAACAATGGTGGCTGGAGTCTCTATTTCCACATTCCTTACAATAAAATCACCAATTATTGAGGCTCTTTCAACATGATTTTCAAGGGTGGGTGCAACACTGAGTGGGGAGAATCGATTGCAAACCCTAACAGGAATGGGAGAGTGGTGTCGCTTTGCTGAGCAAGGACGCCTCCGAGACGTCATCCAAACACCCTGCTGCTGGGGCTTTAGAGCCGGAACCATAGTTGCTCACTTTACTACCCACATCCGAAACAGTATCTCCCGGACTAGCTTTCTCTCTGACCTCCACTAGTGTTTGGATGTGTGTCTCTAACTCATTAAACTTCTCTGTCAGCCTGAGTAATTCCTTACATTTATCACATGTTAATTCCTCACTGCTGATGGAAGAAGCTATAATAAATATGTGGCATGCAATGCAGGAAGAAAAAACATGAGCGGATGCCATGACTTACTGCAATTGTTTGTTGTTGTTGTTATGGTTGTTATGGTTTGAGATCGATGTGGTTCCAGATCAGCAGATGTTTGAGATTGATGCAATAATCCATGTAAAACACAGTGGAGAATACAAATGCACGCAGTCAAGACGTGAGATGTAGACAAGCGGGAAAAGAAAAAAGAGAGAAAACGGGTGCACGCTGTAAATTACACACAGTTGAAACTGTAGAAAAGAGAAAAACCCTGGAATAAACCTGAAATATTAATGTGTTTTAGTCACAATGCACATTATGTAGTTTAGAGATGATTAAGAAACATTTAGCATGTTATAAATGGCTTTACTATTTCTAATTTCTATTTAAATAAATGTTATATTCATAAAATATTCTGTTTGTCCAAGAATCCTCATGCAGCAATGCAGGTCTTTGGTAATTAGAAGCCACTAGTTTATGATGTGTGAGGAGTCTGTTACTCAAACTAGAAACTGTGATTTACTTGTCTTTTGGGCTGTCCACTTCCCTCTCTATCCTGGTTAGAGATTATTTTTTCAAAACGGTAATGAATGGAATAGCCTGCATCTCTTTAAAACAATAAAATATTCTAAAATAGAATTTCAGGAGAAATGTGTTACTTTTTGCCTGTTTTTAAAACCACAATTTGACTTGCAAGTGTAAAGCAACTTGTAAGAACTCAATACCTCAGCAAATGGTGCAGAAATGGTACACCCAAGTAAATGGGTGAAATCTAAAAAGTTTAACCTTATCGTCCTGTTAGGATATCAGAAATGATGTCATAAATCCACTGCAGTTCCTTAATTTAAGACAGTTAAGACATTAATATAAGAACACTTTGATACTATAAACGCTTTTATCTCCCAGTTGTTTTCAAAATGTTGTGAGATAATCATGTCATCTTTAATAAGAGCCTGCTTGTAAACTGACACGTGTCGGTGTGTCCTTGTTAGCCATATAAAACCGAGTTTCATCGTTGGTGCTAAATAACAATGGTAAATTTACGGCAGGCTTCGTGAGCTCGTCGTAAGCACCGAACACTTCGTAAAAAACACCTTGCCATAAGTTTCACAAGTACAAACAGATTTACCTCCCTGACATTGAAACAGGTACTTAGAGGAAATGGCTTCTCTCTTATGTCTCTATATATATATTCCTGATAAAGTAGTCTCACACACACACACACACACACACACACACACACACACACACACACACACACACACACACTCACACTCGTTTGCTCAGCTAAATGGAGAAATATTTATATTGTTTTTACATAAAGATAATTATGATTACTATAAACTAACTCTTAACCTAACCCACACCCTAAACCTAACTCTAAAAGAAACTCTTCTTGCATTACTAAAACTGTAATAAATCATATAATTTTTGTATTGATTGTTTTTCAACAAGAAAACATCCCCATATGGAAGGGTTTATTTCTGATTTAGCTCAGTTTTGGGAACCAATTTGTCCCCAAACTATAGCTAAGAACGGTGTAGTGGGCTAAAGCACATAACTGGTAATCAGAAGGTTGCTGGTTCGATCCGCACAGTCACCACCATTGTGTCCTTAAGCAAGACACTTAACTCCAGGTTGCTCCGGGGGGATTGTCCCTGTAATAAGGGCACTGTAAGTAGCTTTGGATAAAAGCGTCTGCCAAATGCATAAATGTAAATGTACACACATAGTGAGATAGTCAGTCAGTGAATTGAAGTTTGTCTAGGCTGAGACTAGATTAGTTCAGACATAAATAAAGTAGAACAAAGTTGACCCGTAGTGTAGACGGACAGACTCTGTAATATAAAAGTTTATATTCTGCTGCTGCATTGCTTGCAATTTACAACACTTCTGCATGATAATCTGCCCTGCCATTTAACTAGAACAGCAAATATGCATTTCCAGCATTGCATACCTTCATCAAGAAAAAAAAAAAAAAAAAAACATTATAATTTAAATTTATAGCCTATGAGAAGCATAAGTGATGTGCACTCTGAACATTTTAATAAGCTATTAAGTGCCGGCTCCAATTTCATTTTATGAATATTTTCCTTAGGGATGGCAGGCATCAGCTGAGAAGGATGGAAATTTAAAAAAGATAAATAGTGCCATTTATCCAGAGTGTTTCACTTTCATTATCCTTGAAAATGAGGAGTAATTTTTCCGATTAAATACTTCTAATTAGCTCCTTACACTTGATTCACTAGCTAGAAAATGACGCGTTCAGAACATTTTCATTTGTAATTAAGTGGCATTCAACATAACGTAATTTATCTTTATATAAGCTATATAGTTGAACTGACAGGCCGCAATCTGAATGATGTTGGTAAAGGTTCTCTGGAAGGGCAGAAACAAACAATGTCTTATCTTCTGCTATTATTCTTGAGGAACTGTACATTTAAATATGTCTAATATACTGAATATCCATGAAGGATGGTGAGACATTTGAACACAACACTATGAAATGTATCTTATTATTATTTGGTTCATTCCTGTCATGCAGTACCTTCTGAATTAATGTGCTTGTGTTATAATTTAAGACAATATTTCTATAAAAAGGTCTGTCAGATTTTAAGTAATATGCTCTGGACAAGTTCAGGAACTTAAACTTTATAAATTGTAACTAAACTATTTACACAATGACAAACGAAAAGAACATTTCCCAAATGTGTAAATGCGAATGAGTGATGGATTGAGCTCATAAACCACCAGGACACAATAGGAATGTAATCTGCAATTTATTTTCCTAAATTCCAAAATAAAGTTTTCCGGTTGTTTTTTCATGTGGCACTTTTGTTTGTATCAGTGTCGAATGAAGATGCAGGTCGGTCATCAACACAGCGGGCGATCTGAATCATTCATCAGAGCAGACGTGGAGAGAAATGGAGATCATAATGAGCCTGAGTCCATTTCTGCAGCTCCATTACTGATATGACTACATTCAGATTTAGATATTATTTTCCTATGAGTCTGAAAACAAAGTGTTGGATGACATGTGCTCTACTTTGTCCTGCTCTTTGTCTGCCATTCCTTATATGTTAAGACTTGACTCACAGTCAAACTACAGCTTCAGAAATCCCTAATTTAGCATTAAATACTAAACTAGTGTTGTATCCAAAGGAAAGCATCACTATTACTCTCATATTAGTGATTTAAACAAACCCCTTACCCTAAATATCAGTCTGATCTCATTAATTGTTTTTTGTTTTTAGCTTTTTGCAAAATGACATTACTAACCGATGATTATATAAAATGGAAAAAAAAAGCAATTGCAAAAGGAATCACGTAATTATCTGGCGCTTCTATGACACTTTCGGCTCATGTGTTGACAAGTCGTTGTTGTCGTTGCACCTCTAGTGTTCAATTTCAGAAGGACACTGCCATTATACATAGAACGAGCCACATAAAAGTACATTTGCAAACATGTCGGTAAATTAATGTGATTCTATGAGACTGAATTCCTAAACATTAAACTTTACAGTGTAACTCCTGACGCAGACTTTGTGCTATGGACAATGCTGTAAATGATACCTCAAATCATGTTAATTTTTCAAAATGACAATTTTCGCCTGTGATTTTGGAGCAAAACTACAGGTCAAAAATAACCTTAGACATTAACCTTTATTTATACACAGAGATAAGTAGGTCTATTACTCAAATCAGTTGACTTTAGCATTAAATGCCAATGGCGTGAGTCCAGAAATGGGGGAAACACTTCTTTTTTCTCTTTTTTTCCACAGATGGGAGTTGTCTATAACTCGAAAACTTTTAAATATATCTAAATGTGCTTTTAGATTCTTGTTTAGAAAAAGAAAAATCCTCTTTTTTTATCCTAATTGTTTAAGCCTTAAATGCTTAAATCCCAGAGATATGAGACTCTCAATGTGACTCCAATGCCTAAATTGTTCAATTTAACCAGTTTTCAATGGGTAAAAAACAAATGTGGGTTATGAAGTTGGTTTTTCTTGACCAACTAAACAAAGGTCTGAAGTACAAGTATTGTTTAAACTAGAACTTCACCTTAATTTATTCCAATTTATTCACAGACTCTTTTAGGGCAGAAAAACACATTATAAGAAAATCAATATAAATATATTAGAGTTTCGGCACCTTTGCTTTGGACCCATACTGATGCATACCAGAGCTTTGCAGATGTACGTTTTTGAAATACAAAAACTAGATTCACTAGGTATTGCACTAACTAACCACGTTTCTAGTTTTAACATAATTTGAACTTCAGACCTTTCATTTTGGACAAGAAAAACTAGCTTCGTACCATGTGACCCACGTTTGGTTTTGACCATTTTTATGGATGGAGCCATATTCACAGCCCCACATCTCTGGCATTTAAGCATATATGGCCTTAAAAATGAAGACACAAAAAGGAAAGTTTGTTCAAATCCAGAATCTAAACGGATGTTAAGATATCTTAAATACTTCTTGAGTTATAGGCACTCCAACTTTAGAAAAACACCACAAAAAAGTGTTTTTTTTCCCATTTTTGGACTCCCACCATTGGCATATTATGAAACAAGGGGTGCTGAAATCAACTGATTTTAGTAAAAGACCTAACGATCTCTGTGTAAAAACAAAATCATGACGCTGACACCTTTCTAGGGTAATAATTTTGACCTCTAGATTTGCTCCAAAATCATATGCGAAAATGTAAATTTTGACCCCTCTCTACAAAATAATGGATGACTTTTAATCCATGTCATTTAATATTTTGGCTTTCAACATCATTTATGTTTCTCTTTCACCAGTAAAAAAATTTAAATAAAAAATAAAAATGTAACGCTGGTTGAGTTGACACGGAATGACCCAACAGATCATTTTAGACTACTTTATGGTAAATGGTCTGCATTTATATAGCGCCTTTTTTAAACTTGGAGGTTACCAAAGCGCTTTACACTGTGTCCCATTCACACACACATTCACTCACACACCAACAACGGCAGAGCTGCCATGCGAGGTGCCAGCCTGCCATTGGGAGCAACTTGGGGTTCAGTGTCTTGCCCAAGGACACTTCGGCATGTGGAGTCATGTGGGCCGGGAATCGAACCGCCAACCCTGTGATTAGTGGCTGACCCGCTCTACCACCAGAGCCACAGCCGCCCCATCAGCTTAAGGTCACGTTTTAAAGTTAGACCAACATGCATATATGCTTTAAAGCTTATTCAGTGCCTTATTTCACTTTAAATAAATTAAACAGTTGCCCATTGTCTATTATCGTATGGCAACAGCTCATATTCTGTGTGACCTCTCATCTGCACACAAAGACTACAACTGATGTTACTGCAAGCCACCAAGAGCTCTCTCTCTTTCTCTCTCTCTCTCTCTCACTCCCCCTCTCTCTCAACCCTCATTTTTATGGATGGATAGAACAGGAGTGTGTGTCATGGATAATGGTTTGCGAGGAGTGAAACAGCAGAGAAAAAGGCTAATCAGCATGTGACCTCAGTTGAGGGGTCGTTCATCTTCCCATCCGTCTGAATTATTTCCTCTGAAACTCTCACAAAAGGAAGCAGGTCAATTTGTTTGTCTCGCCGCTGCAGTTTTCCTTTCCATTCCATCAAGCATCTTTTTTTTTTAAGGTGCAGTTCTTTAAAACTGGGAACGTTGACATCACATTAAATAATGGACACATGTGAAGTGCAACACCAAATACTGACCCGAGTTCAGTCTGATATAATCATCTGAGGGAGACAAAAGGGAGACACCATTGGAGACACCATTAATCCACTGGACTGTTTTTGAAGTGCTATCTTTGTGCTTTTTTCTTCTTCTTCTTTTTGGAGATTTTTTAGCATTTTTTGAAGCCTAAAGTCAAGATATTTTGATGTTGGTCTGATATCAACAGGAAACCCATGAAATCAACAAACACACACACACACACACTTTCAGTGACAGGAAAGAGCATGGACCATTTGTCAGGACACAGTGATAATGGGGTGGTGTGTGTGTGGGTGGGAGCTTACTCACACCATTCACAGACAATTTGTAAACGCTCTGTGGACGGCGGGCCGCAGACACCAGAACAGCTGGGGTTCTGTAAGATGGATACACATGAGCAGCGAGCGGTCCATTTCAATCTGAATGAAGACAAAATAAGCACAGACACCGTGAGCGTTTATGCCGTCGAATTCAGGCTAACCTGGAGCTCTCGGCTGTTGTGCTGACACACACACACACACACACACACACACACACACACACACACACATTCACAAGGTTAAACGGGAGTTCATCACCCCGGGCTAATTAGCATTTTTATATCATTTCAGGTAAATGCTCTTTTAGTCAACAACACTATAATTAATTTACCCTTCAGTCCTGACATGAGTAAAGCACCACACTGAGTAAACACATTTAGGTTAAACATTGATAGAGGGAAAATCTGACAAATCTCAAATTTAAAGACTTCTATTGTTTCATCTACTTTCAATGTATTTAATGTATTTTTACAGTATTCATTTTATTTTTTAGACATGTAAATTCCCCACAAACCTTTTTTCTAATATGTTATCATTTTGATGAATGTTCATCATGTGCAATGTAAATAATATGTAAATATTATAAAACTTGTTTAGACTGTAAATACATATACATAACACATATACATACATATATATATATATATATATATATATATATATATATATATATATATATATATACATATTCTTTTTAAAAATATATATTTTATTTTATTTTTAATATTTTATTTCAAATGGACCTTTTTAATTTCAAGCCAGGAATCAAACCAGGTAAATCACAAAAAAGCTTTTTTTTTTTTTTTTTTGACAAAATCAGACAAAAGACAAGACTTGTACAAGACTGTGTACTTAATGTATTTTATGAGGGAATGAACTACAATCCCATGAAGCATTATGAATGGCATAATTGAATTAAACACATATTCAACTATTCATTTGAAGTTTAAGTATAGAATCAGTATATTGCAAAATATTAGTAGTTTGAGAGTGTAGGAATACTCAATTGCGTCATGGAAGTGGTAAATGGTAAATGGTCTGCACTTATATAGCGCCTTTTTAACTTTGGCGGTATTCAAAGCGCTTTTCACTGCGTCTAATTCACACACACACACACACACACACACACACACACACACACACCAATGACGGTGGAGCTGCCATGCAAGGCGCTAGTCTGCCATTGGGTGCAACTTGGGGTTCAGTGTCTTGCCCAAGGACACTTCGGCATGTGGAGTCGTGTGGGCCGGGAATCGAACCGCCGACCCTGCGATTAGTGGACAACCCCCTGCGGGTGGCTGTGTGGGTGGTCGCTGCAGAGCTCTTTTGATGGGGTCTGTCTGTTGCGGTTCTCTGATTGGTTGATCTTTCTCTTCAGCATCATGGAAAGTGTAGTTCTTCACCAAACAATTCCTAAAAAAACGAAGTTGAAATAATGTAGACTGATGGCTTCAAAAGAAGCATATACAGAGGTTTAGAAGTTATTGTTAATAATCATTTCCCTATTGGAAAAATTATTATTGGATTTGTACTTATGGAACCAGACTGTTGCACTCTATTGAGGACGTCCATGGATGTTATTCTGTTATATTTAGAGACAAATTTGTCCCTTAAGTAAAGCTAAGTGAACACAGGCACAGCGAGTCTTGGTCTCTGTAGGTCAGTGTTGGACAGTGATGTATTTAAGGCTCTGTGAGGTCACATGGACTCTGTCCAACACATCCCCTGCAATCAATAGTGTTAGTAAAACAGCTTAGCCGGGAGGAGAAACACACACACACACACACACACACACACACAGGCTCACATGAACATCCAAACCATTGAAAACACAAGCTTACTCAAAAACAAAATGAATCCACCAACACATAATTTCGCAGAAACAGCAAAAGGTTGCCCATATTGCAACTATTTCTGGGCAAGAACGGCCTACTTAGACGAGAAGACACCAATTGAGCAACAAGCAAAGCATCTTGTCTGTCCAAAGGTGTTTAAAGTTTTTAAAGATTAGTACAAATATAAAAGGAAAATACAGTTATGCATATCTAGGACTACTTGCTAGTTATAAGTGCCTCAAACAGTTAACTCTAGATATTATTTCATTCCACTAAACTTTGGCAAATCCAGTGATTAGTTCCATAGTCTATAAAAGTACTCATTGTAATAACAGTCCGTAATACTGATGACAAAACAGAGAGAGAAAATAAATAAATAAATAAATAAATTAGAAATAAAAAAGAGAAAGAGCCAGAATCTTCCCTAATCATGAGTCTAGTTTGGTTTCAAATGGACGTGTTCCATTGGGTGATTATAACGATGCGCTTAATTACATCAATTCTTCTCTTTCTGCGGGCTGGCAGTGTTAATGCCACAAGTGTGCCATTCCTGACCTGTTTACCTGTTTATAACTCTATCAGTCTCTTGTGCCTACTAGTGCCCTCTTGCAGTATCACCACACAAGCTGAGCATGCCACACCCTCACCCAGAGCTCTGCCTGCTGGGAGACTGGCAGCAGTGTGGCAGATGTTCACCTGGCACAGGTGAGACCCTGAGATGAGAGAGAACAGCAAACAAGTGTTAAAGCATGTGTGCAGTATACCCACACACACACACACTGAAAAATGCCTCAGGCTGCTCAGTGTACATATGGTGTACTTAAAAGTTCATATTAATAATACTTGTTATTTATAATATATATATATATATATATATATATATATATATATATATATACACTGTATATACACACATCAGCCTAAACCCCCTGCCTAATTTTGTGTAGGTCCCCCTCGTGCCACCAAAACAGCTCTAACCTGTCGAGGCATGGACTCTACAAGACTTCTGAAGGCATCTTGTGCAGCAGATCCTTTATGTCCTGTAAGTTGTGAGGTGGGGCGTCTATAGATCGGACTTGTTGGTCCAGCACATCTCACAGATGCTCAATCGGATTGATAACTGGAGAATTTGGAGGCCAAGTTTAACACTTTGTCGTGATCCTCAAACCATTCCTGAACAGTTTTTGCAGTGTGGCAGGGCACATTATCCTGCTGAAAGAGGCCACTGCCATCAGGGAATATCACTGCCATGAAGGGGTGTATGTGGTATGCTACAATATTTAGGTAGATGGTACGTGTCAATGTAACATCCACATGAATTCCAGGACCCAAAGTTTCCCAGCAGAACATTACCCAGAGCATCACACTGCCTCCACCTGCCTGCCTTCTTCCCATAATGCATCCTGCTCCCATATCTTCCCCAGGTAAACGACGCACACACACCCGGCCATCCACATGATCTAAAAGAATAAGTGATTCATCAGACCAGGCCACCTTATTCAATTGCTCCATGGTCCAGTTCTGACGCTCTCGTGCGTATTGTAGGTGCTTTCGACGGTGGACAGGGTCAGCATGGGCACTCTGACCGGTCTGCGGTTACGCAGCCCTATACTCAGCAAGCTGCAATACACTGTATGTTCTGACACCTTTCTATCATTGACAGCATTACGTTTTTCAGCAGTTTGTTCTACAGTATCTCTTCTGTGGGATCGGACCAGACGGGCTAGCCTTCACTCCCCACACGCATCATTGAGACTTGGGTGCCCATGACCCTGTCGCCAGTTCACCAGTTGTCCTTCCTTGTACCACTTTTGGTAGGTACTAACCACTGCATACCGGGAACATCCCACAAGACCTGCCATTTTGGAGATGCTCTGACCCAGTTGTCTAGCCATCACATTTTTTTCCCTTGTCAAAGTCACTCAGATTCTTACACTTGCCCATTTTTCCTGCTTCCAACACATGAAATTGAAGAACTGACTGTTCACATGCTGCCTAATATATCCCACCCCTTGACAGGTGCCAATGTAAAAGTATATATATATACTTTTAAATACATACATTTTATTTTATTTGTTTTGTTTTGGACTAATGAAAAACCAAAGTACAGTCATGTTGTTGAACTGTGTTGGTTTTATTTGAATTGGAATTCAGTAAATTCCTCTTCCTGTCATTTTTATCCAAAATCCAATTCAACATCTTGTATGGCATGATCAAATCTGATACATTTCCACTTTATAAACTGAAAGGGAGCCAATTCTTACATTCTGAATTTTGCACAACTCTGCTGAGATGCTCGTCACACTGGTCAGTGGGCCGTAAAGCACTCAACAGATTTACCAGCAATCCACAATACGAGACTGAAATTCATCCGAAATGAGACTTGCTTGTATGGGGGGGGGGATCATGTTCATTCAGTGCACTTACCAGAGCGTACATGAGCCCAGTGAGGCTTGAGACCCATTGTAATGGGCTGTTTATGTGTTTATTTGTTTGTTTGTGTGGGTCGAAAGTGAGGCAGGAATGATAAACGAGAGCTCGTTTGCTCCGACGGCCTCCGTGTCACAAGATAGATGAACAAGGCGAGCCCGTTGCATCACATTGATAAAGGGGGCACTTAATTACTCGTGATGGACTGATTCAGCCAGAGTGCTACCCCGTGGCGGCCATATTGGGCTGCCCGCTCTGGGGTTCACAGGTTACAATGACACTACAGACGTTTTTGGTTAACAAATGTGTATTAGTCTAATTGTAATTGATCTTGATGGTTTAACTTTGCAATCCCAGAATAATACAGGTGGAGAAGATGATGTTGATGTACTCTTCCTATATTTTTAAAGGTCCAGTGTGTCATTTTTTTATGAAAAAACTTTATCCTATCCCAACTTAACCTCCTAAGACTTGAGTGTGTCTGCTGTGTGCAATTTCCATTTATCTTTTTAATTTGTAATTACTAGCCCTTAAGAAATAAGCAAAATAAATAAAAACAATTCTAGAGCAAATAGTTTTCATAAAAATGTATGTCCACATATGTGGACAGTGGGACTAAGATGTGAAATTTTAAATAATATGGTGCTATAGAAAGTCTGATTTGTTTTTCATCAAAAACTGTGGCATTTTAAAAACATTGCCCAGTTTGCTTATGCATCCCTACCAGGGTTGAATTTCCCATGCAACGATGTAGCTCACTTGCTCAGTTCTTTTGGTGGATGCAGACAATCATTAAACCACAGCTGTTCTCAGAGTTTAAAAATAGAAAATAGTCTGAAGAGAAATCACTAAAGATAAACAAGAGACTATCTTACCACACAACTTTGCAATGCAAATGTGGTTTTGGGAAACATCAAATCGTTTAACAATGTTGGTAAGGGTAAAACTTACGACTATGGTTGACTAATCAGGCTTTTGGGTGAAGCACCCCAGCAACGCTGGCTCAACTAATGGGGGGAGTTTGGCAGGACTATCTGTTTTTGTGACAGTTGGCAGAGGAACAGTCAGTGACTGTAGACAAACATATGGTTATTAAAAGTGCTCATTTAAAAGTGAAAAGAAATAGAGAGATATATGGGGGGCAGGGGCGGAGCCAGGAGTTTTTCAAAGGGGTGGCCAGGCAGGGGCAAGTGATCAGTCTATGGTGGCACAGAAATATGGGGAGTGAATACAATGACACCCGGGACAGAGAGGTGCGACCTTGGTGTGTGCACATGTTAAGTTTGAGATGATTTCACCTCTAAAGAACTAAATTGTGCCAAAAAATTACCAAAAAAATCACTAAAATAGCAACAACTGCGAGTGGGCCAGGCTTCGATCCATGGTGGCCACGGCCACCCCCAAGCTCCTCCACTGATGGTTTTTTTTTTTGTTTTTTGTTTTTTTCCAACTTCCAGCACTTTTAGCACTATAAGAGTTGTTAAAACTTTTAACCCTTTCACCTGCTTTGTTGTTGTTGTTGTTTTTTTTGTCTGACTGATAATGTCCAAAAGTGTATGTACATGCATCACAAGAGATTCATGTCATTTATTTATTTATTTATTTATTTATTTTTTTTCGGAAAGCCATTGAGATTCCAACCACAGTGTTTCTAGCACATCTCAAATTCTGTTTTGTGTTAAATAGAATTCTGTGCTGGAAATGACATTTTTAATGTTTTTTTGTAATAAAAAGACCGACTCCTTTGTCTTGCTTAGACGTTTTTCATAGCTAATATTTTATGTTTCCTAAATATACACACAAAGAAATAATATTTTCACACTTTTGCGTAATTTGGAAAATCACAGATATTTCTTTGTTTCTTTAAACATCACTCGTCTCATATTTCATCTCAAGCACTTCACTGGCACTTTTGTCAACATAGTTAAAAAGTGCCCTAACAGCTTAGTTAGGGGTAAAATTGTTTGGTGGGGTAAAAATAAAGCCACAACTGTGAGACAGTCAATTCATTTTCACACGGCTTATTTTATGCTTATTTTACTCTTTGTTTAGATGCTCATAGTTTTAAACATTGCATTTTTAAAATTGATTTTCATAGTTAAATATTGAATGTCTGGGTCTGGGACAAGGCTAAATCCATACATTAAAAGCATTTAAAATGTACCAAACATAAATGATGAAAACCTGGTAAAATGTTTCCAATTTAGTTTTAGTGGCACCATCATTCAATAAAAAGAAAAGGGAAAAAAAAAAAGGTTAAATCTGTAGGTTTTAATAAAAATAAACCCCTGGGACAAGTTGAAGACCCATATAATGTGATATTTTTCCTTAAACTCAGTATAGCAAAACAAATGAATTACTGCAACAATAAAAAAAATGCACATATTAAGCATTTTAGAAGACATTCCCAAGACTTAAAGAACAGATACACCGGATTATTCATGCTCACGATAGAAAATGATTACAACTTCATAATTGCAGACCTGATAATGACAGTGGGTTGATCTAAGAATCCCTTATAGTACATTTGAGTTATTCGAGGTTGTTCTTTCAAAGTGCAGGAGATCTTAAAGTGATTTAGGGGAAATGTAAATAAAAAAATGGCACAAATGAGACAATTGTTGACATGCAGTAAAGACCCTTTCACACCAAACGTGATTTTGCCTTTCAATCCGGAAATGAACATTGACTTTAGAGTATTTTGGCAAATCTGAGCACAGTTTCAGGTGCTATTTATATATTCTATTTATAATCTATTTTGAACCTCTAGATGAGAGTCTTAGTCTCAGGAGAAACATCTGAAAAGCAGGAGACTCCAGGAAACTTCTCCATTTGATCTCATGGCTCTCTAGGAGAAACAACTGAGATGTTAAAGAGATCTCATTTGGGATTTTTCCAATGGGTCATCAAGAGGATATATGATGAGTTCATTTGTCTTGTCTGTGTTTATAAGTATATCTGCGTGTCAGAGAGAAAAATTGAACATGTCGTGCGTCCAATTATTCACTGCGAAACAAATTGTCCCATTTACTTATTTACCTGTCAAAGCATCATCTCTCAGTTATGGGTGGAGGACACTCTCACACATTACCCTTTCAAAGAATTAACCAGCATATTATTCACACAACAGTGGAAAGTTTGTGTCCAGATAAATGATGAGAGTATTAGCATACAGGCTATGTAAGACAGCGTGTCTGATGCCACGGGCCACGGGGATGAGGGATGATGCCCGAGGGCCGACTTGGACAGACGGGCTGGTTCCCATATTGCACCAGAGAGCAAAAAAGCAGTTTTTTGTCACTACAGAGCAGCTACACAGCTGTGTGACACACACACACACACACACACATACACATGCATACACACACACACACACAGTTACTATGGACCTGCTTTAGGGCATGAAAACTAGTCAGTCACTCTCATTAGATAGTGACTATTGTCCATGTCTAATAAAACACAGCTAAATCGATTAATCGAATGCCTGATTTGAGATGTGCTGAGAATAGAATTAAAACAAGTTTTATTTTAGTCCAGAGGGGTATCAAGGCAAGTTTGACCAGTAAAGCATGAAAAGTGTAAGGATTTTCCCATGACAACAGAATAACCCCAAAACTATTTATATTTTAACACTTCAGGGCACATTTAGGAATTACTTCTAAATCTGCATATTGTATGAACCACTGGCACTCATGTGCTGAATTTGACCTCCCTTGTGAGTTTAATATCAGACAGATTAACCTGATTATCAGCCTGTGGGACACTAGAGGTTAAACTAAATAAAACAGAGACTAGCTGAGAGCATTATATGATATGAGACGTGTGTTTTAGGCATTTTTATTATTATTAATTAAAAGTAATTTGAAGATTATCCAATAGTGACTTTGTAAAGTTGAAAATAACTTTACTATAATTACATCATATATATATATATATATATATATATATATATATATATATATATATATATATATATATATATATAAATATTATTTTTTTTTATTATTATTTTTTAGTTTTTTATTATTAGTTTTTTACCATGCAACATGTCACATTATTGGAAATATTTAAAATAATAATAATAATTATTCTTATTTTTATTATTATTGTGTATTTATAATTTGTATGTATCATTAATATGATTATTTTCTTATTTTCAAGTTGTGACTTTGTAAAGAGGGAATAAACTTGAAATTATATAACTTAATAATATAACTTTTTTATTTGTATTACTATGCCTGGCCAACATGCCACCTGACGAGAAACATTAACATTAATAATAATAATAATAATTATTCTTATTATTATTATTATATTCATTTATCAAATGTACTATAGTTTATTATATAAATTATACAATTATATAAAATATGTATTTTTAGCATTTAAATGTTTTTTCACTTTTGATTACCATACCTGACCAACATGTCAGGTGATGAGAAATAATTATATTTAATTTAATATAATAATATTTATTTATTTTATTTATTTGCATTAATCAATGTATTTGTATATTATATTATATTATATTAACTCAAAGGATCGTTTTTGGAAAGTTTCATGTTTTTCTTTGATTCTGTGTGATTAAAGAGATAAAAAAGAGAGAGAGAGAGAGCGAGAAAGAGAGACAGAGCGACAGACATCCTCTTCGTGCTGTTATTTCAACTGTGAAGGATTTCTCATTTCATTCCTTAATTTATATTTTCAGCGTATTGCGTTTTATAGCTGGCCCTAAAATGCATGTTCCTGCCAAATCAGTTTTATGATCTAAAACGTGGGCTGAACAGTAGTAAAAGTTAAATACTGAACGTCACTTCTCGGCGTGATTTTTGATGCTTTTCAGAGGCAGTAACTTTAAATGGCCTGTGGATGTACTTAGACCAAACATGCCAAACACAGTCACCAACCAGCATTTCAGACTGCGCATTAAGGTAGGATGCGATGACGTGACAAAGTGCGTGCATAACGTATAGGAATAGTAATAACAACATAAATAATAATAATGATAATAATGTTCATTAAGAGATTGCAAATTCCGTTTAAATGAAAATGTTGCTATTCTCATGAATTATGAACAAACAAATAAATACAGTTATTTATTAAATATATTATTTGTTGGCTAGAAATCGAAAGCTATAATAAAGTCATCTCTTTTATAAACGATGAATAGCAGCATTATATTGCCCTATCTCTGTGTGTGCGCGCGCGTGCGCGTCTGTGCGTGCTCTCGCGCTAACTAATATGCCTTTGTTAATAGACAACATATATCTAACAACTAACTGATTCACCTTTACATTTTGTGACAAAATGGCAAGATCAATGGAAAACTGTTGTAATGATCTAATTAATTATGTCGAAATTAAAAGCGAGCTCAGAATCAATCTCTCGCGTGAAGTCTCCATCTGTCCCCTCATCACACCTCGAGCTCGAAGCCTGAACGGGCATATTTTACACTCTGCACTAGTGCTTTATGGGGTTTTATTCAATCTAATTGTGCTAAACGTTTCAATATACGATGAGTGAGGGTTTAGATTGCTAAACCATTGCAAGATTAGGTCATTTTAGCCCAAAACCCCAGAACTGTCAATAGCTGTCAAATGAACTGCTTCATGCGGGTCCTAAATAAACAAAAATAATGCATGGGTTATAATTTCATAAATGACACAAGGAATGGCAGAAAAGCTCGTTTAAGCTATACTAAAATGTCTAAGATGCAACCATCTTTATTAAAGTATATTTAGAATACACTATTTTATGAATGCATCTTTTGGCAGATGGAGATTTTTGGCACGCCATTCGTTTACTAATGTACAATGGCTGACTAAATGAATCATGTAGCTCATCTTGAAATCGTAGAACAGTTCTAAAATGGGCGAATGACACCTTTTCACCACTAAAAAATATTAGGTATGCATAACTAGAAATCGTAAGGAAATCGTCAGACATTTGGATCGTTTGGAGTCAGACTCACTTGTGGCGATTCTCTCGACTCGAGTCTGAATGGAGAGCTCAGTGCGTCTGATCGATCAGTGACGTTGCCATGAGAACGGGAGGCATGAGAAGAAAGAAATATCTTCACCTGTGGTAAAATGAGCTTTCTCAAAGCTCACCAGATCGACGAGGGAAAGCGGAGTTGGAACGAGGAGATTCATCTTGTAGTTGTGCGCGGGTCCCGTCTGGTGTTTGGAGAGCTCACAGGCTCCAGCGCCGGAGTGAAAGTGGATTAATCATTGTCAGTTCGCAGGGCCCTAATCAAATTAAGACACAGTATGTTTTATTTTTAAACTATTCGATCTCGCTTCATATTAGGCTAATTTTAGGATTAGTATTTCAGACTTTTTGTTCAGTTCAATGTCGTCACCGTGATATTGGCTAAAAATGGGATATGCTTAATCTGTTACGGATTATCACACGGATTATGTTATCTTTATTCGTTTTATTAGGCTATGTAATATTTTAGATATGTTAATTAATCGTAGCCTATAACTCAGGTCATGTCTATTTCTTTTTTAAAAAAGCACATGCGACAAAGTCTGGGAGGGGGGTCACACAGAAAGAAAGAAAGAAAAATCCTTAGCTTTGGGGAAGGTGTGCAACGGAGGGTGAAATTAGAGCCCGCGGTGCTATATTGTACAGAAGCTCCTCCAAAAACACCAGGAGAAAGAAAAATCATCCTCTAACCTCACTGGAAGGCAGACCGGCCGACCTGCCCCATGCGCCCCTCTCCAAACACTGGACATTTCTACTTTCCTGCAGATTGCTCGGGTCTTCAAGAGCCAAGATTTGCCCATCTTGTTCTCTGTCACTCTTAACAGATACCCGAATGATAGGATATAAAACGAAAATCATAAACGTAAAAAATAATGTTAATAAAATGTCTTCCAACACCCTTCCTAATCATGACAGTCTGTAATTTTCCTCTTTGTTTTTTTATATATTTATTTATGTTTAATTTTTTTTTAACGATGTCACCCATAAAGGGGATGCATGGGCTAACATCTGTTTCCACATCTATATAGGCGGTTTGATTTTAGTTGCGCCCCGAAAGTTTTTTTATTCGAAACGTTTTGCAGTTAAACTGTTATTGGGAGTTATTAAGTGGCCAAAGCCTAAATGTTGGTTATTGTAACTCAGTAAGTCGTTGTATCATAAAGCCGAATTATTGACCGTCTAATATTTTAAAATTAAATATTCTAAAATTAAATAAATACATAAATAAATAAATAGTCGCCTGCTTAGAATCAGAACTAGCGATGCCCGATTCGCAAATGAATCACTCGTTTGAGTCGGTTCTTTTCAATGAATCTCTCAATCGATTCGGAGCGGTTTCTCACGCCATAAAACAGTAACGGGATCATTTAAAGCATTAACCTCAAACGGTCAGAATTGCAAATAAAGCAATAATTGCAAACACTGTGAATTACAAGTGAATCCACCAACTTGTAAGTAAAACATTGGCAAACCAAGTAAAATGTTCCCAAAACTGGGATGTAAACATGAGAAATAGCTTATATACATTAACCAACACACTTAGCCCACTTCCCAAGTTTCCTGATATATATTGATATATATATATATATATATATATATATATATATATATATATATATATATATATATATATATATATATATATTGATGTAGATTTAGGTAGGGATGGTATGAAGATGTCCCTTCCAACTTTTAGAAAATCAGAAACGCACCGACATATTGGCAATTTTAACACATAGAAAATAATTGTACTTTATACTATGTTTCTATTTGATTTTTAATGACTATTAAAGTTCCGCAGTATCATAGTTCATGTTTGTACTGTCCAACCTCTTCTGGAGCAATGCGGAAATGGCGTTGTCACGTGGCACCTGTTACTTTTCTCAGCATTCAGGATGCACCAATCGCAGTGGTTTTTGATTACGCATTATATATATATATATATATATATATATATATATATATATATATATATATATATATATATATATATATATATATATATATATATATATATAATATTCTGGAGATTCGGCGAATTTCTATTTTTATTTTATTTCCAATCCTTAATGTATATATATATATATATAGCCAGTAAGCGCCTGTGCCAGCTAAGGGAGTCAGAAAGAAGAATATTGGGTTAAATATGAATACTCCCCACCTTGAGATGCCATTATGCTTGTTAATTTAGCCCACATTTTTTTAGATTTCCATTTGTTTAATGCTGTATAATAGATTTCACAGAATGTCACACACATTTCACATTTCCAACTGAATTTGTCATCATATAATTTATTTATTTTAAAATATGGCATGTTTCTTTCATATTGTGCAGTCCTAGCAATCATTTCTAAACCTGTTTAATTTTCAAAAAATTCTAATAATAAAGAATTTATTAATATTCAGTGTGGAGAAATTAGAAATGTGACTTGTTACGTATATGCAACCGTATATGAGGAAATAATGTTATTTTGCCTATATTGCCAGACTGACATTTTCACGTTTTCTTAAAAACAACATTTTGAATGTAATCCTTGTAATATGTCCCTACCAACTTCCAATCCAAACCTACACCCTTGTCAAGCTGATTCAGTCATATTAAAATCATATTTTGACTAGAATAAAACAAGCAAACTTAGATGTTAACATATGAAGCACAGTTTTTGCTGAAACTTTCCTCTTTTATATATATATATATATATATATATATATATATATATATATATATATATATACACAGAAGACAGGTTGAACGGTTCACTGTCTGGTGCAGTCAAAACAACCTGGAGCTGAACACGCTCAAAATGTTGGAGATGATTGTGGACTTTAGGAGGAACACCCCAACATTGTCCCCCTCACCATTCTGAACAGCACTGTGGCAGCAGTGGAGTCATTCAGGTTCCTGGGCTCTACCGTCTGTCAGGACCTGAAGTGGGAGACCCACATTGACTCCATTGTGAAAAAGGCCCAGCAGATAATGTACTTCCTTCACCAGCTGAGGAAGTTCAACCTGCCACAGGTGCTGCGATACAGTTCAACTCAGCAGTCAATGAGACTGTCCTCTGGACTTCAACAGTCTGGTTTGGTTCAGCTACGAAATTGGACATCAGAAGACTACAAAGGACAGTTTGGTCTGCTCACTGGTTGCCCCCTGCCCTCCCTCCCTGTACACTTCCAGAGTGAGGAAAAGGGATGGACAAATCCCTCTGGATTTCACTCACCCTGCCCACTACATTTTTGAACAGTTGCCTTCTGGCCGACGCTACAGAGCTCTGAGCACCAGAACCGTCAGGAACAGTTTTTCCCCTCAGGCCATCCATCTCAGTTAAATCTATACTTTAATTATGTGCAATAAACAGCCAAGCCAATTCTATTATTTAACATATCCTACCTGTTCTGCCTTACATTCCCTTGCACTGTATTTAACAGATATGTATTTGTATATATTTGTGTCTTATTGTGTATTTCTGTATATACTTATATTTCTATTCGCTCTTTAGTTTTATTTTATTTTTGTTAGATCCTGATATATAACAGAAAAGCTATATATATATAATTTGCATTTTATTTATTTATATATGCACATTTCAGTGTTTGATGTCCTGAAGAGCTTTTCTGTCATACCCAATTTTTTGGGATGTGTAGGCACTATAGGGTATGATAGATTAGACAATAAACAAGCAATAATTATGTATCTAATATAAATATTTTTCATTTTTGACAACTGTACATGTTTCTTACAAAGCAAAAAGGACTGTAATTGTTCTTATACACTAAACACATATACGACGCAAAAACTATTTAAACGTCCAAACCTCAGAAGGCAATGGAGACGATAGAGCACCACCTACAGTTAATCTCCTGCACCCTGTCCCGAGCCGAACCTGCTTAACACAGAGACACGCGCAAGAAATGATGGTGTCTAAATCAAACCATAATCACGACATCGACCTCACCAGAGATAAACCGCCATCGAGGCCAGAAATTGTGCTTTTCCAATAAGGTGCTTCATTTGCACTCATTTTGCATTTTGGAGGCACCATCTGCCAGCTTTTATTCTAAGAGATATTATAGGTTGTTTGGGGCTGAAGGTGACCATGTTAATGTAACACAAATGCACATTATACGCATCTAAAGACATCAGTGCTGTCACAACACCACCCTCCGTGGTTATGTGCGCAGAGAATTGATATACATTGAAAACACTGAAGAAATCAAAATCTGATTTGACAAAATTCATGCACTTTATAAAGGCTTAAAAGTCTTATCACAAAGAAAAGCAAATGATGTGCTGTCATTTACACCACACTCTCATTCACTTAGACGCACTGAGCTCTTCCCACCCCTTTTGGAGTGACAGGCGGATGGAGCTTCATCTAACGAATCACAAAGTGCTGGAATCTACTGCCTTTGTCTGATACACTCATCCATAGAGACGAAAGAGTTTCTGCGCAAAGGAGGGGGGCTGGAGCTTTTACAAACCAACACAAACCATCCAAGTCCTTCAGTCCCGGGCCGCGTGTGCATGCAAACGCATCGCGTTGTTATTGTTGAAGGGGGGGAAGGAAATATAGACACTGGACACCCGCAGTATCCAATGGTTCTGCTCTCGGTCATCCATGCGCAATACCGAACCGCAACAGCCCAGCACCTGCTAACCGAATCCACCGGGATATAAGAGATACGACGACCGCATGGATGCGACGAATGCTTGAAAAGCACGACTGAGAGAAAAATAAAAAAGAAAAGAAAGAAAGAAAGAATCATGCATGCTGAAAACATTTAAACATTCATTGCTTTGAAAACAGAATATAGGATCATGTCTGACACCTGACATCCATTCGCACTGAGCGGACAGTTGCAACTTTCTGAAGTTTCCCGTCCTCGGCTGGATACACGTGACGCATCTCATCGTTTCTTGCGGGTTTTATCTGTTTAAGAAAGACGAGACGGCGACTTCAGTTGATTATCTGTCCTTTCTCTGTTATCCGATGGATATTCACTGTAAGGCAGACCCCTTCTCCGCCATGCACCGTGAGTTACACAAGAGTTTCTCTGGAGCATGTTTTTGCATTGAGCCAATTTACATCGTCACTTGAATACGAGTTTATTAGGAGTTTTGCGACAATTAAAAAAAAAATCTAATAAAAATGCAAAATTAGGTGTCAATATTTTGCATTGAAGCATAAATAACCAAATCAATAAATCTTTCCAGAAACAACAAATAAGGAAGTTTGTTTCCATGCACGTGCCGAGGAAACTGAAACATTTACTGCATAAACATTTATTAAATTGAGATGCGTTTATTAGCCTATTTATAACGATTATTCTTAAATAGAGGAAATATCAAAATTTGAATAGTTGCAAACATATTTGAATAATGAGGAATTTCACATTCTTCAGATGAGCAAATATTCACAATTATTCAAAGTTATTTAATCACAGCTGATGACTTCATTTGAAAACGCATTATAGTATGTTTTGGAAACATTTAATCTGATTATTTCTATAAAACAATTGCATGATATTTCTGCAGGCTATTTACTCTGAATTAGAACAGCTAATTGCGATCAACAGTATGTAATGTGATCAAACAAAACAGTTGAATTATTTATATACATGGAATGAAAACAATAAATGCTCGTGTAATTTAATCGCCCACCTATACGAGAAACAAACCCCATTATTGTTCCACCAAGAATATTCGATCATGGGACAGTCTGGAACTATCATCAGAAAATAAATACGAATATTTAGAGTATTAAAAACTAACACTTCCAAAAAGTTACTGTCAAATTCTCTATTTCAGCCATAAAGGATTTGAGAAACGCTTTAAAATGCGACAGTGCGAGTGGATGAAATGTGTCCCATATATAAACAATCATATGGATCGTCACAACAAATGTTT